>JAYESA010000012.1:103606774-104206774 GCA_036927795.1 Iris macrosiphon | reverse complement strand
CCCTCATAGTGAAACTGCACAGGAAAGCACCTGAACCTCTGGTCGTTCACCTTCATAGAATGAGTCAACCGTCGAAGGAAGATTCGATACCTGCTACGACTTTTGAACCTCTAGTGGTAAAGCTGAACAGGTGACTTCTAAAGCCGTCACTCGTACTGGGTGTATATCTCGAAAAAAACAAATTGGAGGAGTATTTAGCCGCTCATGCTAATGCCCCTTCTCTTGATGATGTAATTTCTGAGGATAAGATACCTTATTTTATGAATAAAGGGCTATCTTTGAACTACTCGGATGTTGCACATCTCAGCATAATATATTTCATGGAGCACGGTCTAGGCTTGTACCTGTATACACAAGTGACTTCCACCTATACAGTGAACCGAGTTCTCCCAGTCAAAACTCCTACTTCATAGTTCTAGCAAGGAAAATAGGAGACAAACTCATCATCTTCGTCAAAGAGAAAAGTCCCCAATCCTCCATCCCAGAAGAACTGGAGCAAGAACTCATTACTGGAAATATACCACTTTATCGATATAATATTCAAAATAAGCACGTCATCTAGACGATGGGATACGATCTGAAAGCCGGTATGGGCTTAAACTATAAAAAAGGTCGATAGCTGCCTCTGCGTATGCCGGATACTGCAGGCAAGTCCGAGGATTACTACCATAAGACCCAGCATGGCTTAGGGTACATCTTACTCCCCACAACACCCGAAGGCCCAGATAAAAAAGATGAGTTACACTATCACTCTTTAGAATCTTTCGCTTAGGACTCCGATGTTAGTATTGGGGAGATGCTCAAACAAACATTGTCTACCAACATGGTGTCAGCTGACCTTGAGGAAGACGGAGAGGATCAAATTGAACTATTTAAAGTAGAACCATGGGCCTAATGCCTAGACGCATAATGGAAGATACGGTTTGAGCAACAGGAACCTCTCACTGAGAAGGAAGTCGTACAAATCAATCTGGGTGATGAATCCTCCCCTAAACTTGTCTTCATCAACAAAAATTTGTCCGATAAGGATCAAAAATCCCTACTATAGATCATTAGGGAGTACATTAATGTCTTTCCCTGGAGTTATGAGGACATATTGAGATGGACCCCCAAATTATGGTCTATAAACTCAATATCTTGCCAAACGCTAAGCCAGTCAAGCAAAAATAATGGCAATTTTGGCCGGACATCATGAATGCCATTAAAGCTGAAGTCAACAAACTGATAGCTAGTATCTTCATCCGTGAAGAACAATATCCTGATTGGGTAGCCAATATCGTATTCATCGTAAAAAAGAACAGAAAGATCCCGATCTGCATTGACTTTCGTGATCTAAATACGACATGCCCTAAGGATGAGTTTTCCTTTCTGATTACAGATATAATAATCGACAACACTTATGACTTCGAACACATGTCCTTCATGGATGGATTCTCAGGCTATAATAAAATTAAGAAATTTCCTGATGACGAAAAGCATACATTATTTTGAATACCGATATGAGTATACTTCTACACAGTCATGCCCTTCTCTCTGAAGAATGCATATGCTATATACCAACGAGCTATGAGCACCATCTTCTATGAGCAAATAAACCAGACAGTGGAGTGTTACATTGATGACATCGTTGCCAAGAGTTGCTCTAAAGATGAATACCTCTGTGACTTGAAGACTGTGTTCAACCTCATGTGTGGGCACCAGCTCAAGATGAATCCTACCAAATCCTTCCTGGAGTCTCTAGCGACATATTTTTGGGACTAAATCTATCCTTGAAATTTACCCATCGAAGAACCTCAGAGAACTTCGTGGCCTTCAAGGAAGACTGGCATACAATATGAGGTTCATATCAAACCTCTCTGGATATTGTCAGTCATTCACTCAGCTCATGAAGAAGGGAATCTCCTTTGTTCGAAACAAAGAATGCCATCAAACCTTCTATAACATCAAGGAGTATCTCACGAACACCCAGTATTGGTGGCCCCCGTAGTGGGAAGGCCCTTTTTGCTATATGTGCGGGCAATGGATCACTCTATCAGAGTTCTACTAGCCCAGAAAAGTAATGCAGGCTACGAATATGCCATATACTATCTGAATAGAATGATGGTCGACGCATAGCACCTGTACAACCCCATCAAGAAGGAGTGCCTCACTCTGGCCTTCGCCATTCAGAAGACCCGACAATAATTGGTAGGACAAACCATCCATGTGATCTCATGAGTTAATTCTCTCAGGGTCCTTATGACTATACCCAGAGCGCTCAACTTTCGCCTAGCTATATGGGCAATACTGTTGTCACCATATGGCATCGTATTTGTCCTACAAAAGGCAGTCAAAGGCCAAGCATTGGCAAATTTTATAGCAGCCCACCCAGTACCGAAAACCTTGAAGCACTATGAGGAGATCCCAGACGAAGTAGCAAACTCAAAGATGACCACAAGCGTAGAAGCCGTTTGGCAAATGTTCTTCGACGGTCCTTCAAGTACAGGGTCCAAAGGTAATATTATCGCTGGCATCAGAATATTACTAATTCTCCCATATGATCTGGTCATAAACCGTGCTTACTCCCTTATAGATCCCTACTCCAATAATAAAGCAGAGTACAACGCCCTCGTCATTGGGCTCCAACTCGCTAGATAAGTGGGAGTAGACTACCTGGAAGCCTATGATAATTCCACGAGGATAATCAGTCAGGTCATGGGTGAATATGAGGTCCGGCATGAGGACTTAATTTCCTATCACCAAGTCATGCTTGGAATAATTCTACCTTCGAGGGGTTCTTCATAGGGCACGTCCATCGACTTTGAAACATCCCGGCTGACCCCCTGGCCGACCTCACAGCCTCTTTAGTTGTTCTAGTCAATACTCATTAACTGATCACCGTAGTCGGCCAAGAGCTGGTCTGCCCGAAGAATAATCTCTGTCTGTACCTGAGCTACTAATTAAAGAAAGTACCGACTCCCAAGACTGGAGATGTCCATTCATCGACTATACAGTCTATGGAATTCTCTCCGAGAATCTAACGAAAGCCACTTTAATCAGAAGACGTTCCCTCCGGTTCTATTATGATACTGCTTCTAAAATGCTGTATCATTGTTCCCTACGATGCCTATCAAAAGAAGAAGCGAAGCAGGCTCTCCACGAGGGTTACGATAGGGTATGCGATGCACATCAGCCCAGACCCAAGCTACGGGACCGTCTCTGGATGGGTTACTATTAGCCGATAATGGTCGCGGATGTTGTCAAGTGTCACGACCCGCACCCGGTTTAGGGGCACGAGTGCGTGGGTACGTCCAGCCTACGCCGTAACATCGGCGGTAGAACGCTGTCTAGGTCATGTAACTATCTAATCAAACTTACGTGAATACCCAACTCCATAAGGAGACGTGGATATCATAGAATAATGCTAAAAATACTCAATCACATAAACTAAAGCACGATGAGATATCAAGGTAAGCAAAAAATACAAGACAAGTCTAACGACAAAATAATCATACCTGCAATCATTAACTTCCAATCCTCAAGTGTCGGAACCAAGTCTACTAAGGTCACAGTCTGGAAAAATATTTTCCAGTCAGGAAGGAGCAAAGTACATCTCTAAATAGCAGTTCTATATTAATGATATAAACTATGTAGCAGTTCTAGATGAAAATATACTAGAAGCATGTATAGGTACAAGAAATAAAAGAAATGCTGGAAATACTGTAAGTAAATGCAGGAGAAGAAACAATATGTCCATGAGCAAGAACCTATGACTAAGTGTGTGAGTACTAGCTTTAACATGTGATCGACTTGGGAACTTGATCAGGCTGGTTACATGTGATTAGCTATGATTCATGTAAGGTCAGGCTAACCGTTGGTTAGCTATGATGCATGTAGAGGTCAGGCTAATCACACGTAACAGCTATGAAGCATGGAGATGGTCAGGCCGCACCCGACGTGAGATGTGGGGTGAGCTATGATGCATAAAAAGTTGGGTATGATCACATATCTACACTAAAATACTCCCCATCCCTGACTGGTATAGTGGATCCAATCATGGTACGCTATGGCATGGGATTCCCTAGGGAGGTAGCAAGTCTCCCCGGGAATCAGTGTCTGTACATGCACAAGATAACAAGGAAACGAGTCTTGTACAAGCTACACCATGAATAAAGAATAACATCTCATGAAGATCCGTGTATACCAATCCGTGTAACCAGCGTGTCAAGAGCATGGATATTTATACTAAATACAGTGAACATAGGAGATATCATAAATTAGAAACTAATCAGAGAATGTACTCGCCTTGGGTCCTTAGCTGTCAATACCAATGTCCTGTCCCAGAGTATCGTCTGGAGAATCCGACAGTCCTATAAACATATAATAGTATCACTTGTATCATATGCTACACTAACACACAATAGAAATACCCTGGCCTCAGGGCTATGCCAGGCATGGCTCTAGTCAACTAGGGTCATCTAGTAGGGATACGTATATAGTACACATTTACACTCAGGGTATATACCAATAAAACGTATATAATATATATATATAAGTGTCTATTAGTAATTGTACAAAATATGTATTTGTGTATATACACTAAATAGATGTATATAAATATTTATTTTTATACCAAAATACATATTTGTATATATATATCAATCAAACATTTTATATATATGTATATTAACTAACAGAGAATATATATAATGCCACACTTTCAAGGTGATCCCAAATGAAGTAGCAGTTAGTTCCAATGGGTCCGGAGCAATCCAAATAGCTAGAAACTATATAAAGAAGTCCAAGATCGGAGTTCGGTACGAAAATTGAGATAAGGATACCAGGCTAATAGGGAAAAGGGTCGTTTGTTCGTAATTAAGGTAACACCTTAATTTAATGAAAATTATTTCGAATTTATTTTGAACAATAATTACAAGTAAAAGTTTATTTGTAAAAATCTAAAATTTATGTAAAAGCCAATATATTTTTATATCTATAGTAAAATTCAGTTACTAGTCCAAATAACCAATTTTTGATCTTATTTTTTTTATTATTGAAACTATATTTTTGATTAATAATATAAACCCCCAAAAATTATTATATTTTACAAAATCAAAATCCTTATTTTTTTTATTACATAACTAAATTAAATAAAAACTAAACAAATTAAATATTACTAATACTAATTATATTACTAAATAATTACTGATTAATAATTTAATTAACTGATTAAGAAATAATTAACTGATTATAAATTAATTAACTGATTAACAATAATTTATTGATTAGTAAATTAATTAACTAATCTAATTATTACTTACTAATATAATATATATAATTAATAAACTAATTAATTTACTAATCATAAACTAACTAATTTATTAATTAATTACTAACCAATCTCATATAAGCTTAACTTAACACACAAAAAAGAGAACAGAACCGAAGAAGGGAAAGGAAGAGGGAAGAGGGACTCACGAGGGTTTCGTCGTCGACGCTGTGGGGTCTCGCCGGGGTCGGCGGATCTGCGGCCGAAGCGATCGTCTCGGGCGGCGGCAGTCGAACTCGGCGGCGGCAGCGACGGCAGCGTCGGCTCCGGATCTGAGGCGGCGATCGACTCGGCTCGAGACGGCGGCGTGGAACTCGAGAGCGGCGGTCGACGTTCGTCTCGGCGGATCTTCGAGCTCGACGCGGCAGCGGAGCTCGACGTCGTGGAGGGAAGACGCGGCAGCCAGCGGCGATAGGTTAGGTTAAAATAGGGTTAGGGTTTTGGATCTGTATGTGTCAGGGTCGTGTCCGGAGCTGGACACGGCGGTTGATGTACTGCACAGTGGGGTGGACGTGTCCGGGTATTGGACACAGGGTTGGGTGTTTGCTGTGGACGTATCCGGGTGTTGGACACGAAATCTGGTTGTAATATTGTAAATCTGGACACAGGAATGAATGGATACGGTGGGACACCCGGGGTCGGACCCGAGGCCAACACGGCTGACACGGTAATGCTGGACACACGGACACGAGCACACAAAATCAATGGTGATGGCTTGTTGGCTTGTGAGAATTTGTGAGGGCTAGCTAGGGTTTCTTGGGAATGGTGATGAGAGACTTTAAATAGGGAGAGAGTTGTGGGATAAAGGGTGAGGATTGGCCCAAATAATGAATGGCCCAGATCATATATAAAGGAGTTTTTCATGTGGGAAAAATAAGGGCGTAAATGGAAGATGGTAACCTGGTAAATTTAATAGAAAAATATAATTTAAGAAAAATGTTTTAAGAGGCTTCCAAGGCTAACTGATTCCAAATTAACTACTAATTAAACCCATATTTCAAAATCTTAGAAAGTATGTAATTTATTTATTTACTATCCCAAATGAATTTAAAAATTTATTATGAAGAAAACAACTAGTCCTTTAAATAATTTTATCAAATAAATAATTTTATGATTTCAAGTTAATAAATATTTGAAGCTAGAGAAATATATATATTATTATTATTTTTATTTTATAATACATCGACATTTAGGAAAAATGATTTTTATAAAAGAGTTTAAATTACCCTCTAAAATCAAACATTGCTCAAAAATCAAATACAAGAATTCAAGGAGAAATATTTTATAAATTTGGTATTTAAAATAAATTAAAAATCTAATTATTTCGGAAATTGGAAATCGGAGGTTACATCAAGTACGCAAGGAAGTGCCAAGCGTGCCAAATCTATGCTAACTTAATCCACCAGCCCTTTGAGTTTCTATACCTGATCATTATGTCTTGGCCGTTTGAAGCCTGGGGAATGGATATTATCGGTCCAATTAGTCTACCTTCTTCTAAGGAACATCGGTTCATCTTGGCTATCACCGACAACTTCTCTAAATGGACGAAAGCTATTTCACTCGTTGAAGTCAAGATCTCAAACATGACCAGCTGTCAAGAATCCTGTCATATACTGCTTCGGCTTGCCACGGAGGATCATCCACGATAATGGTATAAAGTTTACAAGTCATATTTTTATCAATTTTATGACAAAAACCGAATCCAAAATGTAGCCTCGACGGCCTAAAACCCAACAGAAAATGGTCTAGTAAAAGCATTCAACAACACCATCATAAAGATACTCAAAATGTGTGTGTCATCCAACAAGTATGACTGGAATAAGAAGCTGGGTGAATGTCTATGGGCCTGCTCTACCACGGTCCGGACACCTACATACAACATGCCATTCTCCTTAGTCTACAGGAGCGAGGTAGTCCTCCCTCTCGAGGTCCAAATCCTCTTGTTCCGAGGGTCCTTACCAACCAATTGACCATTAACGACAATCACCGTCGATGGCTACAAGAGTTAGAAGCACTCAACGAGAAATGCCTCTTAGCTCAATAATGCATTAAACTATACCAAGTGTGGCTCTCATGAGTCTTCAACAAACGGGTCAAAATAAGGACTTACCAAGAGGGTAACCTCGTCCTGACAGTAAGAAGACCGATGGACATAACCCATAAGACGACCGACAAATTCCAGCCTAAATGGGAGGATCCATTCATCATGGAGTCCATGTTCTCCAATGGCGTCTACTGACTCGCAAAACCCAATAGCGACTTGCTCATGATGCCTATCAACACCAAGCTCCTCAAAAAGTACTATGTCTATGCCAGACTTGTACTCCCCTTACTATCAGTGGGACAACTAAAATATATAATGTATATTTTTTATCGTTCATCCTTGACAAGCGTGTAAGCATAATATGCACTTCCCTTGCCATAAAACTTTGATGAAAGCCATTATCTGTATTCAGGAATCCTGAAGACATAATAGATAATGGATCCTCAAAAGCTTTCCTGTGGAGCAACCTTCAGGTCTCTTAACATTTTTGGGTAGACTACTCACAATCAATTCCTTTGGGCATTCTTTCACGTCCATATCATCTCTGAACTTTTTTCCTAACCGATTATCCCTAGCAGGGTTTGCCATGTCCATATTTTCTCCGAGCAAACCTCTCCGTATGACTATCGATTGTCTCATCCATATTACCTCTGACACCGCCCGTCATCTCAACTTATTACCCATACTTAACTCTAAGTACGCCAATGATGTTAAGTCCAAAAACCTGCCATGTCTATATCACCTTTGGCAGGGCTTATCTCGAACCTATTACATGTACTCAGGTGCAAAAGAAGTAATGGGTCCATAAAGCCTATTACGTCCATATCACCTCTGATAGGGTTCTATTTTAAACTTATTACTTACACACTAGTGTGCAAGAAGTAATAGGTCCACCAGAGATCCTCCAGTAGGATGTCCTCAATGGAAGCAAATAGTTTACGTCCATTGTCATATCCTGGTCCTAAAATACGTAGGACTAAGAATACGTAAGTATGTCAGCCGTATGTATATAGCAACTCCAATATATAAAAACCATGTATATACGTACACTATTTTATGAATAATAATTCACAAATGGTATATAATTTTACCAGTCATAGGAAATACTAATCTCATCCACAAAACTAATTAGTAATAAATAACCAAATATGACAATTAACCAAGTATGAAAATAGTTGAGAAGAACTAGTAGTTGGGTGGAGACAAATCCACTACTAACTAAGATATGAAAGGCAACAAAATAAGTACATCTTTTAGTGATCAAGAAGCTCAAAGGGAAGACCTCCTCGAAAGAGAAAGAAGTAGGAAGTCCTGATCTATGCTCCTACAAACAGTCATGATCTTCTATACTTGGAAATGGTGCTAGGTCCTCAGAGGGACATAACAAGTACACAAGAAATCGTTATGCATGAAGGTAAAGCAGTAAACAATAAATAGGGCAACTAACCATCTATATGAAATTTACTTGAGATATCTTTGGTGGCATATGAGGGGGGAGAAATTGAAGAACAGTCATCCCACCAAGCATTTCGTAGAACTCGGTGGTTACACAGTTGTACTATTTTCATAGTATAGTAAGAAACAAAAATCCTATACGCTCACTAGCAGATTCTCTCCTCCAAAAGAACTATCCGAACCATATAAGCAGTGCAGACATAATACAACAACGTCAATAAAATCTTGAACCCAAACTAACACCAATAACTAACACAAGACGCAAACTCATGTACCGATGGCCAGTCAATACGCCCATCCATGCACTCAATCACTCAGAAAATAAATGTATTTGAAACATTATCAGGTCGAAAGATACCTCGTACCTTCACAATAATCCAACCCCACAACCAGACAAGGACAAGGATTGGACTACCATACCATGTGTCAGGTCAGAAGCTACCTCGTATTTTCATAATATACTGGATAAGTCTGCTACTCTAAGATGCGTGCACACAACTACCAAATAAAAACTAGGCATAATATAAACTGATAATACAATCAAGCAAGGTGTACTTGCCTTCCAAGCCCAGCTGCGAGCACAACAAGTCTGGTCTGGAGCTATCCACATGAATGTCTCGAACACCTACCAATTAATTATTACACTAATTAGACTCTTATTCTACCAGTCAAATTAAGTTATTATCTAGTTAATACTCCTACATTGGTTGCACATGCAAGTAACTCCACACAAAAATATTACTAACCATCAAATATTATCAAAAACCATTTTTGAAACATTATTTAATAAAAACTATTAATTCTAGAATTTATTGGAAAAATAGGGTTTTCACTAATAGGGTCGTCTCTTATAAATTCTATGAGTCCAAAACAAGTAAAAACCAAAACTAGGTCATAACGAGTTACCTACTAGTCACCAAAAATTAATTTTTACCAAATAATTAAATCTAGAATAAATACTCATAAATCAGAATTAAAATATAATAATATAATTTTAAATGCTAAATAATGATTTTTGGTCGGGGTTTAAGTCTAACATTGACAGGGTCATATTTTATCAAAATTAGGTCAACTTGCTACATAAATACCTATAATTCTAATTTTTACAAATAAAAATAAATTTGAATATATTTGGTAGAAATCAGTAATAAATACAATAAAAACTATTTCTTTTATCTATACAAAAAGATTTATTTAATAAAATAATATTTATTTAATAAAAAATTAGAATATATAATTTCTGAAAAAATAATAGTTCATCAAATTTTTTTTTTAGGATTTTCTATCTATGATTAAGTCCTAACAAGGTCCAAGGGTCTCCAACATGCATATATCAAAACTAGATCGAAACTACACATAAAATATGTTCAAACTCAAATTTAATAAAAACTTATAAATCTAGAATTTATTATAAAAACTGAATATATTTTCTATTATTAACATCTATATGAATATATTAACAAGAGTTAAAGAAGATTTTGAAGGAGGTTTCATAAATGCACAAAAGTGTTGAGTTGAATCTCAAAATTAGGGATCATGTGTTGCATGAGTTCTTCAAAATAAAATAATAGACTTTACATCATCACACACATATATATAATACATATATATTCATAAATCAAAAAAATATTGAAGAAGGAAGGCGAGAAGTATTGAAGAAATTTACTAGAAGAAGAAGGAAGGAGATGATAGGTTTCTTGGATGGAGGAGGTAATGTGGTGTCCACGTGACGGGGGGAGGTCTGCGGTTTGGAGGTGGTAGGAGGAGAAAGTTAGGGTTTTTGTGGAGGAGATTGAGTTAGGGTTTGTGGACGAAAGAGAAGGAGATGTAATGAAGGTATATATATATATATATATATATATATATATATATATATATATATATATATATATATATAAAAAGAGAGAGAGAGAGAGAGAGAGAGAGAGAGAGAGAGAGAGAGAGGGGGGTCGGCATTGGGGGTGCGCGGGTTTGGGAGTGGGGGACCACGGGTTTGGGAGATGGGGTAGGATTAGGATGGGTAGTTATTTATTAGGAGGTTTTCTAATTAGGTTATTAGTTATTAAATAGTCAAAAACTAATCAATAACTAACTAATGAATAAGATTTAATTTAATTCTAGGGGAATAAAATAGTGGACAATTAGTATGCAAATATAAGGTAAATCTTTGGTAGTTGAGATTTGATTGGACTTCTAAGGCAATAATTAATGGATAATTAATATAAAAATCTAAGATAAATCTTTGATAATTGGGATTTGATTGGGCTTCTAAGAGAATAATAAATAAATAAATAAATAAATAAATCCTACTAAAGAGGAAAGTGACCTAATTTGGCATAGAGGAATTATGGGTTGCTTATTGAAGAAGGTTGGATTGGAAAATAATCACAAATAAATTATATATATATATATAAATATCTAAATATTAAATACAATAAACTATGGTTGTTACACTTGTGCCATACTAATGCTAAATGATCGAATTTTGAGTCACAAAAAGATCCTACAAGTAGTTTCTCCCGTGTAGGATACTTTCTACGAAGGGCATTGTAGATTTTTGGGTCATCCTATGTCATTAATGTCCAAACCACGATAAAGTATCCTAATACAATAATTAAACTTTAATTAATTTAAAAAAATCTAAACTAATTATAATAAATACAAAATACACACAAAAGTAAGGGGGTTTACATCCATATTTCCTCTGAACTATGAGCTGCCCATGTTCCCCATCCAAAGAAAAAGACATATCTATATTACCTTTGGCTTATTTTCTTTTCCTTCTATAAAAATACCAGGATCGTATCTAACCTCTCGGTACGACTATCGATTAGCTCACGTCTACGTTACCTTTGGGCTATCGTCCTCACATCCTCCTCAGTAAAGTTTGCCATGTCTTTCTTACCTCGGAGCAAACCTTCCTGCTTGACTATTGATTATCATGTCTATATTACCTCTGATATCGGTTGTCGTCTAAACTTATCACCCATACTTGAGCCTAAGTATTCCAGCGGTGGTATGTCTATAAAATCTATCAAATTCATATCACCTCTGATAGGTTTTTTGCTTCAAATCTGTTACTTGTACTCCAAGTGCGCAAGAAGTAATAGGTCCACAACAGTCCCCCAGTGGGACATCCTTAACAGACTATGGTGTTGTACTATGTCCATATTACCTCTAGTACAATGTCCAAAGTTCACATAAATAATTCCAACATAAGGGAAAAAGCTTTTATTTTTTCCAAACGGGAAACCAAAAGCAAACTATATTTAAGGACTTATTAGCGCCTCAATCCAAAAAGAAAAAAAGAAAAAGGAACAACCACTGATGCTACTGATCAATGCACAAATCTTCTAATCATCCTCCTAGGTGGGCAACCCTGCCATCGATCCTAGCTTTAACCCACTGCTCTGCCTCTCGTGCTATAACTGCGAGATTCTCCAGATAGGCGTAGGCCTGGTGCTTCTCTCCCAGATTTTTTAAGGTACCCTCCAGGGTGACAAAAGACTCGGCTACCTTAGTAGATTCGACGCTCATAGCCTCTCTCTCCTGTCGAGCCTCTTGGAGATCACCTTCTATGTTCTTAAGCTTAGCCTGGAGTTGCATAATCTGCTCATTAATCTCGGCTATGGCCTGGGTCA
This sequence comes from Iris macrosiphon, assembly GCA_036927795.1. NCBI lineage: Eukaryota > Viridiplantae > Streptophyta > Magnoliopsida > Asparagales > Iridaceae > Iris > Iris macrosiphon. Next base: position 104,194,326 of record JAYESA010000012.1, on the reverse strand, counting down.
TGCAGTCCTCTCAAAAAAAGAAGGCTTCCCAAAGGACGCTCAAATTATTATGCATGGATGCCAGCTGGCTGATATCCCGCTCTAAGGCATCCTTGATTTTTGCGTAGGCAGATCTCACCTACTCCGCAAAAACTAGGAGAAAATCATGTTCGTCGGCTACCACGACAGTTACGTAAACCTTATATGTCTGTAGTAGTTTATCCAAACGCTGCTCTAACTTGATAAACTTCTGGCCCAGAAGGTCAGCCGTCGGCCCAAAGCCGGGAAGAGTCCTCAGAAGTTTGACCTTACTCTTAGCACAATGCTTGACCCAGGCGATCATGGATGAATCTTGAATAGAATGGGCCATCATCGACTGAGAAGAAACTCTGAATGGTGATCATGGATGACTCTTCCACGTTGGTTTGGGTGGAGGGAGTCAGAGAAGCTAGAATAGAATGGCCCATCGTCGACTGAGAAGAAGGTATCATAGCACTAGACGACCCAAGAGGTGGAACCATGGTGGCAGAATGATGAGACAACTTAATTTCAACCAGCTGCCTCCCTGTCGAAAGCAATAATTGGACGCTGGATAACTGGGTAATGTTGACCGCTGCAGCTTTGGCACCAGAAGATGTGATAATATCAGGCGGTTTAGCAGCCACTCCATCCACAATAGTAGTGGCCTCCCCTACATTAGCCTCATCAGGAGGCTCTATCGGGTGTTCTCCATCCCTACTAGAGCGGGGTAACAGACTTCCCCTAAATAAGCTCTCTACCTCTTTCTTCTTCTGTTCTTGTCATGACCCACACCCGGTGTAAGAGCACGAGTACGTGGGTACGTCCAGCCTACATTGCAACATCGACGGTAGAATATTGTCTAGGTTAACAATACTATGTACAAATCTCATATAATATATACAAGGTACCTGTCTTGCTATCTCAACTCCAAATGGAGGACAATATAAAAATATGGTAATAGTAAACAATACTCAGTCACAATATCAAACTAGAGAATGATAAGGGACGATATAGAATAGAAGGAAAGAAAATAAGTCACAAATACATCACAAGTCCAAGTCTAATCTCAACACAAGATCTCAAATAATAATACAATGCCAAAGTCTAACTAAGATATATAATCTTATGAATAAACTAACTATGCCTCATCAACTGCTGGTGCTAACTCAATAGGCTCTATGGGTGATAACTCAACTGGCTCGCCATCCTGTGGCCCGTAGTACGAAGGATACTAGTCCTCTAATGAATTATCTAAAAAATATATACAGTCAGGATTGGAGCGAAGTACAACCCAAATAACAGTTTCAATAATTGACTAAAACTATGAAACAATAATATTAATGAACCTAAATGATGGAAATAACTGAACTAGAATGTATCATGAGAAAGATCATCATGATAAATAATGGTAGGAACTGAGAACAATATGGTTAGGAACAATAATGTAATTGTAGAAGCATGAAAAATACGCTGGAGAATTATACGCGTAAAAACCCCCAACATGCATGAAGCCCGCGTAAAACAGAGTTCCAGCACTGTGTGGCATAAAATATGACTTCAGATCCATTGGCGTACAATAGAGCTTCAACACTATTCAGCGTAAAACAGAGCTCCAAAACAACCCGTGTAAGGTAGTACTTCCAAACTACTTTGGCATAAAAAGGTTACTACATCGCCACTCCGGCATAAAATATGTCTGCTTTTAATGAAGCATGAAGTTGTACGAGAAACTCTTCATATTCCTCGAATGAATCTGTCATACAAAATAGTGAACCTGACTCCTGACAAAGAGTACTACACGATGATCGAGAGGACGACTATAATGATGATTCTGCACAGAGACCCAGACTGTCGTTTAGTGACATAATCCTTGATATAAGTCATTTTTACGTATTCAAGGAATATGCTGCCTATTCTACACAAGCAGAGATAAGTTTTTACGCTCAAGATAAGACAAAATCAGATACCATGTTAAAAGCTATTCTTCGTACAGAACTCGAGGCACATCTCTGCAGTTAATGCGCGAGATGGGGGCAGATCTCTGCATTTAATGCACAAGATTTGGTTCTACTTTTAATGACTGGGAGAGCTAAAATTAGGGTTAATACGCTCACATCACCATCCCTGTATATTATGCCAACTAGGCTATTTTCAACTATAGGAGCACGTCGTATGCTATCTCCTCGAAATACACCAATCTGGCTATTTTCAACTATAGGAGTACGCCGTATGCTATCTCCTTGAAATACGTCAACTAAGGCTACATTTACAAAGGTATGTGATAAGGCTATTTAGCCTAAAATATGCTCAAGACCTCAGTCAGGAAGGATAATTGGCTAGTTTATGCTGGTTACCTACCTATGCAGCATCAAGCTTTACGCAGAACTTGGCTTTTACGCCAACAAGACAGCTACTTGGCTTTTATGCCAACAAGATAGCTACTTGGCTTTTATGCCAATAAGGCAGAACTTGGCTTTTACGCCAACAATGTAGCTACTGGACTTTTATGCCAACAAGACAGCTACTTGGATTTTACACCAATAAGACAGCTACTTGGCTTCTACGCCAATAGGACAGCTATTTGGCTTTTACGCCAACAAGATAACTATTTGGCTTTTACGCCAACGAGACAATTATTTGGCTTTTATGCCAACCATCTCTACGCGAGGGGCAGCTACCTACGTGGATTACATGCTATGATCTTCGATGAGCGATTATACGCATTACCTCATAATAGGACACACAGCACACGCGGATTTAGGAGATCATTTAGACGTAGGTAGCAGTTATTATAATCGCCGCATAAAAGGTACAATTCTCTCCACTGTTTGGCTTCTACGCCGACTGGACAGTTACTATGACCGAGCTCTATAAATAGAGACTTCCGTTCACAGGAAATCAGGTGATCAGAATCAGAGGAGATCAGAGAAAGAGCACATACAGAGAGTGTTGATTGACAACTTTGGCAACGAGAGTTCAATCCCTTCTACAATCTTTGAAGCTTTTTCTTCTTCTACAGCACTTCTTCGTCATCATATGGTCTAAGTGACAAAGTGATCGACCGCAGATCAGACTCCTATAGCAATTATTCCCCAGAATTATTTTTTGTACTTAACATCCTCGTATAGGATTAATTGTACTTCTTTTTTTTCTTGTTTGTAAACAAAGAAAGGGTTTCGTATAAATCTACTTTCAATTTCTTTTGTTTATCATCAAACACATGATGGTGAATCTGCTGGGGACTACTTTCTCATCTAACGAGAAAGCCTTTGCTCAATATAATTCTGTATCCGTCGGATCAACGAAGAAGACTTTAGTTGTCCAATTCGACCAATCTGCTTATGAAGACATGCTTCGTGCATGAGGTAGCTCTCATTCCCTCTGTCCAGGATAATAGGAAGCTGCGTAAAGTATAGATGCCCCGGACATCCTCTACCCTTCCTGCAGGATCTCTCTCTCCGACCAACAAGGTTGTGACATTATAACTTGTACGCCATGTGCGTAAAAATCTGTCTTCCGTATGTGACATGGTAGACAAAGCTTCTGGCAATGACTTAGTGACAATCCAAAAGTCTAGAACGTGCCCTGCGCGTAAAACTTTGTCTCCCGTCTGTGACGTGGCAGACAAGATTTCTGACAAGGCCTCAGCGCCAAATCAGAAATTTCAAATACGCCCTTCGCGTAAAAATACATCTCCCATCTATTAGAAGGTAGATGAACCCTTGGATCACATCAAGAGAAAATGAGTGGCTAATCTCCCAACCTCTATAGTTGTACGCCACCAAGAGAAGAAGTTGCCCTCTCTTCAGAATATGCGTGATGCTGGAGGCCATTTGAGGGCTCTCCCCATTTTATGCCAACCCGTGCGAAGCTCTAAATTACGCTAGGATACGTCTGTCCGTGTAAAGAAGACCCACTTTACGGGAAAATATGCTCCTTAGACGGATAATGGGTCATATGCTACTCACATGGTTGAACTGCTGTATTCTTATGGCAGGGAGAGAGTTATGGTTCCCAATCTCCATGCCCCTACTGATGTAAAAAGGCAGAATGAGCCTTCTTCTTCTTCTCTTGTTAATCCCCATAATTTACGTGATTTCTTGATCCAGAAGCGCAAAGATAGGGGATCTTCTAATATGTCTATTATACCCCATAGGGAGCATTATTGTAATAGTCATAAAGTTGTAGTTAACTACTGCTGTTCTAAGGCAAAATGATCAGTTTTTGACCGGTTGAACTACTCTTTGCCTCTACAGGAAGAAGATCTGACATTTGCATCAGTAAACATGGCTTCACACATTCCTAGAGGAAGGTCAAGTTCAAGATGTCATCCCTCTAGAACTCCAAGCCAAAGGAGATTTGACAGACTCCTTGAGAATATTGAAGCAGGTGTCTATCGAAACACTCGCTCAAGGTTGCAACAATCGGCTTCATATTCTTCCGATTCTAACACTGGGGGTCACCAGTTTCTTGAATGTGATAATGACAGTATAGACTCAATCTCTACAGAGATCTATACCAATCCCTTAGTAGCATCCAGAGAAATGAGAGTTTATACCATTGGAGATGAACGTGAAGAGGCTTCCCTATCAGGAAATACTGAGCAACGCATCGCTGTATTGGAAGCATCGCTTAAAGAGATGCATTCCATGATGGAGAGTATACGCCAGATGATGGTGACTCAATATACAGCTGCAATAACTCAAACATCGGTTCCTCTGACTCAACTATGCGTGGGGGTAGACATGCTACCATCCAACGCAAGTCAGAAGCCTGCTCCAAATCAAGAGTCAATAGCTCCTTAACCTCTAAACCCAGAGACTGTATTGCTCCCTGTTGGAGTTATAATACAGCCGATCTCTCACCTCTCTGCTGTCCCATTCCCAGCTAAAGATCCGATACAGGCAGTTCGGGAATTAAAAGTCCAATTTGATGCCTTGAAGCATAAGGATCAGCTCAAGAAGTTAGGAATCAACTAGCCATACCCAGCTGTCTGGGATGAGATCCCTTTTCTACCAAAATACAAACCACATGCTATGGTTTTGTTTGAGGGAAAGATATCACCAAGCCAGTACATAAACTACTTCAGCGTGATGATGGTGTTGTTGCAAAGGAATGACGCCCTTCTCACTCGAGTGTTTAAGGGCTGTCTGTCTGGAATGGCCTACCAATGGTACCACAGTCATGTGAACAACTGCATTACTTCTTTTGAAGATTTCAAGACTCTGTTCTTTGCTCGATTCTATAAAGGAGGGATGGACATGTCTATGTCCTCGCTCATCGAAGTGAAGCAGAAGGAGAAAGAGAACGTTCGTACTTTTATTGAACATTTTTGTCAGGCTACTTTGCATATGCCTCCTGGAGTTCCGGATTCAGCCTTGGTAGACATTTGCAGAAAGAACCTTCTACCATTGATCTCAATGTTCACGGGACTATATCAGTTCCATGATTGGCCCTCATTTATCATCTCAGTGGTAGCCGCTGAAGATAACAGTCGGAAGGTACATGACAATGGAATCATGATCTCTACCTCTGATAGAGAAAAGCGGTCATCTTCCAATAATGATCATACTCGTAGTTCCAAAAGAAAGGAAGCTCTGGCAATCAACACGTCTAGGCAACATACCTCACTGACTACGCAGACGAATCCTGGGACGTCCAAGCCTAAAGAAGAATATTCTTTTGATGACGATGATATTCCGAGCATATTCGATTGTCTAGTCAAAAGTGGCAAGCTCACTCTCCCCGAGGTAAAGCGGCCAAATGAAGTCGGCAGTACCAATAATCCTAAGTACTGTATTTTTTACAGTTACATACATCATCCCACAAAGGCATGTTATGTACTAAAAAGGAAAATACAGGAGTTGATCGACGCCAAGGCCATCACTCTGCGTAATAGCAAGAAGACGATCACTGCCAACATGATCTCTCTCCAATTCGATAATCTGCCCCCTCAGGAAGTCCCGGATGGTGTAGTGCCTATTCCACATGCGATAATGAATATTATTAATCTTCCTCCGACCAGGGGTCAAAATCATAACCTGGTACCCCTAACTACCAAGCGTGGGGAGATCATGTGGGTTCATCCCGATCTGGTGTCAGAAATTAAGGAAAAGACTCAAGCTGCTAAAGCTAAGTCTAAAAAGAACTCAAAATGTAAACCATGCCATATGTTTGTAATATCCCCTACATCAGAAGAAGAGGCTTTGGCTACCGGAACCCGTTCAGGGAAAACCTACCTCAAGAACTATGGAGGGAACTAGGGGAATCAACAACAGCCACTTCAACTGCCAAACCTCCAGAGACTGAACCTATTATACCAGAGTCAGGTCCTTCTAGACCAACTTCGGCAGACAAAGGCAAGCAAAAAAAAGTTTGTTTTGATAAACCTTTGAAGAATATTCAAAACAAAGGTTTAGAAAACCATATAACTTTGACATCTTGGACCATTTGGCTAATAATCCAGGCAGATTATCTATTTTTGAGCTATTCAGGCTATCCAAAGACACTCGTCAAGCCCTGAATGAAGCGTTAATACAGGCAGATGTATGCCTGACTCATCTCAAGTCCCCTGATAAAGAGCATGTGGTATGTCCTCAATGCCATAGTGTGATGGAAGTAGTCCCTAACATCACTTTTACTCAAGAGGACATGTTATTAAAACATAACAAGCATGATAGGCCTTTCTATTACACCGGATACGTCGGCTCCATGGAGGTAGACCGGATTCACATAGATCCGGGATCGTCGATCAGCATTATCCTTCATAGTCTGCTAAGATGATTGATAATTCCTACAAGCGAACTGGCGTACACTACCACCACAATCGTGGGGTTCAATGCCAGGAAAAGCATACGGTTGGGGAAGATCTGTCTGAGGATCTAGATTGGTGATCTTAGATCAGTGGATACATGCTACGTCATTGATTCGGAGGTATCTTACAACATTCTGTTGGGTAGGCCATGTCTCCACGATCACAATATTGTTCCTTCGACTCTACATCAATGCTTCAAATATGTAGACGCCCAAAGGACAGTAAAAATAGAGTTTGCTGACCTCAATCCTTTCAAAGGAGTTGAGTCCTACTATTCTGATGCCATGTTGTACACCCAAGACTACATGAAGGAGGTGTCAGGCAGGACCGATATAGAATCCCACCAGGAGCCAGAAGAACCATCTGTTGAGCAACCTCTGTCAATCCAGGTGAAAGGGTGGACTACCCGTCTGAAAGTCATGGAACCCATGACTATCCACTTAGGGAAAATCAAATCGGGAGGAGGAAGTGATCCCCTAGTAATTACTCTGAACCAGAAGCCTCCACCTTTGGTCATCAACCTTAGGTGCGACACACAGCCGACTGATATAAATACTACCGGGAACGTGGTTTCTGACGATAATAAAGATTCTCTTTTCCAGTATACTGACGCTCAATCTTTGAATCAGGAATCTTCCTCCCATAATGATATAGAGCCTATAGCACAAAAATTCTTGGAAGCTATAGACTCATATCGTCCGTATGTGCGGGAAGTAGCGTCAACATCTAATGTCATCACGACATATGGGCCATATGAAGATTCTATCATTATTGTTCCACCTACTCGCAAAGATCAGCATCCAATAGTCTTCGGTCGCATGCGGAGCAGACCGATTGTACAAAAAGATTCTCACGAGTCCAATACTGGGAAAATACAGGTGTACAGATATAGCCCGCAGGCTTTGAAAATTATACAAAGCATGGGTTATGACTTGAAGTCGGAGCCAGGCCTCAACTATGGGAAAGGCAGGCGAATGCCGTTGCATGGTGATCCCTACTGTCAACGAACTTATTTTGGGTTAGGTTATACCGCATCTCTTGCAACTTCGAACAACTCTGAGTCAAGTAGGGAAACTATTTTCTCTTCTCAGGATGGTTCATCGTCCTCCGACTCATATGATAAACTCGAACAAGTATTATCAGTAAATACGGTATTGACAGATTCTCTCGAAGCAGAGGAACAAGAATCTAAACCGTTTGAAAATGACTCTTGGGCACAGCAAATGGATACACAATAGGAACTCCGGTTCGGGCAAAGAGAAACACCAACTAAAGATAAAGTTATCCAAGTCAATATTGGGGATACATTTTTACCAAAGCCGATATTTATCAGTAACAACCTTTCTGAAGAAGAAAGAAAAGAAATGATCCAGCCTATAAGAGAATATATCGATGTCTTTGCATGGATTTATAAGGATATGCCAGGTCTTGATCCAAAAGTGGCTACCCATAAACTCAACATACTGTCCAATTCAAAGCCCGTAAAGCAACACCAATGCCGGTTCTGCCCGGATATGATGGATGCCATTGAAGCTGAAATCAAGAAATTGGTAGCCTGTGGGTTCATCCGGAAAGAACAACATCCTGATTGGGTCGCCAATGTTGTCCCGGTCATGAAAAAAAATGGAAAAGTTCATATTTGCATCGACTTTCGAGATCTAAATGCGGCTTGCCCTAAGGATGAGTTCCATCTTCCCATCACAGACGTCATGATTAATAATACGTACGGCTTTGAGCGCATATCTTTCATGGACAGATTTTTAGAATACAATCAGATTAAGATAAATCCTGAAGATGAGAAGCATACTTCCTTCCGTACACTACTGGGGGTATATTGCTATACATTCATGCCTTTTAGATTGAAGAATGCCACGGCTACATATCAGCGAGCTATGAGTAACATATTCCATGAGCATCTAAAATAGTGGATTGTTACGTAGACGACATCGCTGTCAAAAGCCGCCTCCAGGATAATCACATCCAAGACTTGAAGACGGTGTTCGAGTTGATGCGCCAACATCAACTCAAAATGAACCCTATAAAGTCCTTTCTTGGTGTATCCAGTAGAAAATTTATAGGATTTCTTATTACCGCCAAAGGCATTCAAGTTGACCCTGATAAAGTAAAGGCTATCCTAGAAATGCGACCACCCCGTAATCTGAGGGAACTAAGGGGATTTTAATGTCGTCTAGCTTACATCAGGAGATTCATATCCAACCTCTCTGGGAGATGTCAACCTTTTTCTCGCCTGATGAAGAAAGGTGTGTCATTCGTATGGGATGAAGCCTGTCAGCAAGCGTTTAATGACATTAAATGCTATCTTACTAATCCTCCAGTTCTGGTGCCTCCCGTCATAGGAAGACCATTTTTGCTGTATGTTCGAGCAATGGATCATTCTTTAGGAAATATCCTCGCACAGAAGAACAATGAGGGTCATGAACGGACTATCTACTATCTAACAGGATGATGGTCGGAGCTGAACACCGGTATAACCCAGTAGAAAAAGAATGCTTGGCCCTAATGTTCGCCATTCAGAAGATGCGACATTACGTAACAGGTCAAACTATTCATATCATCTCCAGAATCAATCCTCTTCGGGTATTGATGAATAAGCCGAGTGTTCTTAACTTCTGACTCGCGACTTGGGCGATGCTATTAACCCCGTACGATATGGTATACGTCCCTCAGAAGTCCATAAAAGGTCAAGCCCTGGCTGACTTCTTAGCCGCCCATCCAATTCTGAAAACCTCCAAACTATACGAGGACATTCCCGACGAAGTTACAGAATGTAATTCGACAATGGAAGGTGATACATGGTAGCTATTCTTTGATGGTGCCTCCAGGACTGGTCCCAAGGGAAACATAATTTCAGGAGTAGGAATTATTCTGGTGACTCTTGATAAACTCATCATCTATCGATTATATTCTCTTAGCGAACACTACTCTAATAATGTGTCAGAGTATAATGCTCTACTAATTGGGCTTCAAGTCGCTAAAGAATTGGATGTTGAATATCTGAATGCTTTTGGTGATTCCTAGCTGATCGTCAATCAGGTCAGAGGAATATATGAAGTTCATAATCCAGACCTTATTCCTTATCACCAAGCAATGATCGAGATGGCTATGTCTTTCAAAGGATTCTTCTTAGAGCATGTGCCTCGATCTCAAAATTTAAAAACTGATGCTCTGGCCAGTCTAGCTGCAGATCTAGCTATTACTATAAGAAGGCAGAATTCGGTGATCCTTCTTAACATAGATCTATTCTGTACAAAAAATAATTTTCACATAGAACGCAGCTACGCTGTAAATACGGTTCCTTCTAAGAGAGACTGGAGAAGTCCCTTTATAGACTTCGTGTCATACAGAATCTTACTAGAGGATCCTAAAGAAGCAGTATCTATCAAAAGATGATCACTACGCTTCTATTTTGATGCTTCTTCACAAAGTCTATATCGCCGAACATACGATGGACTATTGTTACGGTGTCTCTCTGATGATAATGCAAAGCAGGTTATCCGAGAAGCCTATGATGGAGTATGTGGAGCACATTAACCCGGTCCTAAGTTACAGGAACGTATCAGGAGGATGGGCTACTACTGGCCTACTATGATCGCAGATGTAGTAAAATATGCAAGACAATACAAAGCCTGTCAGGTTCATACAGATTTTATATATTAGCCTTCGGAGTACTTACATCCTACCATTGCATCATGGCCCTATGAAGCATGGGATATGGATATCATTAGTCCGATTCACCCATTGTCTTCTAGAGGACATCGGTTCATATTGGTTATCACCGATTATTTCTCTAAATGGGCGAAAGCGATCCCTCTTACTGAGGCAAAGACATCCAACGTGATCAGCTTTATCAAGCACCAAGTAATTTATCGCTTTGGGATACCCCGAAGGATAATTAATGACAACGGGCCTCAATTTATCAACCAAGCATTTTATCGATTTTGTGATAAGAATCGAATACAAAATATGGCCTCAACGACATATAATCCTGCTGCTAATGGTTTGGTGGAAGCCTTCAACAAAACCATCATCAAACTCTTGAAGAAGTTTGTCTCTTCGAACAAAAGAGATTGGAATGAGAAGCTGGGAGAATGCCTCTGGACATACCGCATAACGGTACGAACACCAATGGGTTGTACCCCATTCTCATTAGTCTACGAGTGTGAAGAAGTTCTCCCTATTAAAATCCAAATTCCATCACTCGGAATAGCAGTGGCTAATGAGTTGACTCAGGAAAATAATGATCACTTAAGGCTTCAAGAGCTAAAAGGATTAGACGAGAAACGCCTTCAAGCTCAGCAGCATATTGTGTTCTACCAGGCACACATCTCTAGAGCTTTTAATAAAAAAGTGAAGGAAAGAGTGTTCAAAGTTGGTGAGCTAGTTTTAGCTGTGAAGAGACCAATGATTATTACGCACAAAAGTAAGGGCAAATTCCAGCCTAAATGGGAAGGCTCTTATGTGATTGAAACGACGTTTTCAAACGGCACTTATAGATTAGCCAAGCCTAATGGAGACTTGATAATGGCTCCGATCAACGGCAAATTCTTGAAGAAGTACTACGCTTAATCTCCTTTGCTTAAACGGAGTATGATAAAGATCTCATTCTGACGATACTACGTACAAAGACTGGTTGGATCATATTCTATCATGTTATTATGATCTCTGAATAGATATATTTAACTAATTTGAAACTCAAGACCTATCACGTGCATATTACCTCTGATAGTGTTTTGTATACAAATTTAGTTGGATCATATTCTATCATGTCAATATAACCTCTGAATAGATATATCCAGATAAAATATACAGAAAGTATATCATATCCATATTACCTCTGATATCACTTTTATCCTAGCCTATCATTCGTATTCTAAGATGATGGGTCCATAAAGTCAGAAAAAGCATCTTTATTATCTCTGGGAATAACAAAATTATAGAAGAAGTACATCATTGGGGAGGAGCAGTTAAATCAAAAATCTGTCGTGCCAAAGCAGCTATCCTCTCATTCTTGGAGTTCAAGATGTTAGCACAAGCCCGTTCCAGCCATGCCTCATCATCGCTCAAGCGAGATAGTTCAGAACGAGCATCAACAAAACCGGTGCCGATGACACCCGCATGTGCCAAGTTCTGCTGAGCTGTATCCGCTTGGCCCTTCAGCACATCATAAACTGCCAACGTCTTGAGAGCCCGCTCCCTTGCCTGAGCGAGTTCAACTTCCAATTCTTGAACTCTCGCTTTATTTCCCTCACATTCGGTCTGGCACTTGGCTAACTGGGGAATAACCTCTACTAAGACAGCCTGCTCTTCATCCATCTCTTGCTGCTATTCCTGGATGGATTTATTTAGAGATTCCATTTGCTCAGCAAGTTTCGCAGTCAAGGAGTCATACTCAGCCTAAACCAGATCGTCAATGCTGCCTCGGGATAGTTGCAAATATTCGTTAATGGGTTGTTCTAAACCATTAACTATTTGCTCTAGCACATTAGCTCTTTCCGCATCGTTGAAATTTCTGATCGGCGCTATGGTGAGCATGGAGGACGTCTTCAGAGCATCAAAGCTTAAATTCTTCTCCAGCACCATAGATATCAGTTCTTTCAAAGTGAGGTAAAATATGCTAGTGTATTGTTCAACTAGCGTGGCAAAGATCGGATGTACGCTGGGAGTAGCTGTAATACCGGTAAATCTTCTTCCAGGAATGACTGTAGAGGATGTCGCCACAGTCGTTGCTTCTACAGATGGCGTGACAAAAGAAGGGACACCAGCAATGGTTGAAATTGCTGGCATACTCAACGAAGAAGGCACAGTCGTGATAATGGGCTCATCCTCCTCTGATGTTATTTGGACTGCTACTGGCGAGGTGACACCCAAAAATATTGCGGATGAAAGATCGGCAGCTTCAAAGCATGCTTCTTTGACGTCGAATACCACCGTTTCATCAGCCGAATCCATAACAAAGTCAGAGGTTGTGTCGACTCCGCCCTCCCCAGAGATGTCCTCGCCTGAAAATAAGATAAGAGAAAGTTAATATCAATTTGATGTTAATTTTCCTAAAAGAAGCGTAAAGACAACATTTACCCATGGCCGATGGTATGTATGTTGCGTCTGCAGCCTGTATAGCTAAATTATTTCTTAATGATGCTAAACAAGCCGTCATACCTGGAGAAGAGGGTGCACCAACTGATGTTTGAGGATAGTCATCCCAGTCGTTACCCAGATCCACTCGAGGTTCATCGGGTGGAATCTCGCTGGAAATACTTACAGACGAAGGAGGGGTTATTCCCATTATTTGTCTGGATAAAGGTATATTGATTCTAAGTATGCTTGGCCTCGAAGGCGATCTCGAAGTACTGCCAGTAGCGGTGGTAGCGGCAGCAACCGCGGGTAAAGAATCTCCAGCACTGTCAGCTGGAACTGTGGAGGTTCCCTCTCTAAAAGGCGAAGGACCTCTGATTAAAGAATTATCCCCAACAGGGAAAACAATAGGCTCACTCCTCGAGGCCCCCTTGGTGGAAGCCCTTTTAGGACCTCTGACAGTCCTTTTGTTGCTGGGGGAAGGCGCTTTCAGAGTGGAATCCTTCCGTTTATTGGAGATAACGAGAGGCTCTGTTGGCGGAGCTATTACGCCTCTCGGTATTATCAACAAGAACTCGTTTGCACCAGTAGGGTCTTCACCTTCATCAGATAAAACATACGGTATCTCCTCCCTTCCAGTGGACCTATGGGAGGGCATCCTGAAACTTCTATACACATCAAAATTATGATGGAAGGTATTGATGGATGCATAAAACTGTGTGTACGAGTGAAGAATGCGCAACTCCATAGAGAAAGAAGTCGTGGGCACAACAAAAATTGTACCAGTACAGCCCATGATAAAATATCGCCATCCTCTGGCTCCATCAATAAGTCCACCTTTGGACTTGAAGCTGGTGATAGGATTCCCCACATGCAACTGGTCGTACCCAAATTGCCTGGTGAACCGGCTGGGCAGATAAGGTTCCAATTGGTAGTGGTCCTCACTTTTGTACAGCAGGTGGGAAGGCCTAATGCAGACCAACCAGTAAAAGGCTTCAGGAGAAAGAATAGTTCTTCCTTGACCTGCATCCTTAAGTTTCGTTTCCTGTTGATTGATATATACGGGGGGGACAATGCAGAAGAGCGTCCAACCTTGGACAAAATTTAAGGCTCGCCGATAATCTATGACGCTCGCCATATTCCAAAGGAAATTCTTGTAATTCAACAAGAAGTTATTTCCCGAACCGCTGGCAGAGCCGGGAGACATCACCTTATTGTTGTGAAGGATTAACCATCCCATCAGGTATAGGAATGGTAATTCCACTCTGGGAAATCCTTCACGCTATGTATCATCTGCAAGCAGCCCATTAGTAAGGGCCCTCAGGCCAGCTTGTATTCTATATACCATGGCAGGAAGCAGGCCCAATCTTGCCTCGAACACCAAACACACTACGGGCCATAAGGTGTTGCGATGAATACGATCCGCAGATGCGATGCCAGGCACTACCCATCGGTATAGCCAGACAGAGAGAAACCTAGCCAGTTGAGCTTCCCTCGATAGAGGCTTGCGACAATGCCTTATATAACTAAAGGCTTTAGTGTCTGCAGGATAACCCCCTATCTCCTCATCAAGAATATAATCTGAAGCCCCTATGTCTTTAATGAGGTCATCGACCGTGTTGGCACTAAGCATGCTCAGAAGGTTCAAAGGCTTATCTTTGCTATCTACAATCTTGTCCGGCTTAGCATTTCTGGCCTGATGGAAGAAGAGATAGGATGCCCATTTGTTGATATGAGCCAAATCAGAGGGCTCTTAGTAGAAGGTGGTGCAGGTAAGATAGTGGCACATTAGCTCCTGGTATACCGCCACTGCCCGGGGGTTTGTATCCCTCAGCTCCCTATTTATGGGAATGTACTCTTCATAAGGAGTGTCTCCCATTGGCAGCTTTGAAATCTCTGCAATCTCATGAAGGGCTAAGCCCAACTCACCTAGCGGAGTGGCAAAAGTCCCAGTGAGCGAGTTATATCGCTCCATCAAAGCTAAAAATAAGTTGGGGTTGACAAGCAGCCCAACACTAGTGGCATTCACAGCCGCAAACAAACTAATGCTCTCCAGCTCCGTCTGGAAGTGCTTCAGGGCCCAGGCAGTTAAACTGGCCAATCGAAGATTCCCGAGGCTAAGCCATCCACTGGTACGAGGGTTAACCCTGGGGTATACTCCTTCTTGCCCCATAAAGTCATTACAGAAAGTCGATATTGAAACCGGCTGCATCAGTGAAGTATCTTCACTCGGGATGCTACCCGACAGTAATCCCCTGAAAGGCATAACAGGGCCTGAAGGACTGCTCATATAGGTTCCTCGGTTCAATCCTTTGTTGTATAAAATCTTTCCTGGCCGCCCATGAAGATCTGGAGTCAGAGTCCACATTATTTTCCTAGGATGTGTGGCATGGAAGAATACCGAGATAGGGTAATCTTTGGGCATCCTTGGCAGATACATGACCGTGCCCTCAGCAGTAAACACCCAATTCTCCTTCTTGGGCTTAGCCTGGAATTATTTGTCGATAATATTCCCGAATAAGAAATCTGGTTTCTTGTATTCAGTCCCATCTATAAATATCATGGGCTCCCCACTAATCATACTCAGTAGCATTCGTTCTCCTTGGGACAAAATCAGAGTTCCCCTTTCTTGAGGATACTCATTTTTAGAGATAGAAAATGTCATATGGGACAAGTCCTCCAGATAGTTTGAGTTCAACATCCCAGCAGCAGAGCCCATCACTTCAGGCAAAGGAGGCATCTGCAAGTCTACTACAAAATGCAAGAAAATAAGTCAATTTTATGCTAGATGCTACACTCTTGCAGTATACGCCAAAGACTAACAGTTTGAGCTTTTACGCCAGACTGTAAAAACTTAAGTTTTATGCTGGAATCTATTTTTCCAGTGCATAAAACTCAAGGTTGGCAGTATACCCCAAAATCTAACAGTCTGAGCTTTTTACGCCAGATTGTCAAAATTTGAGTTTTTATGCTGGAATTTGCATCCAGCGTGTAAAACTCAAAATTTATAGTATACACCAAATTTTTTATAGTCTGAGCTTTTATGCCAGACTGCAAAAAATATGGAGTTTTTACGCTGACACATTAGAAATATGGGCATATTATTTTGTATACACATACAACGTGTGCGGAGGGTTCTCTGTTTCTCCTCGAAGTCTTTACCTATAATGTCCGGAGCACAGCTCGACGGTGGAGCATTGCGTTCAGATCGGGGCTCGCTCAGCCTAATGGGGGTTGCTCGTGCTTGAGCACTGGAGCGAGATGAGAAAGCGACCTTCTTTCCCTTAGCATTGGAAGCCTGTTTAGGTGCCATGGCGAATCTGAGTTCTCAGGAAAGAGACAAAGAAGAAGAAGAGTGTTTGGAAAGCAAGGGTTTTGCGAAGACAGATGAAGGGTTTTCTCTCTCAAGACCTTGGGCTATTTATAGAGTTCGGATAACTCTTCGAAATCCCAAACCAAATCCGATATTTAATAGTCGGTTATGATTTGGGACCACGTCAACCTATCATTTGAAAAAAAAAGACGAACAGTTAGGAGATCTATGGTTTTACGCTCAGAAGTTTTTATGCTCAGAGGCTACAAATCTACGATTTTACGCTCAGAGGCTACAAATCTATGGTTTTACGCTCAGAAGCTTTTATGCTCAGAGTCTATAAATATATGGGTTTATGCTCAGAAGCTTTTACGCTCAGAGGCTATAAATCTACGATTCTATGCTCAGAAGCTACAGATGGCCAATTACAAGGGTTTACGCAAAAAATGCTCCTTTTGGATATAAACATTCCAAGTGCCTGAAACACAGAGAGGTCATCTTTGAAGATTACTCTTCTTCTTGGGACATTGGAAGTTCATTCGAAGTCTAGTCAGAATCTTTTACATCTAAGAGTTCAAGCATGGCCTGTTCGACAAATATTTCTGGCCCTATTTCCAGGGATTTTTGGAGAAATCATTCTTAAAGATGATGGTTTGAACAGAAATTCTTCGTACCAGAGAAGTGATAGTTTAGAATTTTTATGCGACTCCTCATCCAAAAATAGCATGATAGTTGGATCCTCAAGACAACTTAATGCTAAAGAGCTTTTTATGCATCTACTGTTACGCGTAAAAGTCGGGATGTGATCGGATACACGTTTATCAGAGTCGGCATAAAATTATTCAGACGTGTCGAAGCTGCACATTGTCAGACTTCCTCACAGCAAATATAGCAAATCAATAATGCGTAAAAGAAGACAAGTTTATTAATCATGATTACATATGATGGAAATCCAATTTATAAAGGATTTTTCATTTTCATGATTACATATGATGGAAATCCTTTTTCTACAAAGGATTTCTCATTTTCATTTAAGTTCACGCCGAGAATCTGTTGTGCCAGGTTCTCATATTGGTGTAGATCTTTTTCTTCTTCCACGGTACTTTATCGGCTTCTGTGGTCGATGAACAAGAAAATGATTAATGGTGAGAGGATACAAAACTGGGCCTATTTTATTCAAGCCCACCCTCCATACGCCATGGCAGATACGCCCTAGAATTGTGTTAGGGATTCAGACCCAACACAATACTGGAAGACAGGGCCAAACTGCCTACCTTCGTCCAGCTTCATAATGGGAGAAAATACAGCTAGCAAGCTGTGTGGTCTAATAAGATCCTTCCTCTCTCCTGGACGAATCATCATATAAAATTGCTGATTATCCCGAGCAAAGGAAGCTATGACATCCTTCCATGATCCATCATTGCAGAGAACATTTGCTCGAAGATGCCTCTTTTTATGACTCCTTACATGCTGGAGAACATAATCTTCTTCTTCCTCAGGTAAGCCCAATGGATCTCGGCAACCATCTCTTTTGGTGAAGGAATTATGGAAAGACAGGTTCACTCGCTTGCCTTTATATAGGTAGGAGAGAACATGCCAAATCCTAACAAATTCCTAAAAAATTTGCTAAGAAATCAGCCTCGCAGAAAGAGTCAAATTTGACCGTTTTATGCTTCATTTAAAGTATTTCAAATTACGAGGAATTTGAAAACTTTGAAGGGGGTCATATAGAAGCATAAAAAATACGATGGGAATTATACGCGTAAAAATCCCGAACATGCATGAAGCCCGCATAAAACAGAGCTCAAGTACTATGTGGCATAAAATATGACTTCAGACCCATTGGCGTATAACAGAGCTTCAACACTATTCAGCATAAAATAGAGCTCCAAAACAACCCACGTAAGGCAGTACTTCAAAACTGCTTTGGCGTAAAAAGGTTGCTACATCGCTACTCCGGCATAAAATATATCTTCTTTTAATAAAGCGTGAAGTTGTATGAGGAACTCTTAGTATTCCTCGAATGAACCTGTCAGACAAAATAGTGAACCTGACTCCTGACAAAGAGTACTACATGATGATCGAGAGGACGGCTGTAATGATGATTCTGCACAGAGATCCAGACTGTCGTTTAGTGACATAATCCTTGATATAAGTTATTTTTACGCATTCAAGTAATACAATGTCTATTCTACACAGGCAGAGATAAGTTTTTATGCTCAAGAAAAGACAAAATCAAACGCCACGTCAAAAGCTGTTCTTCGTACAGAACTCGAGGCACATCTCTGCAGTTGATGCGTGAGATAGGGGCAGATCTCTGCATTTAATGCACGAGATTTGGTTCTACTTTTAATGATTAGGAGAGATAAAATTAGGGTTATACGTTCACATCACCATCCCTACATATTACGCCAACTAGGCTATTTTTAACTATAGGAGAACGTCGTATGTTATCTCCTCGAAATATGCCAACCTGGCTATTTTTAACTATAGGAGTACGCCATATGCTATCTCCTCGAAATATGCCAACTCAGGCTATATTTGCAAAGGTACGTGATAAGGCTATTTGGCCCAGAATATGCTCAAGACCTCAGTTAGGAAGGATAATTGGCTAGTTTACGCTGGTTACCTACCTATGCAGCATCAAGCTTTATGAAAAACTTGGCTTTTACACCAACAAGACAGCTACTTGGCTTTTACGCCAACAAGACAGCTACTTTGATTTTATGCCAACAAACAGAACTTGGCTTTTGTGCCAATAATGCAGCTACTTGGCTTTTACACAATAAGACAGCTACTTGGCTTTTACGCCAACAGGACAGCTATTTGGCTTTTACGCCAACAAGATAACTATTTGGCTTTTACGCCAACGAGACAGTTATTTGGCTTTTATGCCAACCATCTCTACGTGAGGGCAGCTACCTACGTGGCTTGCATGCCATGATATTCGATGAGCGATTATACACGTTACCTCATAATGGGACACACGTCATACGTGGATTCAGGAGATCATTCAGACGTAGGTAGCAGTTATTATAACCACCGCATAAAAGGCACAACTCTCTCCGCTGTTTGGCTTCTACACCGACTGGATAGTTACTGTAACCGAGCTCTATAAATAGAGACTACCATTTATAGGAGATCAGGGGATCGAAATTAGAGGAGATCAGAGAGAGCACATACAGAGAGTGTTGATTGACAACTTTGGCAACGAGAGTTCAATCCCTTCTGCAATCTTTGAAGCTTCTTCTTCTTCTACAATACTTCTTCGTCATCGTGTGGTCCAAGAGACAAAGTGATCGACCGCAGATCAGACTCCTATAGTAATTTTTCCCCAGAATTATTTTTTGTACTTAACATCCTCGTATAGGATTAATTGTACTTCTTTTTTTTCTTGTTTGTAAACAAAGAAAGGGTTTCGTATAAACCTACTTTCAATTTCTTTTGTTTATCATCAAACAGTAATAAACTGGAATAGAGAAAATAATGTATAAAATATGACTTAAAATGTTAGTAAGATAATGTGATCGGCTTGGGCCTAACATGTGCTATTTAAAAAAGGTGAGCTAGCGTGATCACGTGTGAGTGACATGATCTGCTAACTATTATGGCTATACTAAATCATAGGCTCTAACGTATGATTACATATCCACTAATATTTCCCCAACTCCCGACTAGTACACAGATCCAAATTACGACAAGTTATAATACGTATATCATACTACACGGTCTATAATATTATGTACTATGATCATGGTCTATATAATCGCTAAGATATCATGGTAATCACTGAATAATCATAGAGCACGATATGATAATCACTAAGTAATCACGATAATAACATCTCATGACCAAGATCCACGTATACTAATCTGTGAAACCATCGTGTCAAAAATAAAATATATCAATACTAAATACATGAAACATAGAGGCTATCAATTAAGGAAACTATTATAGAATCTACTCATCTATTATCCTGAGTAAATAATATATCTAGGTATCCGAGCTGGTATCACATACACCTAAATAGGAATATCATGTTACTTGGTGTAATAAAGTGAGAAATGAGGCAAAATATACCAATATGAGTTTCTAGGTCATTTCTAGGTTGTATGAGTCCAACTCTAGGTTAATTAGTCTATTTTGGTCACTAACTGGCTAATACTAGCTTATAATAGCTATACTAGGTCATTACCTTATATGTATGATTAATACCTTAACTAATATTTACACTATCTAGTATAATTCACTAACTAACTTAGGATTGATACTAATAGACATTCATATATACTAACTTACTAACAATTGATACCCTCAAGTATACACTTCTAACTCATATCAATATACACAAACTATATCTTATACTAACTACCAACTCTAATAACCATAACTGCTATATTTCCTAGGCCTTCCCACTCACCCTTAAATCACAATCCTACCATTCCCTTGATACATTTCACACACCCCCAACCACCTGATACATCCATCCTTATTCTAACACTCACATCCCTATACCTGAGCTTAACTTGTTGCAGTTGTGTTCATCATCCAGGATGTAACTAATAACTTGTATCAGTTAACTCGAGAGCCAACTCAACTTGATATTAACACTACCTACAACTCTCCCCTATACACAAGTTAACTGTAATCCCAAATACAGCTATACCTGCTGCTCTATTCCTCATATCTTTATCCCAATAACATCCTAACACTGATACAGAAATATACTGACTGATTCTGATACTGTACATTGCTACTGCTGTTGCATTGCTACTGTTGCTAAATATCTTGCTGCTGCTGTTGCACCTAACTGCTGCTGCACCTAGCTACTGCTACTACTGCTACTTCTTGCACACAAGATTGTAGTATAGCCACTGCATACCTCCTCCACTTTACCTTGCTGCTGATGAGGCCAGAAACCCGATCCTTGCATCAACCTCAACTATTGGCCCTCAATATTGCTGCTAAAGCTTCTAGTACTGCTTTTACTACTCTTATAGTAGTTCACGAATGCACACTGCTGCTACTTCTTTTTCCTATTACCCCCAACTCTAGGTATCAGGTATCTTATTCTCCTATGCTTGAATGCAAAAACTTTATGTTGCTATCACTGTTGTTATTCCGCTATCCTTCCTCACCACATCAGACACACACATATATACTCCTCCCCTCGATCATAGTCAACACCATCACATAACACAAAAATATATGTATAACCAAACACACACACACACACACACACACACACATATATATATATAGCATACAAATATAATAGAAGCATTAGAGCAAATAATTGGCATGCTATCTATGATACTCGATGATACGTACCCAATTAGAATGCCAAAACCTACAGATCTCTATATTATCCATACATACATATCATAAACATTATAATACGACTAAAGTAACTCGCTACAAAGGAATTTGATGAGTAATTACCCAAATCACCAAAAAAAGAGTCCCGTATCATACTGTATCATAAAATATCATGATACGCTCTACTCGTGTCCAATTATGGACACATATCTAGTCCCACAACTCATATCTAAGTCTAATTAGATCTAGTTGGTCTCATGACACACAATTGATGTGTCAATCTCATAATTTGCTTTAATTGGACATAAATTATCATGTAAATTTCAAATACAACTCATTTGGACCTAATTCTTGATCTATGGATAGCCTTAAACCAAGGAATGATTCCTAATAGTTAAATACATGAATTAGAGTCTAATTTAAGGGTTAGATTCAGAATTGAACTCTTGGGAGATGGATTTCCAATAAAATACTCAATGGACATAATTAGGACACGATCTCCTTGCCAATTCCTCTTCCTTCAAGTGCTCCTTGCAATCCAAGCTCCAATGCTTCTTTAATGATAAAATTGAGAGAGAATGGTTGTGAATTGGGTTAAAATTGTGGAGGGATGAGTTAATTTGGGAAAGAACACAATTGGGGATCTAATTGGAATGAACAAATAAAAAGGAGAGAGAATGAGAATGCCTTATATAGCCGGCCCCCTTTCTTCTTTTCCAAGTAACAACAAATGTCTAAAGTATCCCCATTAGTTAGTTATGAGGGATAATTAAGAAGGGCTATATTGGAAAGGCTCTAAACTAATGTAAATTAAACTATTATCCTTAATTATCTAAAAAAGATGGTCTAATAAGCTTGGTCTCATGTTGGGCTCAAAATATTATCCTGACTAACTAATGGGTCCACTAATGACAAGTCCAATAAATATAGGCTAGCCCACTAACACATAATTAAATAACACAAGCACAATTTAAATAAATAGCACCATATAAATAGATATCACTTACTAAATAATAATTATACTAAATGACCAAAATATTCTTATCTAGAAATATGGTAGTAACAAGTCTACCCTTCTTGGAAAACTTTCGTTCTCGAAATTTAAGGAAGAACTTAGCACTATAATAAGCAATCACAGTAAACAAGAAAGAATGATAACTCATGGCTCAAAGAGATAAGTGTATCCCTCACACATCTCGGCTTCTCTCTCCAAAGTAGACTCTTCCGGAGAGTGATGCCTCCACGCAACGCGTACCAAGAAAATTGTCTAGTTTTACAGTACCTTCTTCTTACGATCCAGAATTTCCACAGGATACTCTAGGTAACTGAGAATCAGACCCACCTTAATCTTTGAGTGATCCAATACGTGACTAGGATCTGCCACGTACCATCTCAGCTGAGATATATGAAACATATCATGCAAGCCCTCTAATACAAGCGATAAGTCTAGTCTGTAGGCTATTGTACCGACCATCGCAAGAACACTAAAGGGTCCGATGTACCGTAGACTAAGCTTTCTGTCTCCACCAAAGTGAATAGTACCTTATATCTGAGAAATCTGTAAGAATACCAGATCACCAACCTAGAACAAACACAACCTTAACACTCAATCTAAAATAAAGAAATCACAAGCAAGCAAACAAAAGCTATATCTCAAACACTAAAGGTCTCCGGTGGCTATCGGCCCAATTATCCTGTGCCACCCGAAGTCTATCTCTAATAAGCTTCACCGAAGTCTATCTCTAATAAGCTTCACCTTCTTACCTGCATCCACAATCATCTCTGGTCTTAACAAGACTCTATCACCAACATCATCCCAAGATAGAGGAGTGTGACATCTCTGTCCATATAAAGTCTCGAATGGCGACATCTCGATACTGTGCTGGTAACTATTGCAAAGCAAACTCTACCAGATGAAGGTGATCCTCCCAAGATCCTCTGAAATCTAAAACACAAGTGCGAAGCATACCATCTGAGTCTGAATTATCCTCTCCGACTGTCCGTCTGTCTAGGGGAGATATGTGGTACTGAACTTGAGCTGGATACCCAAGCTAGCCTGCCAAATCCTCCAGAAGTAGGATATAAAGCGACTATCATGATCCGAGACTATGCTTACAGGAACTCTGTGCAATCTGACAATCTGTTACAAATATATCACCACTGGCTTCTCTTTAGACGTACCCACTTTGAATGGAAAAAAGTAGGATAATTTGGTTAACTTGTCTACGATGACCCAAATTACATCTTTACCTCCAGGAGAATGCGAAAGCCCTAAAATAAAATCCATAGTAACATGTTCCAATTTCCACCCTTGAATAGGTAAAGACTGAAGTAAACCACCTGGCCTCTGCCTCTCTGTCTTTACCTGCTGGCACACTAAACATCTGGATAAAAAGTGTGATATCTTCACTTTATGCCATAACACCATACATGCTCTCTCAGATCTCTATACATCTTGTTGGCACATAGATGTATAGAGTACTGCAATTGATGCACCTTCTGAAGAACCTCCTCGCGCAATGTCCCACTTGGCACACACAACCTGGTACCATATCGTAGTGATATATCCTCAGTAATAGTGAAGTCCTCCGATAATTCTATACGAACTGGTGCTCTGATGCTCCTCAGAGACTCATTATCATATTACGAAGCTTTAATCCTGTCCATCAACTCTGACTATATTTATAGCCCCCACATCTGCATCTCGACAACTGGTACCAATACCTCAATAACCAAGCCCCCAAGATCTGCCAATAAATATATGTCTATAGCAAGAACATAGCGACTGGATACCTGCTCAAGGCATCAGCGACTACGTTAACCTTCCCTGGATGGTACTATAATGATATGTCAAAGTCCTTCATCAACTCCAACCACCGCTGCTGTCTCATATTTAGCTTTTTTTTGATAAACACATACTTTAAGCTCTTGTGGTCTGTGAAGATCTCTACACGCTCTTCGTACAGATAGTGTTTACACATATTTAGAGAAAAATTGACCCCTGCCAACTCCAAATCTTAGGTAGAGTAATTCTTCTCTTGGGAACATAATTTTCTGGAAGCATAGGCAATCACCTTCCCATTATGCTATAAGACACAACCCAAACCCTTCCCTAAAGAAATACTATAGATAGTAAATCCTACTCCTGATGACAACTTCAAACTGGAACTGTCATCAACCTCTTCTTCAGCTCCTCGAAAGCAGACTGACTCTTCTTTTTCAAACAAACTCCATATCCTTCCTAGTCAGCCTAGTCATCAGCTCTGCAATCTTGGAGAAATCTTGTATATCCTTCGATAGTAATCTGCTAGCCCTAAAAAACTCCTGATCAATGCCACTGAACTCGGGATACTCTACGACTCCACTGCTGAAATCTTCTTTGGGTCCACTGAGATCCTATCACCGGTGATCATATATCCAAGGTATTCAACCTTGTCAAGAAAGAACTCACACTTCAAAAGCTTGCCATAAAGCTTCTTATTTCTGAGAGTCTCCAGAACTATTCTCAGATGCTCCTCATGCTCCTTTGGGATTTTTGAATATATCATAATATTATCAATAAATACCACCATAAACTTATCCAGATATTGGTGGAACACCTTATTCATCAGATTCATAAATACCATTGGAGTATTGGTCAACCTAAACAACATCACCATGAACTCAAACTGGTCATACCGAGTCAAAAAAGTTGTCTTCGAAATATCTTCCTTCTTTACTTTTACCTGGTGGTAACCTGACCTCAAGTTTATCTTCAAAAATACTTTCGTTCTGCTCAACTAATCAAAGAGATCATCTATCCTCGGCAGCGGATATTTGTTCTTGATAGTGAGGTTATTCAAAGCTTTTTAAATAATACACATGCGTACTGACCCATCCTTATTTGGTTCAAACAATACCGGAGCACCCCATGGTGCTGAACTGGATCGAATGAAGCCTTTATCCTATAACTCATCCATATGCTTCTTCAACTCTATCAGTTAGCTGTTGTTAACTCTATAGATGTGAAAAGATATCAGCTCTACACCTGGCACCAAATCTATAGAGAACTTAACATCTCGGTCTAGTGACAAACCCGACAACTGCTCTAAAAATATATCAATGAACTCTGCTATCAACGGATGTGCCAACTCTTTCTCATCCACCATGACTCCACAGATGACATTCTTGCTCTGTTTCGCTGATTCTTTGGCAATCTCAAACTCTGGCTCTCCTGGCAGTCGAAACAAAACTCTGCCTCCACGATAATATATACTAGCATGGTGCCTACTCAACTTCATCCCGAGTATAATATCATAGCTCAGAAGTGACATTAGGAGTAAGCACATGCTCAATTCCCAGATTTCTAGTATAACTCTTTGATCCTTGTAAATATCACTAAATAGGATAATACCTTCCCAGTCGTGATCTTGCAATTCCTAGCCAAAGTTTTAGACTCTAATCGATGCTTAAGAGCAAAAGATACATATACAAAAGAATGGGAAGCACCAAAATCAAATAAAGCATAAGTTGGAATAGAATTAAGAATAACTGAACCTGATATCAAATCTCCAATCGGCTCCTCCTCCTCAACTACCATGGCAAAAGCTTTCCCTCGTGGTGTACCTCTCTACTACTACTGGTGCTAGACAAAACCCTGCTGCTGAGTCCGTAAAGGAGGTCCCCTCTGCTGTCTTGCAGGTGGTCTCACTGGTGCTCTGTGAGCCATTGCTACTCCTTGGCTGCTCGAACCGGAGCCACAAGATACTCCCTCAACTTGTGGCCTGACTCTCCACAAAAGAGGTACACTCCAAGCCTCTTCCTACAGACCCCCCGTGTATGTCCATTCTTTCCACAGTATGTACACCGCGGGACCTGCTGTGCTGGTCTCGGGGCCTGGTGTCACACCTCAGAACTAGAATACCGGAGAGCGGGGAGTGACTCAACCAACCATATCTTATAAAATATTAAAGTAATCCGTAATGTGCTAGGTTGTCTAGAGATAAGGGGGTGCATGCTACAATCAAGTCAGCTAGGGTCAAGAATATATATGTCTCAATCATCAACCAAGAAATAATAAGAATAAACATGTAAGATAAAGTAGTTAGGCATCCCTAACGCTATATTAGAATGATCATAAAACTAGTTATACAGGATGGTACACTAGTATATTGTCAAGAGTCCATGATTATAGGTCAGCCACGGTCTGAATAATATACAATCATGTAGAGGAACTAATGTCCAGATAAATTGGCTAACAGGTGCCATCGACTAAATGCCAAAAAGGTAATACAAAATAATACTCATAGTGGAAGAGAAGAAATCCACTCAAGTTCCTCGACGGACATTCTCCTGGTGTGCGCCATCGGTCAGATACAAAACAGGAACCTCAGGCTCTGTTACTAAACTTGGCCAAACAAAACCAGCAGGGTCAGGCCCCGATAGCAAGTACCATGAAGGAGCACAAGTGAATAAAGTAAAAACCAATAAAGTACATAAAATAGGAAATTTATGCCACAACTGCAAGTGTATGACCTTTCATCGGAGCAGTAGGACACCTTTACAACCAAACAAGGATAAGAGATATCACATTACTCTAAGATAGGGTATGACTCACCAATTATGAACACGATAAAGATACAATACATCAACATAATCCAGGACATACATGCTATAATACAAGCTAAGATATAGATATGATATTTAACTTTGGTACATGACCTATTATGACACATTGGCGCAACCCTACAATAAAACAAGGACAAGTATTGAACCATCGCATCACAATAGTTCATGTCCCTAGACTATAAATACATAATCTTTTAAATTGGCCAATCAATCCTATGACTTGTTATGTGGAGTCTGAGTTATCTCAGAAGAATAATGCAATGTTGGAATCCTCAGATAATACTGATGGTGAGGTGGGCTGGCCGAGCCAATAAACGCATAGCACATAGTATATAATCACCAGTCCCTCGTAAGGCCACCGCACAAGTAATTATGTAATAATATATAATATAGCCGGATAGTGCACTCTACTACTGTAGATGATATACGGTATCCATTGGGGACCAACATGATGCCCTAAGATATATATCCTAATGGTTGCTACCACGCATGTTCTCGATATTCCATTCCCTCCCAATGCTCTACAAGTTCAGTTACTTAATTAGCCCTATAGTATTAGAACATCGTGTTGTGGTCACACCATTTTCTTTCTTAGATAATGCACCATGGTATGTGTACGGTAGGTATAAATCCACATTATTGCTCGAAAGCCAAATCTGGATTCTCCTAAGCATAATAAAATAAATCAATCAAACAAACATCCTAACCACGCTATGGTCGTCAACCCACATGCCATGCCCGTGCTGGGAAAATACTATAATAATATCATATGTCGCATAGTATAAGAGGCATTCTCGATGCACAATTCTAAACATATAATCTTATAGCACGTAGCAAGTTATGTCGTACCTCAGTGCACATCATAATATATGTACACGTAGTACAAAGTAATTATATCAGCACAGATATAAGAAATTGGGTCAAAATACCAAACCTACAGTTGGTCATATGTGTCTTATCATAAGGGAACACTTGGTCAAAATATAATCTCCTCAAATCAGGTATACAGACTATCAATCAATTGGAAGTCTAAATTTATTATGTGAACTCCTCGAATTAATGATTTTGCTGCCGAACACGAGTAAAGAAAAATGTATGAACTACCCTGGAGCAGATCCATAATTCTTAAACCAAATAAGGACTAGAATTGCAGATTATCTCCTGAGCAGAACTATGCCCCTCAATCTATTCAACAAACAAAATGATAAGTTAATCTACTAATTTGAGTTTACTCTGGTTTTTCACATGGTCTATTACAACATATAATTATACTATGAACATAGTTCTAGCACATAGCCAGGTCTAGCACAGTTTGGTTACTAATTCCACTCTTTCGTAGAATAACACAAGCAAGAAGCCACGATCAACCACATAGGGTACGATAAGAAATATTCCAAATAAAGCCATTAAACCCAAGAAATTATGGAAAGTGTATATAGATTACTAGGGTCACATAAGATCATAAACGTGTATGAGAAGTGTATGGATGGATTGCCGCCTGGGTCAGTCAACATACACTGATCAGCCACATAAGTAACTTCCTACATGGATGCGCTGGCCGCATGGAGGAGCTGGCCGTATACTACCCAAGGCTGCATGTAGTTCCAGGTTGCATATGAAGTCAGGCTGCATGAACCACTTGACCCACATGCTCAGGATTAAGGTCTACTCCTTGGGATAAGTGTTTGAAGTAATAGAAAAATAAATGAAGTATCAGTGATGTGACATAAAGTGAGTGATACAATAAAGTGTGTCAGAGAGAAAAGACAAAACCATAGAAGTAAGTGCCAACTGTTCAGAGCCATGCAACCAAGGAAAATAGTATTTGTATGCTCTCCAGGCCGCATGAGTGTCGGTACCGCATGGATAGTCTTTTGGACTTAGCAAAATTCTTATTTGATCAGTGAGTGAAAGCACAAGGTGTTTAAGGACGCTTGTATAAATCAACATTCATGCGTCCAACAAGATAGATGCATGCTGTTAGTATGCGATAAGAGTTTAGGCCGTATAACCCTCTTAGGAAGCATAGCACTCTCAGCCGCATAGCTCACTGGCTGCATGCGAACTTCGTCTCCTCCAGACATTAAGTTCCGTTATGGCAAAAAAAATCTCCAAAACCCAAAAAATATGTTCTTCATAAAAACTTTATTTTTAGTCCGAATCAAGTAAAACAAAAGCCAAAATGCTCAAAATATAGTGTTCCATCAACCTCAAAAACTATTTATCTAAAATACTATGTTTTAATAAATCAAAACAAAGGAAAACTTTTTGAACCAATGAGAACCCTAACTTTAAAACTCAGATCTACTCAAAACCATTCATCAAAACCAAAAACTCGAAAAACTAAAACTAATGAAACCATCAAGAAGAATATTTACCATCAAACAAATTTAATTTACTAATTACATAAAAAATTCAAAAGTTATGGCTTTACCACTTTGAACAAGATGTACTTGCCTTGGTGGACTAACAAACCTCCTCCTAGAACCAAGTCTAGGTATAGGGCTTAGGGTTTCGGTCAAAGGAAGCTCTTGAGGGATGTAGGAAGAAGAAAGATGAAGGAAAGTGAAAATAAGAAAAAATAAGAGAGGAGAGAGAAAACTACATAAATATACCAAGTGTAGAAATGAGGTTAGCCTTAGGATTAAGTCATAACACTCTCCAGCCAATCTCAACCATCCAAAATTGGCTTAGTTGTTCCAAGAGTGAACCGGGTTTGGTATCCATCCTATATACGGGTCCTACCACGGGTCCATGGTAATTGCCAAGGTATTCACTACCGGTCTCGGGTAGTATCCCACAATAAACATGAATATAATTAAATAAATATAACATATTTAACAAGAATCAATATATAAATACAATAAGTATACATCTATAGGAAAAAAATTTAAATATCACAAATTCAAGAATACCAAATCTGGTTACGGGGTGACATCTGGTATGCCTGCTGTGTCGGTGCTCGAAATTATGCACGAAACTGATGTCTCTGCTACTAAAAGGTCCTCTACTATTGGAAATGGAGTCGTTTGGCTGGACATTTGCTACTACTATATCCTTTTGACGTATCTTGCATCCTCTTGGATTTGAGCTCCAAGTCATCCTCTGCTCTCTATATGTCCATCAGGATATCCTTAAATATCACCGTGCGGTGTCCTCTAGTAAGAGATTTGATCTCCCTAATCAAAAACCTTCCATCAGGATATCCTTAAATATTACCGTACGGTATTCTCTAGAGGATTCTGTCCATCTATAAATTTGCCTAGTCTGCAGAACTCTATAGCGTACTCATCCACCATCATGTTGCCCTGTACGAGATCTAGGAATATGCTCTCTAAAGCACTTAGAGCCACATTTGGAAAGAAATTCTTCTTGAAATTCTTTTTAAAAGCTTCACAAGTCTGTCCTAGTGCTGTAATCCTCGGGTCCATGCAAAACTATATCAGCATAATATTGAATATCTGGCTGCCCGCTGGCTCTACCTGTAAGCCCTCTAGAATCTGTGCTAGCCTCAGGGCTCTCTCAATATTCTTGATCCAATCATCAGTATACAATATTTCCTCGATGCCCTTGAAGTCCTTGGGCCCCATCATTTTGAAGTCAATGATGATAGTAGGCCTTGGCTAGTATAGTACAGGATGAAGCAGTATGGTCTGTGGTTGAACAAGTGATACCCTCACTATAGTAGCTAGTACTAGTAGGTGGGCACTCTCGATGCCCTGATATAGAGTGTCCGTTTGTCTCTTCTATTCCACCATCATCTCCTTGAACATAGTGAACATCTATATCCCATTTTCTGGCATCGGTGATGGTGGTGGAAGATCCTCTAAGTAGAAGAACGCAGAACTGTCACTGCTGGCTCTCTCTGAGGTGATGAAGTAAAGGACCTCACCGAGACTACTCCAGAGCATTGTGATTGAGTCTATGGAGGCATCCTGAAGACATATTCAACAAAGAAATCAATATTGTGGAAGATACGCTAGCATCAAGGAAGGATAGTAATATTTCAAAGAAATAATTATTCAGAATGATAAAGATAGTAATATAAATAGTTAAAAATATTTGTTAGTCGTGATTGAGTATCCTCTCATCCTATATCCTATAGTAGGCTTATAGTAATACCCTAAGTCTGAGTACTACTACTTGACATCGTACTAGTTGTGAAGTCTGACCTGCATGGGCCACCACAAATATATGTCACAACCCACACCCGATATAAGAGTACGAGTACGTGGGTACATCCAGTCTATGCCACAACATCGACGGTAGAACACTGTCTAGGTCAACAATACTATCTACAAATCTTACATAATATATATAAGGTACCTATCATGCTATCTCAACTCCAAATAGAAGATAATATGATAATATGGTAATAGTAAATAATACTCAATCACAATATCAAGCTAGAGGATGATAAGTGTCACTACCACTTTTCTAGAGAAGGCTATTTTTATCTTTTCCTATTATTGGTAAAATTATAGTATTGGTATTTCAAAAATTATTATATTGAAAGGTATTTCAAAATAATTTATTTATGGTGGATGTTATATTTATTTATTACATTATTTAAATATTTTTAGCATGATACATTATTTTTTGTACTTGTGTTAGTGGACTAACTAGACTAGACTTGATTCTTGAACCAATAATTTATTAGTTTAGACTTAAGCCCAATTATTTAGCCATATTATTAAGTTAAGAGATTTAATTAGCCAAAATATTAGGAATATAAGCTTCCTTCCTCATTTATTTTCTTTATGACAAGCCCTTAGGGGTAAAATAGATATAATACATTACTTGGAGGCTAAGTAGGGGCCAACCACTATTAATAGGGAGGTTTCTCTCTCCGCTTCTCTAATTTCATTCCATTTAGATCTAAAATTTGTTCATCCCCAAATTCTCTCTTCCCTACACCAAATCTCTACCAAATCTTATCTTAATTCACCTCTACTCCCCATTGGAGACTCTAGGAATAAGGAGAAGGCAATGATCTATAATTTGAAGGAATTTTCACAAGTTGAGGCTACTTGGTGTCCATTGGAGACTTTTATTGGGAATCTATCTTCCAATAGGTAAAATTTAGTTTTTTCATTCTAATTAGACTCTAAATCTATAGTTTAATCATTAGAAACCCACCTATAGACTCGGACTACCTATAGGAAGAAGATTTGACTACTAGGGACCCCTATTGTGAAAGTTACCATGTATTTTGTTTCAATTTTGGAAGAAATCCAAGATTGGCACACCAAGTGTTTGTCAATAAGTTATAATAATGAATTGGTGTTTTTTTTAGTGTTGTGATTTTAGTATCATGTCCACAACTGAATATATGTAGGCCGTGTCATGGCAATTTGATGACAGATTAATTTATGGGTTTTTTCTTCGACACGGGAGTTACAAATGCCATATGTTAACACGAACATGTAGTTGAGTAGCTATCACTTTATATTATTCATAATTAGGATTCTAATCTTTCTCATATCATTTATGATGTATTTGCTGGTGTGTTGGAGACGTATCGCAAGCGTATCATTGATTTAGTATGATATGGGTGCGATGCACTACAAGTGTTTGATTATTTGTTTGGTAAGTATTGATACTCTATTTTAGTGTTGTGTATATCTAATTAGTATGGTTATGATATATATATATATATATATATATATATATATATATATATATATATATTTGTTACTGATGTATACATGTGTATATATGTATATATTTATATTGTACAGTCATTTGGGCATTTGGGGGAACTATTAAGGGTGTGTTGAGGCTTGTTAAGTACCTGCCAGGTTATATTATTTTAGATGGAGAGTGAGTGTTATATTAGTATCATAGTATATCAGTGCTTGGGATTTTGGACTGTCTATTAGGAGTATATGTCATATTATAACAGTTGACAACAGATTTGGGGAGCAACACAGGTACAAGGTCTGTGTTGGACTTTCACAGGCAAGTGTACAGTCGGGTAGAAGTAGAATAACAACATGGGAAGTGGTTTGGGGGAAATCTTCTGTGCACAATAGTGATAGGCATACTACAGGTGTAGCGACTGCAGCAGCAGCGAAAGGAGAGCATTAGTGGTCAATTGCATCAGTTAGACGTATTTCAGATTTGTGTATCTATTAGTATAAGTTAGAATTTAGGAGTTAGAGTATGGTAGTATGAGGTAGAGTGTTAAGGTGAATGAGGATGGGAGAAATTCTAGTGTATGTATAGTTAGTGAGGATCATGAGGAGGGGAAAACTTGGGTTGATGCTTGTTCTGCAGTGCATAGTTGGTACTACAAGTACATAGGTGGATGACGGTAGTTAAGGGTGAGATAGAGTATTGAGGTATCGTATCACTAAGGTAATACTTAAGATAAGGTTTAACTAATGATGTTAAGGTCAAGGGTGTGAGGACATTAGGTAATAAGTAGTTATGGTATTAACTATATACTAAGGTATTAGTATATATCAAGATAGGGGTAAGGTAATTGTATATAGTATTACATGACTTATATATGATTCTAATTACTAGTATTAGTAACTAGTATAAGTATATCTAGTGATACTAGTATTGATACTCTAGTATCCTAATATAGCTAGTACAGCCTAGTTAAGTAGTGTATGGACCCAAAAACCTAGATATGGACTCATACAACTTAGAAGTAGCTAGTTTGACCTAGAGTTAACCTAGTTTGACTGTTTTGAGTTAGAATCGGCCTAATAATCTAAAAATTAACTACTTTACTTAATTATCATTTTTAAACCTTGTGTTGATGTAATATTCTAAATTTAGGTCTTCGAGGCATCATTGGACATCTTTGATACTGTTCACCAAATTCCAGGCGAGTACATTCTCTGACAGTTTTCGTTTATGATATTTTCTATGTTTTTTTGTCACTACCATATTTTCTAAGAAAGGATATTTGAGTAATTTTATATTTAATAAAATATTATGCTTGATAAATAATTATTTGTTGTATTATTTCATTGTTGTTAGATGTTAGTTATTTATTTTGGACTTGTGTTAGTAGACCTAACTAGTTTAGTTTAGACTCATGGACCAACATGAATTAATTAATATAATTTAGCCCATTTAGAAAGCCTATTGATTAGGAGATGGATTAAATTAATTAAAATCATTAGACTAGAAGCTTCCCTCCTTAATTATTTCTTTATGAGAGGCCCCAAGGGGTATATTAGACAATTCATAGTAGCTTGAGGAAGGGGAAAGGGGGGTCGGCCTATATAGAGAGGGGGAAAATTTTCTCTCTTCTTTTTTTAATTTCGAAACTAGATCTAGAAATTCTTTCAACCAAATTTCTTCATTCCCACTTTATTTCCCTACCAAAATTTATCCTAATTCTATCCCAAATCACCATTGGAGGCTAGTGGAGGAAGGATCTAGAAGGAGGAAGTAAGGATCTACAAAGAGGCGCAAGGATCTACAAGTTAAAGGCCAATTTCATCATATTTGGAGATTGCATTGGAAATCCATCTCCCAATAGGTAAAATTTAATTTTTTTCCTTTAATTTAGGTTCTAAATCTAAGATTTAACCACGAGAAATCAACCCATATGTATAGGCTACCCATAGGATTTGGTTTGGGGAATTCCGAGATTGATATTTATTGTATGTGTCAATTGGTCCTATAGAAAAATTTGGTATGTGCTTGTGTGTTTGGAGCTAGTGTCATGTCCAAAATTGGGTACGTGTAGGTCGTATCCCATCAATTTGCTGATATGTATTGATTTTGGGATTTTTTCTCCGATACGGGACTTTGAGCATGTCATATTTTGACACGGACACGTAGATTTATAATTGACTCTTCCTATTATTCATAAATAATATATATGACTTATTCATGTCCTTTGGGGTACGTTTGGATGTGTGGTGGACTCGTGTCACATGCGTATCCTAGATCTAGTGGAATACGGAGTGATATGTTCCATGTGTGTGCAATTTAATTATAGATCTATTCTCTTGTGTTCTTATTTCATGGAAAAAAAAATATATATATATATATATATATGATACATAGATCTAAGACACAATATTATATAAATATGTATACACCACATTATATATATATATATATATATATATATATAATGTGGTGTATACATATTTATATAATATTGTGTCTTAGATCTATGTATCTATGTATATATTATATGTGTAGATATTGTATGTAGCTATTCTTATATATGTATATATAATTATATATGGTAGCATGTATAGATATGTATATATAAATAGATATTTATTATGGTTATATTATAATTATATAATGTATGTTACATTGTGTATATATTTATATGTATATATACATATGTATGTTATTACAAATATGTTACTATGTATATAGGTGTATATTGCTATGTAAATAATATATATATGTGTGTGTGTGTGTGTGTGTGTGTGTGTGTGTGTGTGTGAGTGGGTATGTGTATGTATTAGTTGTAATTATATGTATATATATTTAGTATATATATATTATGTTGTATAATATATATATATATATATATATATATATATATATATATATATTAGAGCTATAGAGAGCCGAGATATAGCGACAACAACGTGTGTCGCTGAACTTAAAAGCAGCAGCACTAACAGCAGCAGTAGCCGCTATAGCGACGGTAGGAAATATCGCAGCAGCAAGCGTCGCAACAGCAGTAACGCATATCAGCAGCAGCAAGAGAAACAGCGACAACAGTTAGCAATAATTGCAGAAATTTATCGTTGAAACAGCAGCAGTATCAGAAAATTTAGCAACGACTTTGGTGACAGCAACAGGAATCTGTCACTAAAATAGTAGAGTATCAGCATTAACAGCCATCTTCATCGACAGCAGAAAGGGTTTTTAGCTCCAGTTTGGTAGATTTCCTATTATTAGATAATTATATATATATAAATATATATATATATATAGTATTTAATATATATGTAAATATATTCCTAAATTGCTAATAGGATTTATAGTATACTATATGTATAATAATTAGTATAGCATGTATATAATTACGGGTAGTTAGTATACACAAGTTTTGGGGTATTACCTTGTGATACCAAGGTAAGTACCATGGTAATTGGGGATACCCAAGATATTGGATTTGGGTATCAAGATTATGAGTTAATATTGTGATACCTAGTTGGTTCAAAACCACGGTATCTATTTAATGTTTGTAATTAGGATTTTATATTATTACTAATGGTTTGATTTATATATATAATGTTTTACCTATTAATTTATGTATCCGGGGATACGGTATCCTAATATTTAAGTTATAGGGTTTGGTAACCTAGACTTTAGTATTTGAACCCAATATCTTTGTGTTAGACTTGTGCAACCTAGAAATAGGTACTTGACCATAGTTTGACCATAGTTGACCATAGTTGACCTTCGAGTTGACTTAGTTTGACTTTTGACTTAGAATTGAGTTGTTGACCTAGAAGTTGACTAGTTTAACTTATTTTCTTTCCGGAACCTTGTATTGATGTTGTATTCCATATCTAGGTCTTTGAGGCACCGTATCGGACATCGGTTAGACTATTCTTTGGACTTAAGGCGAGTACATTCTCTGATAGTTTTTTATTTATGATATCCTCTATGTTCATTGTATCTAGTATAGATATCCATGTTCTTTTGACACAATGGTTACACAGATTGGTATATCCGAATCTCGTCATGAGATGTTATTCGTTGGTATATGGTGTACCTTATGCAAGGCTTGTTTTATTGATTATCTTGTACATGTACAAACACTTATTCTCGGGAAGACTAGCTATCTTCTTAGGAAATCTCGTGCTATAGCATACCATGGTTGGATCTATTATACCAGTCGAGGGTAGGGAGTATTTTAGTGTATATATATGATCATACCCTCCTTGTATCAAGTCTTGTATTGAATAATGTTAATTATGCACCGCACATATGATTAGCCAGGCCATGAATCTTGTATTATATTTCCAAGTCAATCACATGTTAAAGCTAGTACTCACACACTTAGTCATTAGTATTCTTGTTTATTGATATATTATTCATTATTGCATTTATTCCAGTATTTTCTTATTATATATATCTCGTTGTATCTATTATGCATCTTGTATATTCATAACTATTTACTATTATATAGTTTTTATCATTGATTAGAACTGCTGTTAGAGATGTACTCTGCTCCTTTCCTGACTGGATATATTTTTTCTAGATGACACTGAGGACTAGAAACCTACACATTATGGACCTCAGGATATTGTGGGCTTAGAGTTAGAGACCCTGGCTCAGGAGAGACTTATCCCGACTGAGACAGATGACCTGGGATTAATACCTTCTTAGTATTTCCTGTACTGGATTTGTCTCCAGCTTATTTTGTTAGTATTATTTCAGACTCATTGATGTATTATTTAGACTCATGAGTTGTATGTGACTATTTCGATTCTTTATCGGATTCGTGCTCATTTCCATATTAGTTCTGTGATTGAGTATATTATTATTGTTGGTGGCTCATTATATTGCTAGATAGATTACCCAGACAGCGATCTACCGTCGATTCTGTGGCATAGGCTGGGCATTATTTTCGACTTGCATCCTTATATCGGGTGTGGATCATGCCATTCTTGTATTTAGTATAGATATCCTTGATGTTCCTGACACTGGATTATATGGAATAGTATTTCCTGGATCCCGTCATGAGATATTATTCCTTGTACTTTCTGGCTTATCCTGTACATATCCTATTATTCATATACATATATGAATACTGATTCTTGATATTAGCGCCCTTCTTATGGAATCTCGTGTTATAGTGTGCCATGATTGGATCTATTATACCAGTCGAGAATGAGGAATATTTTATATAGATATGTGATCATACCCTCCCTGTGTAATATATTTATTCCTATGAGTATTAATTATATATCTCACATATAGTTAACCAGGCCATATTCCGGTGCAAGTTCCCAAGCCGATCGTATGTTCTCACTGGTACTCAATTACTTAGTTAGTTGTATTTTCTAACTCTTGTATATGATGTTCGTATTTCTTGTATATATTTTCTGTATTTTCTTATTCTTGTATATTTCTATTAAGCACTATTCATCTTGTATATGCTCTCTATTTACTGTTATATAGTCTTTATCATTCATTGGAACTGCTGCTAAAGGTGTACTTTGCTCCAATCCTGACTGAATATTTTTTTTAGATGCCACTGAGGAGTGGTATTCCACTCACTATGGGCCTCAGGACATACTTGGTTTAGAGCTAGAGACTATGGCTCTGGAGGGACTCATCTCGGTTGAGATAGATGATACTTTACCAGTAGCTTAGTAGATAGGCTTATTCTTGTACTGTATTTGTCTCTAGCTTTGACAGTTAGTACTTTATTATATTTGAGACTCTTTGGATATTATCTTCTGTCTTGTGAGTTATATTTTTTACTCTTCAGTTCTTTATATCATATTCTGCATTGTTCCATCTTATAGTT
Organism: Iris macrosiphon; assembly: GCA_036927795.1. NCBI lineage: Eukaryota > Viridiplantae > Streptophyta > Magnoliopsida > Asparagales > Iridaceae > Iris > Iris macrosiphon. Next base: position 104,155,695 of record JAYESA010000012.1, on the reverse strand, counting down.
TTGTGATTGAGTATTCATAATTCATTGGTGGCATTATATACCTTGATGATCATTATTGTTAGATAGTATAGTTTATCCAACTAGCATTCTACCATCGATGTTACGTCATAGGCTGGACGTACCCATGTTCTCGTATCCTTACATCGGGTGTGGTTCATGATATATTTTTAGTGGTGGCCCATACAAGTCTATCTTCACAAGTTGAGTAATGTCTTTGTAGTACAATGGTTTGGTTGTACTACTGCGAGCCTTCGTTAGGATATTAGGATAAGAATACTCAATTATAAACTTAGGATAAGAATACTCATTTCTATCTTAGTTCTGTGATTGAGTATATTGTTATTGTTGGTGGCTCATTATATTGCTAGATAGATTACCCAGACAACGTTCTACCGTCGATTCTGTGGCGTAGGCTAGACGTTGTTTCCAAATTGCATCCTTACAACTAGTACGGGTCGTGATACATTTTTAGTGGTGGCTCATGCAGGTCAAGCTTTACAAGTTATACAATATCTGTAGTGCGACGATTTAGTTATACTACTGTGAGCCTGCGATAGGATATAGGCTGAGATACTCAATCACATATAGAAAAATTCTTTTGATTCAACTATTCTCCTTTGATATTGATACTTGATCTCTTAATATGTCTTTTCCTTGAGTGTCTTACATCATGTGCCATATTGATTCTTTTTTTTGCTTTGTCTCAGGATGACGCCTAATACTAGATCATAACAGGGGAGAGCAGCTTCTAAGAGGTCTGCGACATCCGAGGGCCTGCACCAGTCACTTCTTCGGTGATTGAAGTATCAGCTGCTTTCGGAGGTCTACCACATACTTAGAGGACTGTGCCAGCTATATCTGAGGGGCTTCCACCTCCATCTCCTGTGCCAACAAAGGCAACACAGATGTTTACACTATTTCGTGAGATGCTCGAGGCACAGAGGGCTCAGTCAGAGGCACATCAGAGGCAAATCAAAATTTTACGGTAGGGCATCGAGAGTGCTTATCAGCTTGCTCGTGCTATAGTCGAGAGAGGAGTTCCGGTCCAGCAGCAAGTTGCTCCTCAGGTTGCTCAGCTTCGGCCAGGCAACATTCAGGACTTTAAGAAGCTAGAGACTAGGGTCTTCAAGGGGATGGAGGATATCATCTATACTGTTGATTGGCTCGAGGATATTGAGCATCTTATGAGGGTGTCCCGTCTTTCTGAGGATCTGAAGGTTGAGGCAGTAGGTCTTCAAATGTTCGACGTCGCTCGTACTTGGTTCAGGAATGAGCCGATTCTTGTTGACGCGAGACAGTCTTGGGAGGTATTCAAGGACCTCTTTAAGAAGAAGTTTTTTGCCTGGGCAGACATACTAGACTTGTGGAGGCAGTTTGAGAGTCTCATTCAGGGGAGCATATCTGTGGAGGAGTACGCTACGGAGTTCGACAGGTTGAGCCAATTTGCAGAGTATTTGGTGAGAGAGCCAGAGTTTCGGGCTATTCGTTTTTGAGAGGGTCTAAACTGTAAAGTAAAGATTCTCATTCCATATTTTTATGAGACATACTCGGAGATACTTGTGGAGGCACGCAAGGTTGAGCGGGAGTTGGGTTTGAAGCCCAAGAGAAACCGTAATTCTTTTCTGGGGGCCAACAACAGTACAATATTTACCAAACGTCCTCATTTCCAGTCCAGACCTTTCCAGAAGCCATAGCAGCACCAGACTCCAGCTAAGGCACCTTTTCACCAAGCACCACAATAGTAGAGACAATTACAGCAAACTTCCTGCCACTACTGCAAGAAGCCCGGCTACATTTAGGAAGTTTGCAGGAGGAGGCTAGGAGTTTGTTTGTAATATGGTACTGAAGGGCATCAGCTGAGGGAGTGTCCTTCCAATCCTCGTCGTGCAGTTCAGGGAGCAGCTTCAGCTCCGAGGGCACAGACAAGACTACCTGTCGTAAAGCCGAGGGGATCACTTCCGACACAGTAGCAGCGTTATGTCCAACATCAGCAGCAGGGAGGTGCACGTCAGAGACGAGCATTTTCTATGACCGTCGAGGAGGACGAACCCACCAGAGATGTCATCGCAGGTTCTATTCTTCTTGATTATATTCCATCTTTAGCTTTGTTTGATAGTGATGCTTCCCATAGTTTTGTATCTATTTCTTTTGCACTGAAGCATGTTTGGTTGCTGAACCTTTTCTTAGGACTTGCAAGATCATAATCGGGGGAGGCATTATCCTGGTTAATGATATTAATAAGGATCGGAGAGTTACTCTAGGAGGTTGGGAGTTGAGTGCGTGTTTACTTGTAATGCCACTTCTGAGCTACGATATTATACTCGGGATAGATTGTTTGAGTGGGCACCATGCTAGCATAGATTGTAGAGGAGGTAGAGTTTTGTTTGGACCGTCAGGAGAGCCAGAGTTCGAGTTTGCTAAAGAAACTACGGAGCAGGAAGAAGGCATTATTTATGGAGCTATGGTGGAAGACCAGGAGTTGTCGTATCCTTTGATATCAGAGTTCTTATATGTGTTTCCTTAGGAATTGCCAGGGTTTCCGCCAGATCAAGATGTTGAATTCTCTATAGACTTGGTGCCAGGTGCAGAACCAATTTTGTAACATGTTTATAGAGTAAACAACAATGAGCTGGTCGAGCTGAAGAAGCAGATGGATAAATTACAGGATAAGGGGTTTATCAGATCGAGTTCATCACCCTGGGGAGCCCCGATATTATTTATACCAAAGAAGGATGGATTGGTGTGCATGTGCATTGATTACTGGGTATTGAATAATCTTACTATCAAGAATAAGTACCCTTTGCCATGGATTAATGATCTATTTGATCAGTTGAGTGGTGCAAAGTTATTTTTTAAGATAGATTTGAGATCAAGCTACCATCAGGTGAAGGTGAAGCCGGTGGACATATCGAATACTGCTTTTAGAACTCGGTATGGTCAGTACAAGTTTATGGTGATGCCGTTTGAGTTGACGAATGCACCGGCGGTATTTATGAACTTTATGAACAAGGTATTCCACCAGTACCTTGACAAGTTCATGGTGGTATCCATCGACGAAATATTCATATACTCGAAGACACCGAAGGGGCACTAGAAGCATTTGAGGATTGTGTTGGATGTGCTGAGGAAGGAGAAGCTATATGTGAAGTTGTCCAAGTATGAGTTTTTCTTGGATAAGGTAGAATTCTTGGGGCATGCTGTGACTGATGATGGTATTTCAGTGGATCTGAAGAAGATTGCAGCAGTAGAATCTTGGAAGACCCTGAATTCGGTAGCAGAGATCAAGAGTTTCTTGGGATTGGCAGGCTACTCTAGGAAGTTTGTACAGGATTTTTTGAGGATTGCTGAGCTGATGACCAGACTCACCAGAAAGGATGTAGAATTTGTTTGGACAGAGGATTGCCAGGTTGCTCTTGAGAAATTGAAGAAGAGGCTGACGTCTGCTCCTATTTTGACATTGCCATCAGGTTCTGGAGGTTTCACTATTTATAGTGATACATCAGAAAAAAGGTTTGGGATGTGTTCTTCAGCAGAATGGAAAAGTGATTTCCTATGCATCTAGGCAATTGTGTCTTCATGAAAAGAACTATCCTACCCATGATTTAGAGTTGGCAACAGTCATCTTTGTCCTGAAGTTGTGGAAACATTATTTGTACGGAGAGCGTGTGAAGATCTTCACAGACCACAAAAGCTTGAAGTACATTTTCACGCAGAAGGAGTTGAACATGAGGCAGCGTCAGTGGTTGGAATTGATAAAGAATTTTGATATATCTTTGTAATATCATCTTGGGAATGCTAATATAGTTGTCGATGCTTTGAGTAGGTATCCGGTAGCTATGTTCTTGACAAAGGATCGATATTTGTTGGAAGACTTAGAAAGCTTGGGCATCGAGGTGATAGTTCCTGGTTGTGCTATGCAGATATGGGGATTGCAGATACACTCAGATTTGATGGACAAGATTAAGGTAGCACAGTATAAGGATATATCTCTGAGGAGCATCAGAGCTCAGGTGAGAGTAGGATTAGAGGATAATTTCACCATTGCTGAGGATGGATCTTTAAGGCATGGAGTTAGATTGTGTGTGCCTAGTGGGAAGCTGCATGAGAAGGTATTGCAAGAAGTGTATCGCTCTCAGTATTTTATGCATCCAGGTGCCAACAAGATGTATCGGGATATGCGAGAGAGTGTGTGGTGGTATGATATAAAGAGGAAAGTGGCACAATTTATATCCAGATGCTTATTGTGCCAGCAGGTGAAAGCCGAGAGGCAGAGGCCAGGAGGTTTACTTTAGCCTACCCATTCCAGAGTGGAAGTGAGAGCATATTACTATAGATTTTGTGTCCAGACTTCCATGATATCCAAGAGGGAAAGACACAATTTGGGTCATCGTTGATAGGTTGACCAAGCCGGCCCACTTTTTGCCTTTCAAAGCGGATTTGTTTATGGAGAAGTATGTAAGGCAGATCGTTAGGATACATGGAGTTCCCGTCAACATAGTCTCGGATCGGTATAGTCGTTTTACTTCTTATTTCTGGAGGAGTTTGCAGGAGTGTTTGGGCACTCAGCTCAAGTTCAGTACTACATATCATCCCCAGACAGATGGACTGTCAGAGAGGACTATTCAGACTCTCAAGGATATGTTGCGCACTTGTGTACTAGATTTTGGCAGTTCTTGGGAGGACCATCTCCATTTGGTACAGTTTGTTTATAACAACAGCTACCAGGCTAGTATAGAGATGTCACTTTTTGAAGCTCTGTATGGTCGGAGGTATCGTACTCCTTTGTCTTGGGACGATATTGGAGAGAGAGGTTTGCTTGGGCCAGAGATGGTTGTGGATACAGCAGAGAATGTTCAGTTGATCAGAGGCAGACTTCGTGTGTCACAGGACAGACAACGATATTGGGCCGATAGCCACCGGAGACCTTTGGAGTTCGAAGTATAGTTTAGATTTTTGTTTTGTGCTTGTTATTGGTTGTTTGTTGTAAATTAAGTTCTTAAGGTGGTGTTTTATTCTAGGTGGATGGTTTGGTGTTTCTGAGGATTTCTTCGACACGAGGTACGATTTGCTTCGGTGGAGGCGGGAAGCTTAGTCCGTGATTCATCGGACCTTTCACTATTCTAGAGAGGGTCGGTGCAGTTGCTTATAGACTAGACTTGCCACCTATATTGGAGGGAGTGCACAATGTATTTTATGTATCATAGTTAAGACGGTACGTGCTAGATCCTAGTCATGTATCGGATCACTCGGAGATAGATGTGGGCCCTACTTTTAGCTATCCAGAGCAGCCAGTTGAGATTCTGGATCGGAGAGAGAAGGTGCTGAAGAACCAGACTATTCTTTTGGTGTGCGTCACATGGAGGCATCACTCTCCGGGGGAGTCTACCTCGGAGAGAGAGGATAAAATATGAGGGCGCTATCCATAATTGTTTGTGCTTTGAGGTATGTTCTTTCCTAATTATGGTATGTTCTTTCATAGCTAGTTATGTTCTTTAGTTCTTTTCTGTATATTTGGGGATAGTTTTTATCTTTGAATTTTGAGGACAAAATTATTTTTAGTAGGGTAGACTTGTCACTACCATATTTTTTAGGAAAGGGTATTTGAGTAATTTTATATTTAATTAAATATTATGTATGATAAATAATTACTTGTTATATTATTAATTTATTGTTAGATATTAGTTATTTATTTTGGACTTGTGTTAGTGGACCTAACTAGTTTAGTTTAGACTCATGGACCAACATGAATTAATTGATAGAATTTAGCCCATTTAGAAAGCCCATTGATTAGAAGATGGAATAAATTAATTAAAACTATTAGACTAGAAGCTTCCCTCCTTAATTATTTCTTCATGAGAGGCCCCAAGGGATATATTGGATAATTCATAGTAGCTTGAGGAAGGGGAAAGGGGGTCGGCCTATATAGAGAGGGGGGAATTTTTTCTCTCTCCTTTTTTCATTTGGAAACTAGATCTAGAAATTTTCTCAACAAAATTTCTTCATTCCCACTTCATTTCCCTATCAAAATTCATCCCAATTACTTCCTAAATCACCATTAGAGGCTAGTAGAGCAAGGATCTAGAAGAAGGAAGCAAGAATCTACAAAAAAGAGTAGTGATCTACAAGTTGGAGGCATTTTTCATCATATTTGGAGGTTATATTGGAAATCCATCTCCCAATAGATATAATTCAGTTTTTTTCCTTAATTTAGATTATAAATCTGAGATTTAACTATGAGAAATTAACTCATATGCATAGGCTACCCATAAAATTTGGTTTCGTGTTCATATGAGGCCTATTGAGAAAGTTATGGTGCTTTTTGTGTCAATTTTGGGAGAATTCCGAGATTGACATTTGTTGTGTGTATCAATTGGTCCTATAGATAAATTTGGTATGTGCTTGTGTGTTTGGGGCTAGTGTCGTATCCATAATTGGGTACGTGTGGGTCGTATCCCATCAATTTGGTGATACGTATTGATTTGGAGGTTTTCTCTCCGACACGGAACTTTGAGCATGTCATATTTTGACACGGACATGTAGATTTATAATTGACTCTTTGTATTATTCATAAATAATATATATGACTTGTTCGTGTCCTTTGGGGTTCCACGTGTGTGCAATTTAATTATAGATCTATTCTCTTGTGTTCTTATTTCATGGAGAATATAATTGTATATATATATATATATATATATAATATGGTGTATATATATTTATGTAATATTATGTCTTAGACCTATGTATCTATGTATATATTATATGTGTAGATATTGTATGTAGCTATTCTTATATATGTATATATAATTATATATGGTAGCATGTATAGATATGTATATGTAAATAGATATTTATTATGATTATATTAAAATTATATAATGTATGTTATATTATGTATATATTTATATTTACATATATGTGTGTATGTTGTTACAAATATGTTACTATGCATATAGGTGTATATTGCTATGTAGATAATGTGTACACACACACACACACACACACACACATATATATATGTGTGTGTGTGTGTGTGTGTGATATATATTTAGTATATATGTGTGTGTGTGTGAGTGATATATATATTAGTTGTAATTATATGTATATATATTTAGAATATATATATTATGTTGTGTAATATATATATATATATATATATTAGAGCTATAGAGAGCCGAGATATAGTGACAGCAATGTGTGTCGCTGAACACAGCAGCAACAGCACTAACAGCAGCAGTCGCTATAGCAACAATAGGAAATATCGTAGCAGCAAGCGTCACAGCAGCAGTAACGTATAGCACCAACAACAAGAGAAACAGAGACAACAGTTAGCAACAATTATAGAAATCTGTCGCTGAAACAACAGCAGTATTAGCAGCCGTATCAAGAAATTGAGCGATGGCTTTTGCTACAGTAGCAGGAATCTGTCACTAAAACAACAGAGTATTAGTATCAACAACAGTCTTCAGCAACAGCAGGCAGAGTTTTTATCCACAGTTTGGCAGATTTCCTATTACTAGATATATATATATATATATATATATATATATATATATATATATATATATATATGGTATTTAATATATATGTAAATATATTCCTAAATTGCTAATAGTATTTACAGTATACTATATGTACAATAATTAATATAGTATATATATAATTATGGGTAGTTAGTATACACAATTTTAGGATATTACCTTGTGATACCAAGGTAAGTACCAAGGTAATTGGGGATACCCAAGGTATTGGGTTTGGGTATCAAGATTATGAGTTAATATTGTGATACCTAGTTGATTCAAAACTACGGTATCTATTTAATATTTATAAATAGGATTTTTTATTATTACTAATTGTGTTACTTATATATGTAATATTTTACCTATTGATTTACGTATCCGGAGATACGGTATCCTAATATTTAAGATAAGAGTTTTGGTGACCTAGACTTTAGTATTTGAATCCAATATCTTTGTGTTAGACTTGTACAACCTAGAAATAGGTAGTTGACCATAGTTTGACCATAGTTTGATCATAGTTGACCATAGTTGACCTTAGAGTTGACTTAGTTTGACTTTTGATTTAGAATTGACTTGTTGACCTTGAAGTTATCCTAACCTTTATATTGATGTTGTATTCTATATCTTGGTCTTTGAGACACCGTATCGGACATCGGTGAGACTATTCTTTGGACTTCTGGCGGGAACATTCTCTGATAGTTTTTCATTTATGATATCCTCTATGTTCATTGTATCTAGTGTAGATATCCATGTTCTCTTGACACGATGGTTACACGGATTGGTATATCAGAATCTCGTCATGAGTGTTATTTCTTGGTATATGGTGTATCTTGTACAAGCCTTGTTTTATTGATTATCTTGTACATGTACAGACATTAATTTTCGGGAAGACTAGCTATTTTCTTAGGAAATCTTGTGTAGCATACAATGGTTGGATCTATTATATCAGTCGAGAGTGGAGAGTATTTTAGTATAGATATGTGATCATACCCTCCTTGTATCAAGTCTTGCATTGAATAGTATTAATCATATACCGCACGTATGATTAGCCAGGCCATAAATCTTGTATCATATTCTCAAGCCGATCAAATGTTAAAGCTAATACTCACACACTTAGTCATTAGTATTCTTGTTCGTTGACATATTTCTCATTATTATATTTATTTCAGTATTTTCTTATTATATATATCTTGTTGTATCTATTGTGCATCTTATATATTCATATCTATTTACTGTTACATAATTTTTATCATTGATTAGAACTGTTGTTAGAGATGTACTCTGCTCCTTTCCTGACTGGATATATTTTTTTCCAGAGACACTGAGGACGGGTACCCTACACATTATGGACCTCAGGATATTGTGGGCTTAGAGTCAGAAACCCTGGCTCAGGAGGGACTTATCCCGACTGAGACAAATGACCCAGAATTAGTACCTTCTTATTATTTCTTGTACTGGATTTGTTTACAGCTTATTTTGTTAGTATTCTTTCAGACTCATTGACGTATTATTTAGATTAATGAGTTGTATGTGACTATTTTGATTCTATATCTGATTCGTGCTCATTTCCATCTTAGTTTTGTGATTGAGTATATTATTATTATTGGTGGCTCATTATATTGCTTGATAGATTACCCTGATAGCGTTCTACCGCTAATTCTGCGGCATAGGCTGGGCATTGTTTCTAACTTGCATCCTTACATCGGGTGCGGGTCGTGACATTCTTGTATTTAGTATAGATATCCTTGATGTTCCTGATACTGGATTACACTAATTAGTATTTTCTGGATCCCGTCATGAGATATTATTCCTTGTACTTTCTGGCTTATCCTATACATACCCTATTAATTATGTACATATATGAATACTGATTCTTGATAATGACACCCTTCTTATAGAATCTCATGTTATAGCGTGCCATAGTTGGATCCATTATACCAGTCGGGGATGAGGAGTATTTTGTATAGATATGTGATCATACCCTCCCTGTGCAATATATTTATTCCTGTCAGTATTAATTATACATCTCACGTATGATTAACCAGGACATATTCTGGTACAAGTTCCCAAGTCGATTGCATGTTGTCACTAGTACTCACTCACTTAGTTAGTTGTATTTTCTAACTCTAGTATATGATTTTCGTATTTTTTGTATGTATTTCCTGTATTTTTTTATACCTGTATATTTCTATTATGCTCTATTCATCCTGACTGGATATTTTTTTAGATGATACTGAGGACTGGTATTCCACTCACTATGGGCCTCAGGACATACTTGGTTTAGACCTAGAGACTGTTGCTCTGGAGGGACTCATCTCGGTTGAGATAGATGATACTTTACCAGTAGCTTAGTAGATAGGCTTATTTTTGTACTGGATTTGTCTCCAGCTTTGGCAGTTAGTACTTTATTATATTTGAGACTCTTTGGATATTATCTTCTGTCTTGTGAGTTATATTTTTTACTCTTTAGTTCTTTATATCATATTCGTACGTTGTTCCATCTTATAGTTCTGTGATTGAGTATTCATAATTCATTGGTGGCATTATATACCTTGATGATCATTATTGTTAGATAGTATAGTTTACCCAACTAGCGTTCTACCGTCGATGTTACGTTATAGGCTGGACGTAGCCATGTTCTCGTACCCTTACATCGGGTGTGGGTTATGACACATTTTTAGTGGTAGCCCATGCAAGTCTGGCTTCGCAAGTTGAGTGATGTCTTGGTAGTACAATTGTTTGGTTGTACTACTGCGAGCCTATGTTAGGATATTAGGATAAGAATACTCAATTATAAACTTAGGACTTCTTGAGAGATTCCTGGGACGACCCTTGAGAATCTTATTTTGAACTCAAATTTAATTTTTTTTACCTTATTTCCATTCACTCTCACTTGTTGTATTTGAATTTAATTCTTGATGATCGGTTGTTGAATTTAAATTCTTGGTGTTCGTTGTTAAGTTTGATTTCATATCGAGATAAATTTTATGGACTAAATTATGGTATCTTCTGATGACAAATGTTGATGTGGACAGTGAGAATGGTAAAATGTCTACTTTGATTATGGAACCTAGAGTTTATCGCAGCCATATTAGCTGGCATGGTAGAAATATATGGATCTTACTTCGGATGTACATATCTTAGTTATAAAATTTAGAGTTTCTTACAGCCATACCTGTTGGCATGGTGAGGAATCTAGATGACATGATTATAGAGGTGCATACCTTAGTTATGAAATCTATGATTATCACAACTATGCTTACTTGCGTGGCAAAGATTCGTAGTATTATTATTTTGGACATACATGTATAATTATTAGATTGTATCTTAAATAGATTATTAACGTATCATCTCAAATCTTTTTCCACTTTTGTTACTATAGGATTCTGTTCCATCACCTTCTTTAACTCCGGAGTAGAGATACCTTTAGTTCCTTTAGTCTAGTTTCTTATAAAGCTTCATTTCATCATAGTTCCTTGATAGTATAATAGTTTCGTGACTTTCAATTAGGTCTGTGTCTCTGAGTATTAGTGTTAATTATTTAGAATTTAGCTTATGAGTCTGTAAGTGGTTCTTGGTTGAGCATGTGAGCTATAGGCATTAGTCTAGAGGTAACTCATAGTGCAGTACCTTTGTAGTAATAGTTCTATGGTAGGTGTCAGTATAGTTAGTATTGGTACTATAGGTAGAAGGGGGAGTAGAGAGTATTAGTGGTGATTCCAGGAGTTGGTATCAGTGTCAGCATACATATTCTAGAAAGTCATAAATTCATACAGATGAGTGAACCATGTATCAATTAGGTATCATAAAATTTATGTTTGGATATCGATGGAGCTTGATATAATATTTGGTGCTTGGTTGTGTCGTGAGGAAGAGAAGGTGTATTCTGGAGAGATACTAGTGAGTGTGTCATGATATAAGGGTACCCATAGATATATAGGTGAGTGTGATGGTGATAGAATATATTGTGCCAGTAATAAGACTTGTGCTATGTGTCGAGTGTTGGGCATTGGTGGGAGTAGATATAGGTATGTGTCTAGTGTCGGGGTAGCATCCAGTATTTGGGAGTGTTGAAGTGTTAGTAGAGATGTGTGAGAAAATCAGGAGTGGTAAAGTAATACCAGTTTTATGAGTATTATGAAGTAGGAGTTTAGTATCAGAGGTACCAATAGTGTGCCTGTGGGGCAGGTTGGTATTAAGGAGGTAGTGGAGAATATTAAGTGCATGAGTCAAGGAATAGTTATAGAGTTAGTAAGGGTGATGAGGTGATCTAGTGAGTAAGCTAGTGTCAGGAGTGGCAGTAGTATATGTGATAAGCTGTTGTGAGTGCTAAGAAGTTAGTATCCTAGAACATTAAGTACATATATTATGTCTAGGGATATTGTGTAGTAGTATATGTGATGAGCTGTTGTGAGTCCTAAGAAGCTATTATTTTTTTATCAAGAGTGCCTAGGGAATAATAGTATCCATGGTATATCAGGGATTTATTGAATAATATGCTGGTATCAGTAAATATCTTGTGTGATAATATTAGATGGGTGTATGAGTTAATTTGGATGAAGGAGCCTTTAGAAGAAAGAGTACAAGTGATCCAGTTAGTAAAGAAGAGTGGCAATCTATATAGAGTATGTAGGTATAGTACCTTGCTAGTTTTTAGAAGTTGTTTGTATCAGGGAGTAGTATGATGGGTATAAGGATACCAGTGAGATATCATAGTGCCAGAGTGGTTAAAAAGTATTGGTAAATATTATTTTGATATCAAATATATATGAGAATTTTAAAGTGATTATTGAGTATTAGAATATGAGTTTGCACCGGGTACCAAGATATCAGGAGTACCCTAGTAGCAAGATTTAGAGTACCTCAAATATTATGGAGGTTTAGGTACAATATTTTTTAGTGGCTAGTGTATTAAGTATAGAGGAGAGACATGAGTAACCTAGTATGAGAGTATCATTTAAAGAGCCATATAAGAGCTAGTGCCTTGTGTATAGTATCAAGAATTGAGTAGGCATCCCATTGTGGGTATTCAAGAGGGATAAGGTTGTACCCATAAGTGTTCATTGCAAGAAGAATGGTCAACCAGTTTTTAGGAGATTGAGGAACTGAGACAAATAATAGAAGATAGTATCCTAGAAGGGTAGTATAGTATTCTGGGTAGTGTATGCTAGTGAGTTAAGTATGTCCATGGCCTAGAACCATAGTATACTAGTAGTATTAGAAGTGGCAACCCATGATGTTAACTAATTTAGCTAAGGTGTAGTTAGCAAGTGACCATGATCGAGATTGTAATTCAAGACAGTTAAAGACTACATCCATGCATGGTTGTTCCTCTAGTTGTATTGCATGATTGTATGTTATAGTATAGGATTATACTGGACTATGATTGTTGGGGTTGGACCGTAGTAAAAATCTTTAAGAATAGGTGATGACTGGCCCAAGAGAGAGGGGTGAGAGTTCTAATTTTGAGGACAAAATTGTGCTAAGGAGGGTAGGCTTGTTACTACCTATTTTTCGGAGAAGGATATTTTTGTCTTTTCCTATTATTGGTAATATTATAATATTGGTATTTCAAAAATTATTATATTGCATGGTATTTCATAATTATTTATTTATGGTGCATGTTATATTTATTTATTATATTATTTAAATATTGTTAGCATGTTACATTATTTATTGGACTTTTGTTAGTGGACCTAACTAGACTAGACTTGACTCTTGAACCAACAATTTATTATTTTAGACTTGAGCCCAATTATATAGCCATATCATTAATTTATGAGATTTAATTAGCCAAACTATTAGGAATACAAGCTTCCTTCCTTAATTATTTTCTTCATTACAAGCCCATAGGTGTAAAAATAGACATAATATATTGCTTAGAGGCTATGTAGGGGCTGGACACTATTAGAGGGGATGTTTCTCTCTTTTCTTCTATAATTTTATTTCATTTATATCTAGAATTTGTTCATCCCCAAATTCTCTCTTCTCTATACCAAATGTCTACAAAATCTTATCCTAATTCACCTTTACTTCACCATTGGAGACTCTAGGAGCAAAAAGAAGGCAATGATCTATAATTTGAAAGAATTTGCACAAGTTGAGGCTACTTGGTATCCATTGGAGACTTTTATTTGGAATCCATCTCCCAATAGGTATAATTTAGTTTTTTCTTTCTAATTAGACTCTAAATATGTAGTTTTATCATTAGAAATCCACCTATGGACTAGGGCTACCTATAGGAAGAATATTTGACCACTAAGGACCCCTATTGTGAAATTTACCATTATTTTATGTCAATTTTGAAGAAAATTCGAGATTGGCACACCAAGTATAATTCTTTAGAATTCAATAAAAATCCTCCGTAAGTAATTTTAGCATAATAATAATCATAGAGCTTGTGTATAAGTGAATACTATATAGCAATGCTAATAGTCATATATATTAATAACACAATCGTGAATGTGAATATCAGCCAGCCCAAACCATTACCATTCGCACAACTTATCAAATTCAGCCCAACCCAATTACACCTACTACTTGGATCCGGGTTGGTAGAACTGGAGACTCGTAACCCATAGACCTATAACCCGCAGACCCGTAACTCGAAACCCAAAGCACTTAACCATCCGTCCATTAACTAAGGTCAGTAGTCAACACTTAAACCAAAGGAATTAGAAATTAGATCTGAACCCACCTTTCTCCTCATAATCGATCAACTCCTCGCTAATGCCTAGGAAGCGCCGGAGGCACCTCGACCAGCCTAGAATACTCCAGAGTATCCTCAACTTTTCCAGACACTTCTGCCACATCAAGAATCCTCGTCTGCCTTATCCCATCCATTTAATCTCCACCGACTAACTCTGACGGATCATGGCCGCTCGTCCCTAATCGCTACCGTTTGTCTCTGCCTATAAATAGGACCTCGACCCTATCGAATTCTGAGATCTCGACCACGGCGAAGCCTTGTTCAATCTGCTCCTCCTCCCTAAACTTCTCAAGATTCAGTTATGATCGTAACTGTCCACCAAGACGACGACCGACAAATCGACAACGAGCCTGAGCCATGGATAAATTATAGTTCACCCTCTCGAAGCGTTCGACCATGGCCGCATTTTATAACTAGAGCTGGTGGTGATGATCATGTCGAGTAGAAGTTCTCGGGAGCGAGCAAATTGTGGTGATCTGTTTCCTCAGCCGCAGTTCATCGTCAAAACCTCAGGGCGAAGAAGAATTTCTCCGCCGAATACTTACGGCGTCTTCGCTGATCCCGGTCTTGCCTCCGTATCCGAATTCAGGCCGACACAATAACAATTTTATCTCCGTCTGTCTTCTCGTCCAATATATTTGTTCAGTTTTTTCTATGACCTTGAGATTCTTGAATTCAAGTTATAAGCATATGTTCTTGATATAGACTTATGTCTAGTATCTAGCCGTGTCCGATCTTGCGTCGAGGTGTCACCCATTTAATTTATGACAGTTTTGTATGTTAATGGCGGGATCCTCTTTAGTAAACTGAAAGAGTTTGAACTTAACAGTCGAATTTTGGTTACAGTAACTAAAAGGGTTAGATTGGACTATTATGTGGGAAATATGATTTAAATTGGAACTTGTAAAATGGTTCAGGAGATGGGGCTTTTGAGTTTGTTTAATTCAAGCATTTGGATTAAATATTGAAATCAAGGATGGCTACTTAGTAGTAAGAAGTTGAGCCTTAGAAGAAAGAATTGGGTCAGAGCCTAGTGGCCTTTGAGGGTTTATGTTGAACAGGAGATGCAGATAACCCAGTACAGTAGTAAATTATATAAGAACTTGCTTAATGGTAGTTAACTAAGGATATTAGTTAGAATGAGTAAAAAATTAAGAAATTTTCTAAGGAAGAAAATTCTAAATAGATTAGGGTTTAGTTCCACCTATTTTGACCAAGGAGTCTAACACTATACCTATTATCTTCATAGGAGGACTTGACTCTCCCACCATCTTTTGCAAGGACAAGGCAAGTACACTTTCCCTTTTTATTTATAGTATTTCATTTTTACATATTTCTTGCATATTTTATCATTGAAATTGATTGTCTTGATTGAGTTGGGAGGGTGACATGAGTCATAACATGTAGTTTACCATTAGCCAGACAAACAATTGACTGCTAGCACTTTATGTGCCTTACGTCCAAATTTATTGACTGCTAACATTAATTAGTGCCTTACTAAATAATTGACTAATAGCAATAATTAATTTCTTATTCATATTGATTGACTTTTAGCACTTTCATTGCCTTATACCGATTAGCCCCTATATGATATGGTTAATGTCTACTTGCATGTTTTTTATTTAGTGTAGTGCATATAGGTTTTATTGCATTGGTTAACTTCTCTATTTTCCATTACCACTTATTTATTTATATATTTAATGATATTATGATTGATGTTGGGATTGTGTTACTTTGCTCCATCCTGATTGGATAACCGTGGCAGGTGAGAATGATGATAAAATATTCCCTAGCTATTACGGTCCCTCTGAGGACGTAGTAGTAGATACTGGACAAGACTTGGAGACTCCTCCTGAGACTTAGATCAATTTTAGCATATTCTCATTTGTGGACTTGTATTGTGTTGTACTTGAGTACTTTTAGTTGCCTTTACCATTTACCGCGTTTGTTCCCAAATATTCTTACTAAAAGGACATGTAATAATTGTATTATGGAACTTAGTGATTCGATTTGGGATCGATAGAATTTGTGTGATATGGATAAATATAAATAATTAAGATTTAGAACAGCTTACTATGGTTGTTTCTACAGCGTAGGCTGGACGTGTCCGACTCGTATCCGATTATTCGAGAGCGGGGCTAGTAGACTCCCAATACGACCAGATTTGTGGTTTAGTGGAGACCTAGCGAGATCAGACCGTTGTCATGAGAGAGAGCATAGAAAATGCTTATCTGGTCACTTTGGCCTCCATGGATAAGATGATAGTCCAGGCGACCTAACCTCTATCCACCCAGCCTAAGTTTGGGACCATTCTAGATTTTAAGAGACTTAACCCCAGAGAGTTTGAAGGCACAGAGGGAATCATCTATGCAGATGAATGTCTAGAAGATATTAAGCGACTTCTATGCGTCTTTAGGATTCTGAAAGACTTAAAGATCGAGGCCGCAAGATTGTAGTTTCGTGATCTAGCCAGGACTTGGTTCCAAAGTGAGCCTAAGCCTGCCATTCTAGTATTGACTTAGGAGAGGTTCCGAGAGTTGTTCAAGGAGAAATTCTATCCAGCTACGGCTAAGGAAATTCTTGAAAGGCAATTCCAGAAATTGGAATAAGGCAACCGCACGGTGGATGAGTATGCCGCAGAGTTTGGCCGACTGAGTCATTTTGCTAAGTATATAGTTCGTGACCCAAGGGACCGAGCGAGGAGATTCCGGTAGGGGCTTGTCTCCGATATCGGCGTTCATGTCATGGCTAGTGGTACTGAGACCTATGCATAGATATTGACTATCCCTCAAGGCATCGAAGCCAAACTGGGACCTCGCCATATGAGAGATCTAGATACTTACGGAGGCATCAATAGCTAATCGGGATTTACAAAGAAGCCAAATACTCAGGCGAGGAGTTTTCCACAGCAATATCAGCCCCTATCTAGTCCACCAGTCAGAGATCCCGTACCTCCACACCAGCAGCCGAGACAGACTCAGATTATCCCTACTTATGGGCATTGCCAGAGGAAGGGCTATACTTGACAGATTTATAGGAAGAGACTTAGACAATGCCTTATATGTGTGGTCGCTGACCACCAGGTGAGAGACTATCCCTCATCCTTTGCTTGTTCAGTAGGAGGATTGACTCCAGTTCGGGTAGGACCACTTGGACCACTGTAGAAGGGTCCACCCCTGCCCACTCAGTAACAAAAGTTTGCCATGCACCAGCAGCAACGTACAACACCATAGGGAAGGGCCTTCGCTTTCGCCATTGAGGCGCCAGAGGCTGCAGCGGATGTCATCACAGTTTTACTCCTACTTTACTCATTTTTTGCCTTTGCTTTATTTGATTCCGGTGCATCACATAGCTTCATATCGGTTGAGTTCATGAATAGACACGGCCTAGTACCTGCCTTCACTAGGAGGAATTATAGAGTTATGACTGGAGGTGGAGTAGTGCTCGTCAACGACACTTGTGATTGCCCTATTACTGTAGCAGATAGAGAATTTAGAGCCAAGCTTCTTGTAATGCCACTCCCGGGATTTGATGTAGTCCTTGGGATAGATTGATTGAGTAATCACCATACAGTTATTGACTACCATCGAGGGAGTGTCATTTTCAGCCCGCCAAGAGAACCTCAGTTCGAAGTCAAGAGAGAAGACAAGACAAAAGTTAAAAAAGTAAACTATGGAGTAGTGTTAGAGGAGAAAGAATTACCTTACCCTGTCATCATAGAGTTCCTGGATGTCTTTCCAGACAAGCTACCCGGTCTCCTACCCGATCGAGACGTAGAGTTTTCTATTGATTTAGTCTCTAGAGTAGCACCGGTGTCCCATAATTGCTACAGAGTTAACCCAAATGAGTTGAAAGAAATAAATGAGCAAATTGATGAGTTAGTAGACAAAATTTTTATTCGATCCAGCGCTTCACCCTGGGGAGCGCCGGTCCTCTTTATACCGAAGAAGGACGGGACAGTCAGGATGTGCATAGATTATCGTATCCTGAATAATATCACAATCAAGAATAAATATTCGTTGCCCCGGATAGTCAAGTTTTTGACCAGTTGAGTGGGGAAAAGTATTCTCCAAGATAGTCTTGAGATCGGGTTATCACCAAGTGAAGGTTAAGGAACAGGACATCCTGAAGACCTCCTTCAACACCAGATACGGGCAGTACGAGTTCCTAGTGATGCCTTTCGAACTCACCAATGCCTCAAAAATCTTCATGATCCTCATGAACAAGGTCTTCCGTCAATATTTGGACAAATTTGTAGTAGTTTTGATTAATGACGTCTTAATATACTCCAAGATCCTGGAAGAACATGAAGAGCATTTGATGATAGTTCTAGAGATCTAGAGGAAATAAAGTTATAAGGAAAGCTTTCCAAGTATGAGTTCTTCTTGGACAAAGTAGAATTCCTTGGACACGTAGTTACAGATGATGGCATCGCAGTAGATCCGAAGAAGATCGTAGCAGTAGAGTCTTGGACAACTCCAAGCTCGGTAGCAGAAGTCAGAAGTTTCTTGGGACTAGCAGGGTACTATTGAAAGTTTGTACGAGATTTTGCCAAAATAACAGAGCCAATGACTAAGCTTACTAGAAAATATGAAGAGTTCATGTGGACTGAAGCATGCCAGGCAGCCTTTGATGAACTGAAGATAAGGTTGATCATGACACCTATTTTATCTCTACATTCAGGATCATGTTTGTTATATACAGTGATGTATCCAGAAAAGGATTGGGATGTGTACAAGAACAAAACAAGAGAGTGATAGCTTATGCTTCTAGACAACTAAGGCCTCATAAAAAGAATTATCTTACTCATGACTTGGAGCTTCCAGCGGTCATCTTTGTCTTAAAACTTTGGAAGCGCTACTTGTATCGAGAAAGGGTATAAATCTTCACAGATCATAAAAGTTTAAAATATATTTTCATCCAGAAGGAACGAAATATACGGCAGAGAAGAAGTTTGAAACTTATGAAGGACTTTGACTTCACGCTTTAATATCATCCAGGGAAGGCAATTGTGGTACCTGATAACTATGTTTCTCACTATGGATCGATATCTTTTAGAAGATTTGGAGAAGTTGGGGTTAGAAATTGTTATTCCTGGAGTTGAAGGACAACTAATGAATTTGCAAGTCTAGTCCAACCTCATGGAGAAGATTAAGGAGATTCAATTTGTTGATGATAGTCTTCGTTGCATCGTGGCACAAGTGCGAACGTGATTACTTGATGACTTTATTTTTGCTGAAGACGGAACACATAGGCATGGCACCCAATTTTGTGTACCAACTGGAATCTTGACAGAGGAGATTATACAGGAGGCACACCAATCTCAATATTCTATCCATCCAGGGGCAAAAAAAAGTACAAAGACTTGAGGGAGCATGTATGGTGGTACAGAATGAAGAGAGACGTAGCCAGTTTTGTCTCAAGATATTTAGTGTGCCAACAAGTAAAGACAGAATGCCAGAGACAAAGAGGATTATTATAGCTATTGCCTATTCCAGAATGGAAGTGGGAACATATTACCATGGACTTTGTCTAGGGTCTACCGTGATCACCTGGGGGAAAAGATGCAATATGGGTGATGGTGTACCGATTGACCAAGTCCGCACACTTTATACCTTTTAAAGTAGGGTTGTCCATGAGAAATCTAGCAGAGTTATACATGAGAAAAATCTTGAGGATCCATGGAGTTCTATTTAGCATTATTTTAGACCGAGATAGTCGGTTCACCTCATATTTTTGGTAAAGTCTATAAGGAAGATTGAGTACTCAGTTAAAGTTTAGCATGGCTTACCACCCGCAGACAGATGGACAGTCTAAGAGGACCATCCAGACTTTGGAAGATATTCTAAGGACTTGCACCTTAGACTTTGGAGGATCATGGGAAGACAATTTGCACGTGGTGGAGTTTTCTTATAACAACAGCTACCGCGGGCTAGCATTGGTATGACCCCGTTTGAGGCTTTATATGGAACGTGATGTCGTACGCCCTTGGCTTAGGATGATGTAGGGGAGAGGTCACTACTTGGAACTGAGATAGTGGTAGATGTAGCAGACAAAGCCAGGTTGATTAGAGACAGACGCAAAGTTTCTTAGGACAGATAGAAGCATTGGGCTGACAATAGTCATAGACCCCTGGAGTTCGCAGTTGGAGACTTTGTGTTCTTAAGGATTTCTCCTACCCATGTCACTATCACGTTAGGAAGGGGAGGCAAACTCAGTCCAAGTAATATTGGACCATTTGAGATTTTGGACAAGGTAGGCGAAGTTGCTTATAAACTTGCATTACCGCCTAACCTTGAAGGAGTGCATGATGTGTTTCATGTCTCCCAACTTCAGAGATATATACCAGACCCAAGCCAGGTATTGGATCATTACGAATTGGAGGTAGGCTCTACCCTCACATATATAGAGTAGCTAGTAGAGATATTAGACTGACGAGAGAAGCAGCTGTACAATCAGATCATAACTCTTGTTTGAGTCGTATGGAGCAATCACTCTTCAGGAGTGTCCACCTGGAAAAGAGAGGATGAGATAAGGGAGAAGTATCCCTATCTCTTCTAAGTCTGATATACCTTCTCCTGTACTCCTAAAATTTTGAGGATAAAATTTTCTGAGGGGGGAAGATTTGTAACTCTCTAGAATTCAATAAAAATCCTCCTTAAGTAATTTTAGCATAATAGTAATCATAAAGCTTATGTATAAGTGAACACTATATAGCATTGCTAATAGTCATATATATTAATAACACAATCGCGAATGTGAATATCTGCCAGTCAAAACCATTACCATTCCCACAGCCAATCAAATTCAGCCTAACCCAATTATACATACTACTTGGATCCAGGTTGGTAGAACGCAGGCCTATAACCCGCAGACCAGTAACCCAAAACCTAAATCACTTAACCATCCGTCCATTAACTAAGTTCAGTAGTCAACATCAAACCAAAGGAATTAAAAATTAGATCTGAACCCACCTTTCTCCTTGTGATCAGTCAACTCCTTGCCACAGCCTCGGAAGCGCCAGAGGCACCCTGACCAGCTTAGAATACTCCAGAGTATCCTTGACTTTTTCCAGACACTTCTGCCACATCACGAATCCTCGTTCGCCTTATCCTACCCGTTTAATCTCTACTGACTTACTTCGACAGATCATGGCCGCTTGTCCCTAACCACCACCGTTCGTCTTTGCATATAAATAGGACCTCGACCCCTTTGAATTCTCAAATCTTGACCACGGTAATGCCATGTTCGATCTTCTCCTACTCCCTAAACTTCTTAAGATTCACTTACGATCTTAACTGTCCACCAACCCGGCGACTGACGAAACGACGACAAGCTTGAGCCATAAAGAAATCATAGTTCACCTTCTCAAAATATTTGGGCATGGTCGCGTTCTATTACTTGCGCTGGTGGTGACAATCATGATGAGTAGTAGTTCTGTGGAGCAAGCAAACCATGGTGATCCGTTTCCTCAGGCATAGTTCATCGTCAAGACCTTAGGGAAAAATCAAATTTCTTTGCCGAAGACTCACGGCGTCTTTGTTGATCCCGGTCTCGCCTCTGCATACGAATTTACGCCTGTATAATAACAGGCTTGTCTCCGTCTGTCTTCTCCTCCAATATGTTAGTTCGGTTGTGTCCACGACCTTGAGATTCTTGAATTCAAGTTATAAGTAGGCACTTTTTATATAGACTTTTGTCTATTATCTACCCGTGTTCGGGCTTGTATCAAGATGTCACCCATTCAATTTATAATAGTTCTGTATGTTAATGGACTTGTATTGTGTTATACTTCAGTACTTTTAGTTGCCTTTACCATTTATCGGGTTTTTCTCGAATATTCTTTCTAAAAGGACATGTAATAATTGCATTATAGAACTTGATAATTTGGGATCGATATTATTTGTGTGATGATTATGGATAAATGTAAATAATTAAGGTTTAGAACAGCTTACTATCATTGTGTCCATAACGTAGGTTGGACATGTCCGACTCGTATCCGATTATTCGGGAGCAGGACATGACACCAAGTGTTTGTCAATAGTTTCGAATGATGATTTAGTATTTGTTTTAGTGTTGTGATTCTATTATCGTATCCATAATTGGATACGTGTAGGCCGTGTCATGGCAATTTAATGACATGGATTGATTTGGAGTTTTTTCCTTCGATACGGGGCTTACACATGCAATATGTTGACACGGATATGTAGTTGAGTAGATAACACTTTATATTGTTCACAATTAGGATTCTAATCTTTCTCATATCATTTGTGATGCATTTGTAGTGTGTTGGAGGCGTATCGCAAGCGTATCATAGATTTAGTGTGATACGGGTGCACTCCGAGTGTTTGATTATTTGCTTGGTGAGTATTGATACTCTATTTTATTATTGTGTATATCTAATTAGTATGGTTATTGCATATATATATATATATATATATATATATATATATATGACTTTATATCTCTATGTTACTGATGTATACATGTGATTATATGTATATATTTATAGTGTTCAGTCATTTGGTCATTTGGGGGAACTGATAAGTGTGTGTTAAGGCTTGTTAAGTACCTGTCAGGTTGTATTCTTTTAGATGGAGAATGAGAGGTCTATTAGTATCATAGTATATCAATGCTTGGGATTTTGGACTGTCCATTAGGAGTATCTATCATATTATGATAATTGACAGCAGATTTAGGGAGCAACATAGGTACAAGGTCTGAGTTGGACTATCACAGGAAAGTATACAATCAAGTAGAAGTAGAACAGAAGCATGGGCAGTAGTTTAGGGGAAATCTGTTGTGCATAGTAGTGATAGGCATACTACAGATGTAACGACTACAGCAACAACAAGAGAAAAGCAGCCGTGGTCAGTTGCATCAGTTATATGTATTTCTGATTTGAGCATTTGTTATTATAAGTTAGAATTTACTAGTTAGAGTATGTTAGGGTAACTGAGGAGGGGAGAACATCTAGTATTTGTATAGTTAGTGAGGATCATAAGGAGGGGAAACTTGGGTTGATGCTGGTTATGCAGTGCACAGTTGGTGCTACAAGTATATGGGTGGATGTCAGTAGTTAAGTGTGAGTTAGAGTATTGAGTTATAGTATCACTAAGGTAATACTCAAGATAAGGTTTAACTAATGAATTTAAGGTCATGGGTGTGAGGACATTAGGCAATAAGTAGTTATGGTATTAACTATATATTAAGGTATTAGTATATATCAAGATAGGGTTAAGGTAATTGTATATAGTATTACATGACTCATATATGATTCTCTTTACTAGTATTAGTAACTAGTATAAGTGTATCTATTGATACTTAATAGTATTAATACTCTAGTATCCTAATATAGCTAGTATAGCCTAGTTTAGTGTATGGACCAAATAACCTAGAGATTGACTCATATAACTTAGAAGTAGCTAGTTTAACCTAAAGTTGACATACTACTTTGACTTAAAATTGGCCTAATAATCTTGAAATTGACTATTTTACTTCATTATCATTTCCAAACCTTGTGTTGATGTAATATTCCATATTTATGTCTCCGAGGCACCATTTCGGACATCTTTGATACTGTTTACCAGAGTCCAGGCGAGTATATTCTCTGACTGTTTCTGTTTATGATATCCTCTATGTTTCTTGTATTTAGTGTAGATATCCTTGATTTTTTTGACACTTGGTTACACGGATTAGTATTTTCTGGATCCCGTTATTAGAAGTTATTCCTAGTACTTTTTGGCTTATCTTGTACATGCTATATAATTTCTGTACATGTACAGATACTGATTTATGAGAAGATTAGTGCCCTTCTTGTAGAATACCGTGTCATAGCGTATTATGGTTGGATCCATTATACCAGTCGGGGGAGGAGAGTATTTAGTGTAAATATGTGATCATACCCTCCCTGTGTAGTTCATATATTTCTCTGAGTGTTAATCATACATCTCACGTATGATTAACCAGGCCATAATCTTGTGCAAGTTCCCAAGCCGATCGCATGTTGTCACTGGTACTATCTCACTTAGTTAGTTGTATTTCTTGACTCTTATATATGATGTTCGTATTTCTTGTATATATTTCTCATATACTCTTATTCTTGTATATTTCTACCATGATCTATTCATCTTGTATATGCTATCTATTTATTGTTATATAGTCTTTATCATTCAATGGAACTGCAACTAGAGGTGTACTTTATTTCAATCCTGACTGGATATATTTTTCCCAGATGACACTGAGGAGTGGTATTCCACTCACTATGGGCCTCACGACGTAGTTGGTTTAAAGCTAGAGACTGTGGCTCAGGAGGGACTCTTTCTGGTTGAGATAGATGATACTTTACCAGTAGCTTAGTAGATATGCTTATTTTTGTACTGGATTTATCTCCAGCTTTGAAAGTTAGTACTTTATTACATTTGAGACTCTTTGGATATTATCTTCTATCTTGTGAGTTATATTTTTGGCACTTTGGTTCTTTATATCATATTTATGCGTTGTTCCATCTTATAGTTATGTGATTGAGTATTCATAATTCATTGGTAGGATTATATACCTTAATGATCATTATTGTTAGATAGTATAGTTTACCCAAATAACGTTCTACTATCGATGCTATGGCGTAAGCTGGATGTACCCACGTTCTTGTGCCCTTACATCGGGTGCGGATCGTGACAATAAGGCACGATATAGAATAGAAGGAAAGAAAATTACTCACAAATATATCACAAGTCCAAGTCTAATCTCAACACAAGACATCAAATAATAATACAATGCCAAAGTCTAACTGACATATATAATCTAATGAATAAACTAAATATGCTTTATCAACTGCTGGTGCTAACTCAACAGGCTCTACGGGTGATAACTTAACTACCTTGCCATTTTATGGCCCGTAGTACATAGGACACCAGTCCTCTAATTAATTATCTGAAAAAAATATCTAGTCAGGATTGGAGCAAAGTACAACCCAAATAGCAGTTCCAATAAACAGTAATAGTAATGAATATAAATGATAGAAATAACTGAGCTAGCATATATCACGAGAAATATCATCACAATAAATAATGGCAAAAACTGAGAATAATATGGTGAGGAACAATAATATAATAAACTAGAATTGTCACTCCCCGTTTTCGATATATATATTTGGAACATATTTTATTTTAGCAAAGTTATATGTTGGCACACCCTAGTCCCAAAATACGTACGATTAGGAATACGTAAGCATGCCAACCATATGTTTATCACACTCCAATATGTTAAGAAAACCATAATACACACTTACGTTGTATATGAATAAATAATTCACAAGTGGTATATATATTGTCAACACAAGTCACAGGCATATACATCTCATCCACAAACACAAATAAATAATATCAAAATAAATAACTGAAGAAGTCTCAAGTACGAAGTATCAAAAGAATAATAGTCGGGTGGAGACAAATCAACTACCAATCGACTAAATCAACTAAATGATAGAGGAGGTCAAAACTTCAATATAAAATAAAATATCCACTATGAAAAGAAATAACAACTAAAGATCCATCATCAATGAAGTAATCATGGATACTCAGAGGGTAAGACCTCCTCAATAGAGAATGATGCATTAGATCCCGATCCATACTCCTGCGGATAATACTGCTCGTCTATACTTGGAAAGGGACCAGGTCCTTAGAGGAACGTAACAAGATACATAAAAATATACCAATAATATACTAAAAGTAAACATCAAATATGGTCGCCTAACCGTCTATGTGAAATGCACTTTTAAGAACAACTTTCCTACATATGGGCTATCTGGCTAAAAATGTGATTGGCATGACTCTCTCGGAGAGTCAGGTGCCTAAAAAGCGTAATATCTTTTGATCGTCAGAGGCTGCCTGTAAATAATATAATATAAGGGTCATCTGACCATGCATCTCCGACAGAGAATTCGGGTTACAAAAAAAAGTGTAAAGGATCCCATATACGCTTACTAATTGTTCTTCCCACCCTATGCTCTATACATGTTGTATCCACAATGGATTTTAGCTACTATGTCGAGACAGAGTACAAATATCGACGTTGTAACTTTGGTTCATATCCTATCGTTAGTTCAATAGCCCAATCCTACAACCAAACAAGGGCAAGGATTGGACCACCATACCAAAATAGTCTATGTTCCTGGACTACTAATAACTGCTAAGTCTTCTAACATGCATTATTATTAGCAGTTATACCCTATCGTCGTACGACCTATACGTACAGGTTGCCAGTCGAATACGCAAGTTCGTGTCCTACATGAGACTTAAAACCCATATAAGAAATGTGTCACGGCCAATGAAACATAATAATATCTCAACTTATGGGGTGGTCTCGTAAAACTAGGTCGACATGCATAATATATAATAAGAAACAAAAAATGACACAACCGTCTTTGCACCCAAGTTATTCCTGGACGTACAATTTTATATAACAAAATAATGGAAATAAATAACAGAAAATAAATATGCAGCAAGTGAATGTAACTAAACAGTACTATGTCAAGGTATATTTGCTTGACAAGCAAGCTGTGTAATGTAGATGTCCAAACGTCAAGCACAAGGAACCAAAAAGTTGGGACTCTGAATGAAAGTCTTCGGATGCTAAAATAAATATTGCCAACATCTCCAGAACTAGTAAGATGGTTAAAAAACTCTACCCTTTTGCCAAATTTGGACACAGGAGCAAAATGGTAATTTTAGGTCAAAGTTGTTCCACATGTGGGCCACTTGGCCCCAAAAAATGAGCTAGGAAAAATTCTCTAAATGAGACAAATTATAGTTCAAATAAATTCTAAATGATGACACGAACTCAACGGTATGTCCAATTTTGGATTCCGGTGAGCTGATCACAAATTTGCCCTTCAAGTCAAACAGTGGGACCCGCGAATAGGTGGCTTGGTCAACTGTCTCAAAATCGCGTGAAACTTGGGTCAAATACTTATTGTTATTGTATGCTGCCGTGGCCGTTGCTAATATCGCTGCTGCTGTTGCAATTATTGTTGCTGTTGTTGCGGTTACTGCTGCCGTTGCCAATGCTGTTGCTGCCGCTTTCGCTGAATGTGCTGCTGCTATTGCTGTAGCTGCTGCTGTCGCTAATGCTGCTACTGCTGCTGTCGCTGAATGTTGCTGAAGCTGCTGTTGTCGCTGAATGTTGCTGTTGTTGTCACTATAGCTACTGTTGTGTAGCTTCGAGCCCCCCTCTCTCTTAGATACTAGCATACACATATATATATACTAATATATATACTAACTAAATCTATATATATATATATATATATACATGCTCATCCATATACATATATATACATCTCCACAATTTAATACATATACTATAACAAACACACATAGTTAGATATAGTATCATATATATATTTATTCATATCATCACATATACGTACACGTATATATATATAATCATGCAAGTATATATATATACATATATATATATATATATATATATATAACATAACATACATATATACACATAACTTATATATATATACACTACTTATTTAATAGCTATTATATTATATATATATATATATATATATATATATATAGGTATATAATTATATATCATAATGACTAAGAACAATAGGAAATAGATCTAGATAAAATACACAAACGCGTTGAGTGCATTATACCCGTATCACACTAGATCTATGATACGCTTGCGACACGAGTCCACCACATATCCAAATATACTCCGAAGGACACGAGCAAGTCTAATATATAATTTATGAACAATACGAAGAGTCAAACACAAATCCACGTGTCCGTGTCAAAATATGATATGCACAAAGTCCCGTGTCGGAGGGAAAAACCCTAAATCAATACGTATCACCAAATTATTGGGATACGACCTACACTTACCCAATTATGGATACGATACTAGTCCCATCCAAATTGATCTATAGGACCAATTAACAAATACAACAAGTGTCAATCTCAGAATTCCCCCAAAATTGACACAAAAAGTACCATAAGTTTCTCAATAGGCCTCCTATGAACTCAAATCCAAATCCTATGGGTAGCCTATGCATATGGGTTGATTTCTCATGGTTAATTATCATATTTAGAACCTAATTAAGGAGAAAAACTGAATTATACCTATTAAAAGATGAATTCTCAATGCAACCTCCAAATATGCTAAAATTAACCTCTAACTTGTAGATCCTTGCTCCTCTTTGTAGATCCTTGCTTCTTTCTTCTTGATCCTTGCTCCACTAGTCTTCAGTGGTGATTTGGGAAGGAATTGGGATAAAATTTGGTAGGAAAAATAATGTGGAATGAAGGAATTTGGTTGAGAAAATTCTGGATCTAGATTTCAAATAAAAAGAGGGGAGAGAAACTTTTCTCCTCTTCTTTAATAGACCGGCCCCCTTACCCCTTCCTCAAGTTACTATATAATATCCATTATATCCTTTGGAGCCTCTAATGAAGAAACAATTAAGGAGGAAAGGTTTTAGTCTAATGGTTTAGTTAAACTAATTATCCTCCTAATTAATGGGCTTCTAAATGGGCTCAATTCTAACAATTAATACATGGTGGTCCATGAGTCTAAACTAAACTAGTTTGGTCCACTAACACAAGTCCAAAATAAATAACTAACATCTAACAATAATTAAATAATATAATAAATAATTGTCTAACATGTACAATATTTAATTAAATATAAAATTACTAAAATATTTTTTCCTAGAAAATGTAGTAGTGACAGCGGACACGAGGCATACGGTACCATTGTGCCATCCAACCCCATGCAAAGGGAGGATACATCCCTAGTCCCACCTGGAGAGTAGCACAACCATAGATTTTAGTGATACCTCAGACCCCGTTGATACACAGGCACCAGACTTTGCAGGCTGTTCTAACACAGTAGTATAAGGGCTAGACTCCGCAGACTGATCCGATGCTGCAACATGAGGGCCAGACTTCGAGGTTCGTGCCAACGTCGCAGCCTGAGGGACCTACATCTCAGCAGGCACCGACATCACAACCGGAGGTTCCATTGCCACCACCTCCACCCTTTCCACCTCAGATGCTAGATAATGCACCCGGAGGGACATGTAGAGATATTCCGGTTCTTTCAATCCATGATGCAGGTGCAATGGCATCAGACCGAGACTATAAGATAGAGCTTGATGGCAGTTATAGAGAGGCCAGCTGCACCTGTACCAACACCTGCTCCTGCTCAGCCAGCAGGCACAGTTTATTATTTTTGTCAAATGGACCCGGGTACCTTTATGGAAAGTGAGACCGCAGAGAAGATTTTCGATTGGGTCACCAACACGGAGATGTTATTGGAGGCTTCTCTACTACCTCCAGATCTAAGGATGATTATGGTGAGAGCCCAGTAGAAAGGTAATGCCCATCACTGGTGGGACTCTATGGAGTGTAGCGTTGGCAAAAAGCAGACATGGAAGCAATTTTTGGAATACTTTAATACAAAGTATTTTCCAGCTACGGTCAGGGATGCACTCTACTCTTAGTTCCTACATCTGGAGTAAGAAAATATGACTGTAGACGCGTATAATATGGAGTTCAGTCATCTTAGAAGATTTGGTACCATCCTGATAGCAAATGATTTAGAAAAGGCAAAGAGTTCCACAATGGACTGACTTGTGAGCTCCAAAGATTTACTAGCTCGCTGGCGAGGATCTTTTACGAGGAGGTATTGACAGAGGCTAGAATCCAAGTGGCTATTGGCAAGGGATCGATAAGTCAGAGGTGTCCTAGCATAGCCACACCAACTAAGGCATAACCCAGAGCAAGAGGATCGATACGTCATACAGGAGTGCAGACGCAACAGAGGGTTGTGCCGTATCAGCAGAGAGAGCTACCGATATGTCACTTTTGCAGAAAGAAGGGGCATATTCAAAAAGATTCAGGAAAAGGTTAGGACAGTAATTGAGGCACGGATTGAGCCAACATCAGGCTCAGAAGTATTCCCAGTATATCAATAGATCCAAACAGATAGTCTAAAGGTCTGTTCCAGCGGTCCTAGTTATGTCCGTAGCATTGTTTGATAATTTATAACTTATTATGTGTTTATTTTAATTTTGAGGACAAAATTCTTATAAGTTGGGTAGGTTGTAAATCTCCTAACACAAATCTAGGATTAGGATTCATTTAAAGTTATTCTGAATTAGTTAATGGAGTTATTAGTTTGCCTCTTTTAAATTAATTTACTTGGTGCACCTTGCCATTGCTTCGATGTTTGGAGTGCTACTCTAGCTTCTGCCTTCAAATAAATTTTATATCCTTACCCTAGACGTGCCAGTCTTTTATTCTGATCTTTGTGTAACTCATATATACCCTCTCTTATGCTTCATTTTAGTTGCACAATATTCGTCACAAATATCTAATTTTAAATCTAAATAAATATAAACTTTGTATCTTTGTCTGTTCCAATCAAAATTAAAGATACAACCATGACTCTTTTCCTGTAACCAAATTTATGATAATAATCTAATCTGAGTTTACTATGTACATGATACTTGTGTCGCACCCAATTTAAATCCTATGCACTTTCATTTAATTAAAGAATACCATTGACACCAATTTTAACTAAATTGATACAATAACTCAACCTAACCTAAAATGTTATGACCCGTACCAAGATTTTGGGGCACGAGTACGTGGGTACGTCCAGCCTACGCCGCAGCATCGGTGGTAGAATGCTATCTAGGTCATAATACTATCTAAATAATCTCATATGAGTATCCAACTCCATAAGGAGTCACATATATCACATTATAATATGAACAAAATACTCAATCACATAACTACAGCATGATAAGATATCGAAGAAATAAATAAATCAAAATATAACTCAAGTCTAAAATAGAAATAATCTAACTCAACAGTAATATCCAAGTTTTAAAGTATGCCGGAAACAAATTTGGTACCATAAACTACTAAAAAAAACTAACTAAATAACTAATGATCCCGACTAGACCTCCCGGGAATCATACCTGTGCTACCAAGTCCAAGTCTGCAGCTACTCTTCCTGTGGTCCTTAATATGTTGGACACCAGTCCTCTAAGGCGCAGTCTGGAAAAATATTTCAGTTAGGATGGGGCAAAGTACATCTCAAATAACAGTTCCAATTAATTGATAAGGACTATCAAACAATAAATAGATGATGATATATACTAAGAGAAGGCAATAAATAAATGCAATGACAATATAAGGAGAACAAGCAATATAGACAATATGGTACAGTCAGTGCATATTTGAAATAAAGAGAACGAGGTACAATATCATATACGGGTGATGTAGTATATGAACTAAAATAGAGAACTGTAACTATCTAAGTGTTTGAAATCATAGTTTCAAAATGTGATCAGCTTGGGAACTTGTACGAAGACTATATGGCCTAGCTAATCATACGTGGGGTGCATGATTAACACTATCAATGTCTACACTTGTACGATAGGTATTTTGATCACATCTCTCACTAGCAATTCCCCGCCCCCAACTAGTACTGTGGATCCAACCATGACATGTCACGATACACGATCAATATTTAATATATCATATACAATGTCTAAAATCAATGTCTAATGTCAATATCGTGTACAATGTCAATACAATAACCCATGTAACATCTCATGACTAAAGATCCAATCTATATACTAGTCCGTTTAGCATAGTGTCAAGAGTCAGATGTAACATTTCTAAATACTTGAATTATAGAAATTATCAAATAACTAAAATTATCAAAGAATGTACTCGCCTGTGGTCCTTAGTTGGTATGAATCAGAGTCCAAGTCAAAGTCCAAATAGCCTATGTATTACAATTTTACAATATCAAAAGATAATTTATTTTAATTTATTTTAATTTAAATTTATTTTAATTTATTTTAATTTATCTTATTCTAGAATAATTACTCTAAAATCCTATTTTAATCTTATTATTATGATTTTTAGGTTAATTCCTAAATTTTGTCTAAAAAAACTTAATTTTATCAACTCGAGACTCATGACACGCAAATCGAGGCAATATATTGACCGAAAAGTCAACAGACACAAACTTGACTTTCATGCATGATTTCCTCTAGATTTAAGTGTCAAAAACATGCTAGAATTTATGGCTCATCCGAATTCAAATTCGTTTGGGAATTATGGCACATACAAATTTTGTATCGTGCACCGATGGTTAAATTCTAACCTAGAAGTTCTACAGAATTAGCAGTATATAAATATTTCGAATTAAATTCTGGAAAAACATATGTCAATGATCTCGACATTAGCTTTTCGAAACTTTAAACGGTTCATGATTCTGATTCCTGATTCTCCCGAAATCGCGAAAACATTGAGACGCGTCAATTTTCGGACATGCTGCGCTCTACGAATTTTCCAGAATTAAATACTCAAAATTTTATGAAAAATTTATATATTCAGAAATATAACCTCTAATAATTGGGCCTCGTTTGGAGTATGAAGCTATGCGCAATAGCTTCTGGAAGATGAAGGAACCCTAGATGGCAATTCTCTAAAATTTGGCTCAAAGAAAACCCTACAAATTGATAACCTAACTATTATATATATAGGGGAGAGAGGGAAGCCGTGACTCATGAGCTTGCCATATGGCAGCCATCTGTGGCTGTTCGTTCAGATCGAAAGGTCAGGCTTTGCCCCGGCTCAGCTCACCTCAGTCCGACTCGGACTAGGACGCAGCTCGGCTCGGCTAGCGGTCGGCTCGGCTGCACCCACACCCACCCCGCGGTCGCTGACAGGTGGGCCCAGCCTATTTGGTTGCGGGAGGCTGACGGGTGGGCCCCTTTTGGCTGATTTAGCAAAATTAATTACTTTTTGGATTTTTATTTTCAGAAAATAGTTTTTAATTCAAATTTTCCTAATTAACTCAAAATAAATGCTAAAAATAATCAGAAAATTCTCAGAAAATTTTAGAAAATATATTTGATTATTTAGAACATAAAATAAATGTTTGGGACATTTTTAATTAAGTTTGAACCTAAATTAAATTCTTGAAGTCCTAAAAAATTAGGGTTACTAGTTTTTAATTAACTAAAAATTATGGAAAAATTCACTAGCCCCAAATTAACCTAAAAACAACATTTAAGCTAGAATTTCATGATACGGAGGTTACAAGTCTACCCACCTAAAAAAAAAATTGTCCTCAAAATTTAAAATCCTCAATTATTTTATTTTTTATTTATTACCATCAAAATTAAATTCATCAAATCATATAATCATGAACTAATCCATATTATTATTTCATAATATTTCTCAAAATTCTGTAAATATCATATCCCTAAAAATGTTCAAATATAAAATCAAATTCCATTCTTATCACAATCTCCTCCAAAATTTTAAGTTAATAATGAATACAAGAATTTAATATCCAATCCTCTAATTGAAATTCAATCAATGCATATTTATAAAATTTATAAATTGTATCACAAAAATTGAATTCAAACACTAATCCATTGATGATCTTACTCCTCTAATTTAAATCCAATCAATGCATATTTATAAAATTAAATTTTATTCCAAAATTTGAATTCAACACTAATCCATTTGTGTTCTTATTCCTCGATTTTTTTTTACATAATACTCAATGATGTAATATTTATGAAACCTCCAATACAATATTCAAAATATAAGTTCATAACTTGCAGTCCAATAAATATATTGATAACCTTCTTAAATTCCTGAAAATTCAATGATAAATTTAATCATTTCATAATCTTCATAAAAATCAATAATTTAACAAAATCGTCAATTCTGACATATTAAATTCCCAACTCTTTATTTAATTTAATATTTTTCCTCAAAATTTAAGGTACCTTGTCTCTCTTTGTCAAGTCATAACCTCTTCGTTAATCTTTACTACAGTCAAATTCTCAATAATCAAAGTCTAAGAGAATTCTACCTACAATCATACAACATGCAATCTAAGAAAAATATGTATGTTTAGGGTCACTTTTTTCATGGTATTGCAATCTCTTTCAGGGTGTACTACTAACTATATTGTAACAAAAAAAATATGAATACAAGCTACAGTACTAAGGAATCAATCAATCAATCAAATAGAAGGAAAAAAGAACAGAACCTGCTAACACATCACCTGCAGTATCGATCTCCTCGACTGTCATTACAAATGCCCCGCCATGCTGGGGTAGCTCCCTTCGCGGGTGTTGAGCAATCTGCAGTTCCACAGGTGGCCTAACTGGATCTCTATGACTTGGAGCTGCTCACTGGCCAGAAAGATAAAGGGCTTGAAGATAATCACTCACTCGATGTCCTGCAGCGCCATAGTACAAATAAAGTCCTAGCCTCGCTCTATATTTCTCCCAAAGATGACCTGGCTTCTTACAGTAATGACAAGTCTGTTGTGTCTCTCTCGGAGGCTGTTGCTGATCCTGCTGAACACAAACTGCTGCCTGGTATTGCTGATGCTGCTGCTGGTATGACCTCTGTTGTTGTTGTTGAAAGTGTGGGCGCTTGGTCGATCCTGTGTTACCACCTGTCGCTCCAGAAGTGTCGCGTTCTCTCTTGGGCCTGAGGTCCCAGTCATCTTCAGCAATCTGGGCATCCATCAAAATACCCTCAAATGTAGCAGTGCGTCATCCCGAAGTACGAGACTTGATCTCTCTATTCAATCCCTTTCTGAATTTTTGTGCTCTGTCTCCTGGATCTCGAATCATCGATGGCGCAAATTGACTCAATCGGCAAAACTCCGTGGCGTATTCGTCGACTGACATGCTTCGTTGGACTAAGTCATGGAACTGACTTTCCAATGCTCCCAAAGCTACGTCAGGAAAGAATTTCACCTTAAAGAGCTCTTTGAAGTCCTCCCAAGTAAGTCCTCCGTCAGTAAGTCTCGGCTTGGTACGATACCACGTCAGCGCGATATCAAACATCTGACTGCCAACAGCCTCGATCTGAAGAATCTCCAGAATATGTGCTAAGCACAAGTTCCTCTCTATGTCCTCTAACCAATCGTCAGCGTAGAGTATTCCTTCTGTGCCTTTGAACTCTCGAGGCATCATCCTCTTAAAGTCTACTATAGTGCCTGATCTCTACTGCTACTGTTGGCCAAGATATTGCTGTTGTTGTGTTACTCTCTCCACAGCCTGGAGAGCCACCTGATGAGCATTCTCCATGCTCTCTCTTATCAGCTCTGTCTGTGCCTGGTGCGCTTTTGCTTGTATCCTCTGAGCCTCAGCTTGAACTCGCTGAGCGTCTGCCGTCACTCTTTCGGCATCTACCATACCCTGGATCAAAGTAAACATCTATGTCCCATCAACGGGCATACTTACAGAAAGTTAAGTTGGTGGAGGAGGAAAATTCTCTGTCACAGCTAGGGCAATCCCTTGAACAGGTGGAAGAGAAATCCCCTTAGCTGTAGATACTCCCACATAAATAGGAGATGTAGGAGGAACTCCAGATATCTGTTCGTCATGTCAAGAGGTGGAAGACCTCTCTGAAGTTAATGCTCCTCCTCTCATAGATCTTGTCTTCTGCGGCATCCTGAAGACAGACTGAAAA
The DNA here is from genome assembly GCA_036927795.1 of Iris macrosiphon. Lineage (NCBI taxonomy): Eukaryota > Viridiplantae > Streptophyta > Magnoliopsida > Asparagales > Iridaceae > Iris > Iris macrosiphon. The sequence continues at coordinate 104,119,915 of JAYESA010000012.1, read as the reverse complement.
GAATCAATTAAGGGGATAGATACGATATCATCAAGGAAGGACAGTAAAGTTCTAAAGGAAGCAATATTCAGAAGAAATAAGGATAACAAGATAGATAGATTGGAGAGTTTCCTAGTTGTGATTGAGTATTCGCTCTCATCCTAGTATCTTATGTCCTATGTCCTATGGCAGGCACGTAGTAGTACAACTAAGATGTCACACTACCACGATATCACTCTAATTGCAAAGTTTGACTTGCATGGACCAACACTAAAAATGTGTCATAACCCGCACCCAGATTTTGAAGCACGAGTACGTGGGTACGTCCAGCCTACGCCGTAGCGTCGGTGGTAGAACATTGTCTAGGTCATAATACTATCTAAATAATCTCACAAGAGCATCCAACTACATAAGGAGTCACATATATCATATTACAATACGAACAATATACTCAATCACATAACTACAGCACGTTAAGATATCGAAGAAATAAATAAATCAAAATGCAACTCATGTCTAAAATAGAAATAATCTAACTCAACAGTAATATCCAAGTTTTAAAGTATGTCGGAAACAAATCTGGTACCATAAACTGCTAAAAAAACTAACTAAATAACTAGTTATCCCGACTAGACCTCCCGGGAATCACACCTGTCTACCAAGTCCAAGTCTCCAGTTACTCTCCCTGTGGTCCATAATATGTCGGACACCAGTCCTCTAAGGCGCAGTCTGGAAAAATATTTCCAGTCAGGATGGAGCAAAGTATATCTCAAATAACAGTTCTAATTAATTGATAAGGACTATTAAACAATAAATAGATGATGCTATATACTGAGAGAAGGCAATAAATAATTGCAATGACAATATAAGGAGAACAGGCAATATAGACAATATGGTACAGTTAGTGCATATATGAAATAAAGAGAACAAGGTACAATATTATATACGGGTGATGTAGTATATGAACTAAAATAGAGAACTGTAACTATCTAAGTGTTTGAAATCTTATTTTCGAAATGTGATCGCCTTGGGAACTTGTACAATGACTACATGGCCGGGCTAATCATACGTGAGGTACATGATTAACACAATTAATGTTTATACTTGTACGATAGGTATTTTGATCATATCTCTCACTAGTAATTTCCTCGCCCCCAACTAGTACTGTGGATGCAATCATGACACGTCATGATACACGATCAATGACCAATATATCATGTATAATGTCTAATATCAATATCTAATGTTAATATTATGTATAATGTCCATACGATAACCCATGTAACATCTTATGACTAAAGATCTAATCTATATACTAGTCCATATAGCACAGTGTCAAGAGTCAGATGTAACATTTCCAAATACTTGAATTATAGAAATTATCAAATAAAAGAAATTATTAGAGAATGTACTCGCCTGTGGTCCTTAGTTGGTATGAATCAGTGTTCAAGTCACAGTCCAAATAGCCTATGTATTATAATTTTACCATGTCAAAAGATAATTTATTTTAATTTATTTAATTTTAGAATAATTACTCTAAAATCCTATTTTAATCTTATTATTTTGATTGTTAGTTTAATTCTTAAATTTTGTCCAAAGAAACCTAATTTTATCAACTCGAGACTCATGGCACGCAAATTGAGGCAATCTGTTGACCGAAAAGTCAACCAACACAAACTCGACTTTCATGCATGATTTTCTGTAGATTTCAGTGTCAAAACATGCTGGAATTTATAGCTCATCCGAATTCAAATTCATTTGGGAATTATGGCACATACAAATTTCGTATCGTGCACCGATGGTTAAATTCTAACCTAGAAGTTCTACAAAATTAGCAGTATATAAATATTTCGAATTAAATTATGTAAAAAATATATGTCAATTATCTTGACATTAGCTTTCCAAAACTTTAAACGGTTCATAATTCTGATTCCTGGTTCTCCTGGAATCACAAAAACATCGAGATGCATCTATTTTCGGACATGCTGTGTTCTACGAATTTTCCAGAATTTAATACTCAAAATTTGGTTAAAAATTTATATATTCAGAAAGCTAACCACAATATCGTTCTAACGCAAGAAATTGGGCCATGTTTGGAGTCCGAAGCTATGCGCAATGGCTTCTGGAGGATGAAGGAACCCTAGATGGCAATTCTTCAAAATTTGGCTCAAAGGAAACCCTAAAAATTAATAACCTAACTATTATATATATAGGGGAGATAGGGAAGCCGCGGCTCATGAGCTTGCCACATGGCTGCCATCCACAGCTGTCTGCTAAGATCGAATGGTCAGGCTTCACCCCGACTCGGCTCACCTCAGTCCGACTCGGACTAGGACGTGGCTCGGCTCGGCTCGGCTCGCGGTCGGTTCGGCTGCACCCACACCCACCCCGCGGTCGCTGACAGGCGGGCCCTGCTCAGTTGGCTGTGGGAGGCTGACGGGTGGGCCCCTGTTGGCTGACTGGACATAAATAATTACTTTTTGGATTTTTATTTTTGGAAAATAGTTTTTAATTTAGTTTTCTGTAATTAACTCAAAATAAATGCTAAAAATAATCAGAAAATTCTCAAAAAATTCTAGAAAATATATTTGATTATTTAGAACATAAAACAAAAGTTTAGAATATTTTTAATTAAGTTTGAACCTAAATTAAATTCTTAAAATTCTTAGAAAATTAGGGTTACTAGTTTTTAATTAACTAAAATTATGAAAAAATCCCACTAGCCCCAAATTAACCTAAAAACAATATTTCAGCTAGAATTTCATGATACAGAGATTACACAAAACTAGACCCAACACCAACCCAAACTCCCACTCACACCGTCATGGTTCATACAAAATCTCACACACCAATTTTACCCTCTATATCACACTAAATATGGATTCCACCCTCATCCAATCCTTTTTTCCTATTTTGCAATACCCAAACTCCTAAGGACCTAAATATAAAATGATTGGCTAGGTGTCCACCTCTTATTGGTTGGAACAAAAGAAGATTGCCCTTTTGTCATGCTTGACCAATTATACTCCCTTCTCTCTCACCTTTTTGCATGGCACTATACAACAAAATTTGCCTACAATGCATCCCAACCCTATATTCAAACTCAAACACATCACAACCACACATTCTCTCATTTTAAAACATCACCACTCCCTATAAACATTTAGGAGAAGCCGACCCTGATCCCATTGCTCCTTCCTCTTCATTAAATATATTACCCCTCTCTCATTTTATTATACCTCCTTCCTCTCTACCTTCATAAAACCCCTACCCTCAACATCACCATTCTCCTCCTCTCCCCTAACTCAAAAATATCATCACCACAACCATCACCATCACCATCAGCCAACATCACCACCAACATCACTACCGCCATCAGGCAATATCACCACTACCATTACCAATGATGACACCACCACCATCATTCCCATCTCCTTCCTCCCTCACCTCTACGACAGCCACCATCATCACCTTTACCTCCCCGACCTCCTCTTCCACTCCAACCACCCTCATAGTCACCTCTACCACGACCACAACCACCACCACCATAACCACTATCTCCTACTCCTTCACGACAACCACCACCCACGACCGCCATCACACAGCAACAACCCCATCAGCAACGATGATACCACTACCACTATTCCCATCTTCTTCCTACCTCACCTCCACGACAGCCACTATCATCACCTTTACCTCCCCGACCTCCTCTTCCACTTCGACCACCCTCACAGTCACCTCCTCCATGACCATAACCACCACCCTCGCAACCATGGCTACCCCCTTTACCACCATATTTCTCCTCATTGTTGCCACTGCAAAGGCTGCTGCAGCTGCTACCCCATTGCTACTGCTGCTCTCCTTATTACTGTATTGTTCTCTTTGTTGCTATTGCTACTGTATTCTCCTTCCCTTTCAGTTGATAGTACCCCCACCGAGCACCACCATCAAGCGCCTGAACCAACTAAGAAAATAGTTCCAAACCGAGCATTTCCTCCCCCATTCGAGTTGTTTATTAGTAACCCTTCTTAATCTCCTCCTTCTTTACCTTGTTCTTCTTCATGTTCTTTATTTTTTCATGTATTGTTGCTTTTTCTCAATTGTTAACTTGATAATGATTCTACTTGATATATATGGAGATTAGAGTATAACTAGTTAGCTTGATAATCTCTTATACAAACACTTGTTTAACCTCTCTAAATAACTCCAAATTAGATTAATTTTAGAATATAAAATTTGATAAAATATTGTCTAGTGTTATATATGTGCATGACTTATGTATGTGTAGTATTATAATTCTAGTTGGGTGGTGACCTAGGTTTTGATATAAGTTTTTTATATATATATGAGCCATGTTAGAGAGTTTCATTGCCATGTTTAAAATTAAATCTTGTTTATATATATATATATGTGTGTGTGTGTGTGTGTGTGTGTGTGTGTGTGTGTAGTTCCTGTGTAGGATGAGAGATTGCAATGTTACCATACTAGAGTGCCATGCTAGAATAGATGTAAACTTGAGGTATTGTTGTGTGCAAGTATATAAGAATTAGGGTTGATGATGGTAAATATATTAGAGGCTGTGGTGATGGCCTATATATATAAAAGAGACACCCTAACCTAGTAATTAGTGAACATGGTTAGTGTTACTTGACATCTTGAGTTGTAGACCAATGTTAGTAATTTAGTTAGCAACCTTGACTTATTTTATACAAATGTTAGAGGCCATTTTATATACTTGTGCACAGAGACCTAGAGAGAGAACACTAGTAACCTATGTGTTAGATGTACAACTTAGCACCTACAGAAATCCTAGTTGTGACCGCAATTATGTCATATGAGAAATTATGCATTTAGATGAGTGGTAGGTATTGTGGGACTAGTAGACTAAGTGTACGCATACTTTCTTGGTCTTTGACTAGTCAACATTAACCAACCTACTTAGTTAGAATGCTTGTTTGGTCTAGACTCTATGTGACTCATGATGTTGCGTATATTAACTCTTGTGCATGCTTAGCATAGTATAATGTAGTGATTGATATTTATTATTATATATTCATAGGAACCAAATATGATTGTACCATGGCTGCGGGTTCTGGATCCTTCCTTGTTCACATCAGAGTTCTAGGCAAGTATACCTTGCCTTGTTGTACTATTTAAATTCAGTTATTATAGTTCATATATTTTATTACTTTAATATTATATAAATGTACGTGTCTGAGAATGACTCGGGTGCAGTCGACGAAGGCGTTGACGTTAGGACCTGTGTTTGACATAGTGTCTAGTAGATGTACCTAAAGTTGAGGAGTTATCATTTTGACTCCCTGGGCCTTGACAAGTATTGATGAGAGCTTCATACTTGACTGGCCATAGGTGTGAGCAGCTCATGTGATGGTATTTTGCATAGTTGTATATTTCTTTAGTGACTTGCATTATAGTACGAGATGTCCACGTCGTATTTGTGACTTGTACATTGGCATTGGGCGGGAAAGATAATTAGTAGGCGTATGGGACAGATATTTGGCTACCATAGTTTCAGAGTAAACTACGGGGTCGTGAGCCTCAGTATTACCCGGTTATGGGCTATTTGTTACCCAATTTTGGACTATATGCTACCCGGTTATGGGCGTATATGCTTGTCGATACATCCGACAAAGGTTACTAGCTCTGTGCTATCATGATCGGTGATGTAGTCAACATATACTTTTGGCATCCAGTTTACAGATAATGCCAGATATATAGTCTTTGGCTTGACGCTACACTTTATACCTTTTACCTATCTATACATACCAAGGTTGTCTTCAAGTGCATTTTATTTAGTTGTTTTGTTCACCCTCGAGTTTATACAATATTTACTTTATGGAATATACTTTTTGTGTCTTGTTACGTCCCTCTGAGGACTTGGTTCCTTTCCAGATCTGGATGGGCACTTGTACCCGACCATCTATGGAGTAGGAGTGGAGACTAGATTCGTGGTTGAGGACTTTGAGACATTTCCAGAGGAGTTCCCATAATTTGGGGTACATTGCTGCTTTGGGCTAGAGTGTCTTTATCTATCTAGTTGATGCTCTAGTCTAGTCATCTTACTATTTTTTGAACTTTTATTCCATTGTTGTATTTTATTGGGTTTGTCCCTATCAGACTATTCTAGATGTATTATGGATATCCAGACTCTTTGTATTTTATTTACCAGCACTTACTTCAGTCATTATTATATTGTTTTGTGGATGAGATTAGTTGTTTACCTATTTCTTGTTAGCATATTAGACTTGATAGTATTTTAGGATAGCGTAGTATGCTTCATTGGGTCCAATAAATTAGAAAATCCTTCGAAGTCATATTAGTTGGCCATTGCCACGTGGCCTGGTCCCGTGTATTTTAGGACTAGGGCATAACATAATTGCGATTATGTTCGTTAGAAAATACCGTTATAATGTCAGAAGGGTCCCTCACTTTATATTTTTGTACAATAAGCTCATGTAAATCAAAACAGGGAATAGAAGAGGAGGAAGAGGGCAGACTCTACTTCCTTATATGAGATATATTAAATTTTCTATGCATATTTTTTGTCTCTTGTGTATAGAGTGATGTGTTGGCTTGTTTGGCAAGTGATTCAATTAATCTTCAGGGGGAAGAGAAAGTTGTCTCTAACAGTCCTTTTGTGCACACACGCACAATCAGCATATTTTATAGAGATTTCTCATATTTGTCGCATATTCTTTGGTACAGACAAAGTTGGCACAATGTTTAATCGAAGCCTCGTACCGGGGGGTTCCACTGCACGATCAGCGCATGGGGGTCAAGGGGGCATCGCCCCTCATGGGGGTTCAAGGGTGAAGCCCCTGAAAGATATTCAGATTTCCAAATCTGTTTATCTTTGGACAACTGTCGTCAAAAGAAAATGCATCTTCAAGTCAGCGAACATTTAAGAAGATTGGCATCATTGGTGCTCAAGTTTCAGCTATATAATTTTTTATTTTGTTTGAGTATAGGAAACATGTATGTTGAGTCGTATTGTGGCATATCAACCCTCAACATATTTCCTATAGCTCCACCAAACAAACAACCAAGTCCCAAACCCAACCCAAACCAAAACCAGAACTACTCGAAACTATTTATAGAGCTTCTGGTCTGAGGCAGACCAAACTTGGGCCTAACTGGGTCCCTGATCGAACTCGGGCCAAACTTGGTGCCCTTAAAATTAGCAATCTAATTTTTTTTCCACCTTGTAACGAGCTATCTAATGTTCAAATTTTTGAATGTTAGGGGACATAACTCTAGCCGAACTCTGCCTACCCAGACTAGAATAAATAGAGCATAAAATCCTTCATCTTTTAAGCTCTCAATCTTCTAAGCTCTATACCTCTATGCCATACTCTTCTAGATCTACTTAGCCATAACTTCCTAATCCCCTAAGGAGCCTCAGTGTGATTCAGCTAGAAGTTGTGCAAGAGTTGTAAAGTGTTCTCACATAGAAAATTCTAAGTTATGTCTCTGCGAAGTTGAAGTAGTCGAGCGCTTCAGATCAAAAGCTCATATATGTAATAAAGTGTCAAGACTTTAGATCAAATCTTATGTTTCAATGATAGTGGAATCAAACTCTGAGCTAGAGTTCTTGGGCCTGGACTATTCCTCTACGAGAAAAACTAGGATATATCGCTATGTTTGTGTTTGCTTTTTCTTACTCTATTTACTTTCCGCGTTATTATTCAATAATTATTTTCTTTGTTAGTAGTTGCTTACTGGACGTAGTCTTAATCAATTTTTAATTCATCACTATTAACACATAACTCTGTTCACCCCCTCTAGAGTTGTCTACATATAACTTCAGCGGTGTCCATGCCTTGCTTACCTTGCATATTATAGTAAATATGCATGGGCTGAGGAGCTTGGGTGTGGATCACCCTTTGATTAAAATTACCCGAGTTTTGTGAATTATATCCCTTGTTTGATATAAAAGATTCAGAAGCTTGGGTGTGGATCATCCTATGCTTAAATTTACTTGAGTTGCGCAAATTATATCCCTTGTTTAACGTAAGAGAATTATCTACCAAGTTATTGATCTGAACAGAATTCACAGGGCACTTTCATAAATCAGAATGCTCTTTTCCTTGTTGGCATCAACTTCGAGATATGCATGATGAGGTTTGGGCACCCATACTTTGCGTATTTTACTCGACTTGAGTTCGGATTAGGGGTGAGCACTACCCCCAGAATGGATCATTTCTTCATATGCATGTTGGTCAAACTTTAATACCAAGGTCTTCCGCATTGAGCCAACTGAAGCAGTGTCGAGTTGAGCTATCACGTTCTCGACAGAGGAGAAGGAAGTCCCCAACAGAGTTGCCATCTTATTTGGGATAAAAATTTTATACGAAACTCTTGTGTTACAAACTGTTAAAAAGAAAAAAAATATAAAAAAGATCCTAAACAGGAATCTATGTACAACTGATTCTGGGGATGTATAGCTGTAGAGATCTGATCTACAGATGATCACTTTACTCCTTGGTCCACTCGATGATGAAGAAATGCATATGATGATGGAGAACTACACATGAAGACGAAAAAATATAGGAAACACTGTGAACAACTTGGAGAGTTGATCAATAAGAAAGCTTTGGCACAACGGCACAAGAAGCTTCTATTTCTCTCATTCTACTCTTAAATTTCAAAGACTTGAAAATTGTATCCCATTTCTCTCTATCTGTCTATATGTGCTCCTCTCTATAGGTAATTTGAAGGTTGTCGCTGCCCGTGTCCTTCGTTGTCTTGGTTATACAGAACATGTATTTATAGAGTTTAGGAGCGGTTATGAGAGTGTGCATGCACTAAGGACAGTTAACACTATTTTACTATTATGTGCACACATTTGCTGGATTAATACCCCACGTTCTACATGATTGGGTGTCTAACTTTCTGCCTGCTTGACACGTAGCTTCCTATACGAGGAAAGCATATGTCGTAGGGGACAGTTTTTTATACACCTTTCACAAATAGTATGACATGTAAGACTTATATTCGTAACTTCTCACTGTCGGTTAGGATAGTATGTGCCCTTTATTAGACGTTTGGAGACTGGCACATTTTTAGTAAGATTGGCACAACGACGCATTTTTGAGGGAGTTGGCACTATGGCACATTTTTGAGGGAGTTGGTACCACGACGCACTTTTGAAGGAATGACATTGCGGCACACTTTTGAAGAAAATATCACTATGGTACACTTTTGAAGAGATTGGCACTACGATGCACTTTTGAAGAGATTTGCTCTGGGGCAAACTTTTAAAGAAAATGGCACTGTGGCACACTTTTGAAGAGATTGGCCATATGGTGCACTTTTGAAGGATTGGCACTGCAGTGCACTTTTGAAGAGATTGGCATTATGTCACACTTTTAAAGAGAATAACACTGCAGTTAGGTCATCAAACAACAACCTGGGTCTGTGTGCCATAGCTCCGCTGTAATGATAACCTCTAACTCTTTGGTTTTTGTAACTGTCAGCTGTCAGTCTGCTGTATTAAATGTTGAGAGAAAGAAGATTATTTGTGTGCCATCTTTCATAATATTAAGAAAGTGGGCCACTTTTCTACTCTCTAAATAGTGCTCCATCCTCTGAAATTAATGGAAAGTTTAACAAAGTAAGAAAATACTTGTCCTTTTTCTTGAACAAGTAAAAATTATTTTATTCTCCACTTATTGGGTTTGTTTGTAGAAAACTATGCCATCTATCTGAGGTACACTTTTTATGCTTCTATAGCCATCAAGGTGGACCAGATGCATATCGACCTACTTCGTCAATCAGCATCATACCGCAGAGTCTGGTTCAGAGCTTGGATATGTCGATGCATCGCCTGACAGCAACCAATACTGCCATCAGTGGCTATGACTTGAAAACATAGGTCACCTGCTATATCATAGACGTAGACATATCCTAAAATGTCCTTTTCGGACGTCCATGGATACGTTAATACATGATTGTACTGTCAACCTTGCCCCAGTGCTTAAAGTACATGGACGATCAGGGCATCATCAAGAAAAAAATTATCGACATGGATCCATTCAAAGGGGTCGAGGCCTATTACTCTGACTCGATCCTTTACAAGAAAGTCCACCAAGATGATGGTAGCAATGATGCCGATGATGGGGCAGAGACTGGGACAAAATTGGACGAGCCCTTGAGAGTCTATCTCAAATCAAGCGCTCTCAGCACAGTCCCTCCCCTCATAGTAAAATTGAACAAGAAAACACCTGAACCTCTGGACGTTCACCTTCATAGAATAAGTCAACCGCTGAAGGAAGATCCATCACCTGCTACAACTTCTGAACATCTAGTGGTAAAGCTGCGCAGGAGACCTACAAAGCCATCGTTCGCACTCGGGGCAGATCTCAGGAAGAACAAAATGGAGGAGTACGTAGCTACTCATGCTAACGTCCCTTCCCTTGACGATATAATTCCTGAGGATAAGATACCTTATTTTATGAATAAAAGGCTATCTTTGAACTATTCGTATATTGCAAATCTTAGGACATTATATTCCATAGAGCACGATCTAGGCTTGCACCTGTATACACAAGTGACTTCCACCAATGAAGTAAACCGAGTTCTCCCAGTCAAAACTCCTACTTCATAGTTCCAGCATAAGAAATGGAAGACAAACTCATCATCTTTGACAGAGAGGAAAGACCCCAATCCTCCATCCCAGAAGAACTGGAGCCAAAACTCAATATAGGAAAAATACCACTTTACTGATACAATATTCAAAATAAGCACCTCATCCAGAAGATGGGATACGATCTGAAAGCTGATAGGGTCTTAAACTACAACAAAGGCCAACGACTACCTCTGCATATGCAGGATCCTGCAGGCAAGTCCGAGGATTACTACCATAAGGCCCAGCATGGCTTAGGGTACGTCTTACTTCCCACAACTCCTGAATGCCAAGATGAATAAGATGAGTTACACTCTTACTCTTCATAATATTCTGCTTGGGACTATGATGTCAGTATCGAGAAAATGCTTAAACAAACATTGTCTGCCAATATGGTGTCAACTGACCCTAAGGAAGACGAAGAGCATCCACTTGAACTCTTTCAAGTAGAACCATGGGCCCAACGCCTAGACACACAATGGGAGATACGGTTCAAGAATGGAAACCTTCCACTGAGGACAAAGTCGTACAAATTGATCTGGGCGATGAATCCTTACCTAAACTTGTCATCATCAATAATAGTCTGTCCGATGAGGATCATAAATCCCTATTATAGCTCATAAGGGAGTACATCGATGTATTTCCCTAGAGTTACGAAGATATACCAGGACTGGACCCCCAAATTATGGTCCACAAACATAACATCTTGCCAAACGATAAGTCGGTCAAGCAACAACAATAAAAATTCTAGCCGGATATCATAAATGCCCTTAAAGCTGAAGTCAATAAACTGATAGCTAGTGGCTTCGTCCGCGAAGAACAATATTCAGATTGGGTAGCCAACATCGTGCCCGTCGTAAAAAAGAACAGAAAGATCTAGTTGTGCATTGACTTTCATGATCTAAATGCGATATGCCCTAGGGAAAGATCTAGTTGTGCATTGACTTTCGTGATCTAAATGCGACATGCCCTAAGGATGAGTTTTCCCTTTTGATCACATATATAATGATCGAGAACACTTATGGCTTCGAACACATGTCCATCATAGATGGATTCTCAGGCTGCTATCAAATTAAGATGTTTTCTAACGATGAGAAGCATATATCATTCCGAATGCCGATAGGAGTATACTGCTACACAGTTATGTCCTTCGGTTTAAAAAACATAGGTGCTATATACCAGCGAGCTATGAGCACCATCTTTCGTGAGCAAATACACCAGACAGTGGAGTGTTATATTGATGACATCGTTGTCAAAAGTTGCTCCAAAGATGATCACCTCTGGGAATTAAAGACTGTGTTCAACCTCATGCGTGAATACCAGCTCAAGATGAATCCTATCAAATCCTTCCTGGGAGTCTCCAACAACAAAATTTTGGGTTTTGTCATAACTTTGAAGGGTATCCATAAGGACCCCGACAAGACTAAATCCATCCTTGAAATGCACCCACCGAAGAACCTCAGAGAACTTCGTGGCCTTCAAGGAAGACTGGCATACAACATGAGGTTCATATCAAACATCTCTAGATGTTGTCAGCCATTTACTCAGCTCATGAAGAAGGGAGTCTCCTTTGTTTGGAACGAAGAATGTCAGCGCGCCTTCAATAATATCAAGGAGTATCTCACTAACCCCCAGTATTGGTGGCCCCCATTGTGTGAAGACCCTTCTTGCTATATGTGCAAGCAATGGATCACTCCATCGGAGTTCTACTAGCTCAAAAAAGTGGTGTAGGCCACTAACAGGCCATCTATATTCTCAATAGAATGATGGCCGGCACATAGCACCGGTACAACCCTAATGAGAAGGAGTACCTTACTCTTGTCTTTGCCATTCAGAAGACCCATCATTAATTTGGTAGGATAAACCATCTATGTGATCTCGTGAGTTAATCCTCTAAAGGTCCTTATGATTACATCTGAAGCACTTAATTGTTGCCTAGCCATATGGGCAATATAGTTGTCACCATACGATATCGTATTTGTTCCACAAAAGAAAGACAAAGGCCAAGCATTGACATATTTCATGGCAGCCCACTCTGTACCAAAAACATCGAAGCTCTACAAGGAGATCCCAGATAAAGTAGCAGACTCAAAGATGACCACAAGCACAGAAGCCGTTTGGCAAATGTTCTTCGATGGTGCTCCAAGAACAGGGACCAAAGGCGATATTGTCGCTGGCGTCGGGATATTATTAATTTCCCCATATGATCTGGCCATAAACCACTCTTACTCCCTTACAGATCTGTAATCCAATGATGTAGCAGAATACAACTCTCACGTCATTATGCTCGAACTTGCTAGACAAGTGGGAGTTGACTACCTGGAAGCCTACAACTATTTTACTATGATAATCAGTCAGGTCTAGGGTAAATACGAGGTCTGACACGAGGACTTGATTTTGTACCACCAAGACATGCTTGGAATAATCTCCAAGTTTGATGGGTTATTCATAGGGCATGTCTATCGACTTTGAAACATCTAGGTTGACGCCTTGGCCGGCCTCGCAGCCTCTTTTGATATTCTAGTCAATACTTATGAACTGATTACCTTGGTTGGTCAAGAGCTGGTTTGCCCGAAGAACAACCTCTGTCTATGCCTAAGATACTCAGTAGAGACAAGCACCGACTCCTAAGACTGGAGACGTCCATTCATCGACTACGCAGTCTATAAAATTCTCTACGAGAACCTAAAGGAAGCCACTTCAATCAAAAAACGTTCCCTCCGATTCTATTATGATACAACTACCAAAATATTGTATCATCGTTCTTACGAAGGTCTTCTGCTATGATGCCTATCGAATGCAGAAGCAAAATAGGCTCTATGCAAGGCTCACGATGGGGTATGAGGTGTATATCAGCCCAGACCCAAGCTAAGGGACCGTCTCCGGATGGGTTACTATTAGCCGACAATGGTCGCGGATGATGTCAACTACAAAATAAAGTGCCAAACGTACCAAATCCATGCTGACTTCATCCACCAACCCTCAGAGTTTCTACACCCGACCGTTATGTCTTGGCCATTCGAAGCCTGTGGAATGGATATTATCTGGCAAATTAGTCCACCTTCTTCTATGGGACATCGGTTCATCTTTGCTATCACTGTCACCCTCACTTTTCCAGCTAGGGATAGTTTGATAATTTGGTCTAGTTATTTAATTTTAGAAATATAATATTTATATTAGTGTGCCATTAATAATTATTTGATGCTTGTATTAGTTATTTGATTATTAGAGTGCTATATATTTATTTAGGGGCTTATAGGATTTATTTTAGTTAGTGGTCTAGCCTATTTAATTTGACTTGACATTAGTGGACCTAAATTTGACTTATCATGACAAATAGTGAGCCAATATGGACTAGGCCAAATGAACACATCCTCACTAATTAATTAAGAAGAATTAGTTTAATTATAATTAGTTAGAGGCTTCCAAAAAATTTCACACTTACATAATACATCATGTAGGGATATTTTAGACCTTAGCATGTTGCTTGGGGAAGGAGTAAGGGGCCGACCACTTGAAGAGGGGCTCTCCTTCTCTCTCATCCTCATCCTCATTTGTATTGTATTTTGATCCAAATTCTAGATCCCCAATTTCCTATTTTTTCTCCATTGATTTTCTACATAATTTACCACAAATTCCTTCTCAAATTTATTATACTTGGAGTCTTGGAGCTTGGAGAAGCAAGGAGCACAAGGAGAAGGAGCTTTGGAGCTAGAGATTATGTCTAGATTTTGTCCAATTATATTTTCATTGTGAATCCATCTCCAAATTAGTAAATCATAAATTTCTTTTTTATTATAGCTTCTTAATCATGTATTTGACCATCAGGAATGACCGTATGACATAGGACTATCTTTAGGAACAAGTTCTAGGCTATTTGGCTATGTGTTGTGAATTATATGTGATAATTTATTATAATTTTGGAGAAATTACAAATTTAACACATCAATTGTGTGTCATATGACCAATTAGATCTAATTAGACTTAGGTCAGGGTTATAGAACTAGATACGTGTCCATAATTGGATATGTGTAGGCTGAATCAAGGTATTTTGTGATACGACGTGACACGGGGCCCAATATTATAGGTTTTGCATTATTCTCTTCAATTTCTCTTGTATTAAGTTACTTTAGTTGTATTATGATATGTACATATGGGTAATATGGTGTATTGATAGTTTTGGCCTCACAATTGAGAACGTATCATGAGTATCCTAATGATACACCCTAGTTGTTTGTTATATTGTTCATTAGGTACTAGTTTTGTGTATATATATATATATATATATATATATATATATATATATATATATATATGCAAATATAAGCATATATCTATACTTATATGGCATGTATGTTATAGTTATTGTGTTTGGTGTTTACTGTTATCAAGAGAAGTAAGGAAGCTAGGTGTCGGGTTCTCAATAAGAGCAGCATCAATAACAATATGCCACACAACAATAGCAGCATTCGTGCAACTGTAAATAGATTGCAACAGCAGCAAGAGCAGCATTCAGCAACTGCACATAGGCAGCAGATTATGGGCTTGGTGTATCAATACACTGATGTAGGTGCAACTACTACTGTTGTTGTAACTACTATTGTGGTATATCAAAGAATGGAGGAATATTGCATATCTGGAGTAGTTGCGATGGGCACACTGTGTTGTAGTTAGAAGAGGGTGTTGTAGTATTGCGGGTGATCTTAATAGGGTTATGGTTGCTTGCTATGGCAATAAGATAGGGTTCGGGCACTATGATGGGTGTTTACCCAGAGTTGAGGCATTGTGTGAAAAGGTATTAGAGATATGAGGGGGTATCGGGTATTAGAACATTAAAACAGTGGCAGTGAGTATGGGTGATGTGTGTGTATTCATATTCTTGTACGTGCTAGTTGTGTTAGTGATGTGCATAAAGTTTTAGGTGTGTGTGACTAATATTAACATGGTGGGGTTTGTTATGATACCTGAGCATGTATTAGTCTTCAAGAGCAACTTGATATCAGTTAACATCAATGGATGTGAAGGTTAGAGGGGGAAAGTGTACCAAGGATCAAGTATAGCTTAGCAGCATTCAGTATAGGAAAAGTGGTTCAAGTTAAGTATTTAAATATTACTTTGTATGTGTGTGTCTAGGGTAATATGGGGGAGATCGATTAACCTTGCAAGAACTATGGAAACAAACTTCAGTTGCTTTGGCACTAAGGCTAGGTGAACCATAATAGCAGCATCATGCCTAAGATATTATTTGTCAACACAATAGAGAGAGAAGTATTTTAGTGCTAGTGTGCACTGTTATATTACACAGTAGAACTATCAGCAAGATATGGGAGAACTGGAGGTAGGCCTGGGAATATAGGTTAGTGTGTAAACCAATGTGGTAAGTATCCTTTGTAAGCAAATGTAATGATACTCAATGTATCATGAGGGATGTAAGGCTTGGTGTTGAGTGAGTTAGAGTAGTGTTAAAGTAGTGAGGGGTAACACTGCAAGAAGAGAATGCAAAATCAGTGAGTATGTGTAGATGTGAGGTGTGTGGGTATCTGTGAGTGAGTATGTGGACTAGTGATACTTGGGGTATTGGTCTAGGTACCAAGTCACCAAGGTAACAAGTTATATTAGACATACCAAGGTATTATAGTATCAAGGTATAGACTAAGCTAAGGTAATACTAGTAGTAGATATAATTAATAAAATCATTAGCTAGTATAATACAATTATAAGCCTAGTATCATCTAGAATGGACTAGTTTAGTCTTGTAATCAACCTAGAAACTAGGTATGAACCTAGAATCATGGTACCAACTTAGTTTGACCTAGTTTGACTATTATAACCTATAAATGACCTAGAAACCATATTTTTACTTGTTTAGGCTTATTTATCATTCTAATACACCAAATGACATATAAATTCATATATAGGTCTGTGTGACACCAGCTTGGACACCGAGATGCACCATTTGCTCAGGACCTCAGGCAAGTAAATTTCTTTATTAGTTATTATTTAATGATATTGTATATATCACATATTCTAGAACTGTATACTAGATTTCTAGATAGTGGCTTCATGGACCGGTACTATATGGATCATGTCAGAAGATGTTATCCTTTAGCGTATTCAGCGGGTACTCTTTTATATATATTTTATTATGTATATCGGGTATTGATTTTAGTGTACTTCATATTCACACACTGCTCATGTTCAGTGTGCCCATATTAGTGTTCATAAAGTGTCGTGATCGAATCCATTAGTATTGGTTGTGGATAGGGGAATAAGAGTTGGTTATGTGATCAAGCCCAAGTGTATTCATGTATATGTCGATTATATATCCCACGTGTAATCGAGGTACCCTATTATATTCGTGTTCAACCTAAACCGATCATATAATAAACTTGTATTCCATGGCACATTAGCTAGTTTCATTTATTTCTATTATATTACAGTTATTCTGTTGCCTATTCTTCATTATAGTATATTACTTGTTCACTCTCGTTTATTTTATTCTGTTATTTAGTTATCGTGTATCCTTTTGTATTATCTGTTATATATGCTCGATTATGTATTTAAAACTGCCTTCGGAGATATGTACTTCGCTCCAATCCTGACTGGATATATTTTTTAGATGGTTGGCTCATATATCAGTATCCTATATACCACAGACCGCAGGTCGGCGTACCATTAGAGGATACTCCTTTAGAGCCGGAGGACTTAGTACCAGAGCCTGAGGAGGTTTAGATTATTTGTTAGACTTGTATTAGACTTTTATCGAGGTTATTGACATGGATATATTATTTCAGGCTTGTGGATGTATTATGACTCTTTCTTTCGTTATTCCATCTCATGCTTCATCTTCCTTAGTTCGTATTATGATTGAGTATAGTTTATATTTATCAGATACCATATTGTTCCTCCGTTTGGAGTTGAGATGATTGTCAGGTACCATGTATATATATTGTATGAGATATTTAGATAGTTGAGTTGACCCAGACAATGTTCTACCACCGATGCTACAACGTAGGCCTAGCATTGCTCACTACTTGTGCTCTCATTTCAGGTGCGGGTTATGCATATTTTTAGTTGTGGCCTATGTAGGTCCAAGAGTTACAATTAGAGCGATATCATAGCAGTGCTCAACTAGAGTACTGCTACGAGTCTGCTTTAGAAAATATGATTTAGGCTGATAGTATACTCAATCATAACTAGAAAATATTTTCAATTTCAGTTTGCTGTCCTTGTCTATTAGAATGTTTGCTTTACTTTGAATAATTTTGTCCTTCTTTGATGATATCGTATCGTACTCAATATTGATTCCTTTGTTTAATCTATCTTCATGATACCGTCGAAGATGCGTTTTCAGTACCCAGGCGCAATATCAACGAGGTCGGTCACTTCGTCGCCTATGAGAGCAGCACCAGCAGACACTATTCTAGCAGCTACATTCCAGAGGTCCGCTTTAGTGATCCAGGTGGGCATTTTTGTAGCAGCTTTCAAAGTTTCTCTACCTCTGGTATAGAGGGCAGCATTGATAGTTCCAGGAGATCTTCCACCCCCACCATCTACAGTCAAACAGACACAAATATTTGTGCTCTTTTAGCAGATGATGGAGGTACAGCAACGTCAATCAATGGTTATGAGACAGGGTATTGAGAATGCTCACCAGATTGCGCTTACCGTAATAGAGAGAGTCGCCTTAGTCCAGCCACATATGGCACTACCTCAGTTTACCTAGCAGCAGCCGAGGCCGAGGACTATCATAGATTTTAAGAGGATGGGACTGAAGGAATTTAAAGGCATTGAAGGGATTATTTATGCTGGTGATTGGATAGAAGACATTGAGCGAAACATGCCACTAGCTTAGTTTCCTGAGAGGTTGTAGGTAGAGGCCGTAGGAGGCATGATGTTCGATATCGCACTTACTTGGTTCAGGACGGATCCCAGGATCTCAGCACCAGGACTTACTTGGGAAGCTTTTAAAAAGCTCTTTAAGAAAAAGTTCGTTCTAAATGTGGCTCTGACATCTCTAGAGAGCCAGTTTCAGTACCTCGTTCAGGGAGGTATAACGGTGGATGAGTATGCGGCAGAGTTTTATAGATTAGGCCACTTTGTGGAGGGGCAGAACACCAGAAAAAGAGCTAAAAAGTTCAGGAAGGGCCTGAACAGGGAGATCAAATCATATACGAATGATTGCCCTACCGTTATTTTTGAGAAGATTCTGAGGCAGGCATAGCGGGCAGAGGATGATCTAGGGCTTGGCTCTAAGAGGCCGAGATACATAGGAGGATTCAGTACTAATACAGGTCCAATAAAGCGGTCTTATTTTTAGCAACAGCAACTGAGGCACTTCCAACAGCCGAGGCAGTAGTACCATGGACCAGCTAGAGCACCGGTATAACAGATGCACCAATAGAGAGGCCAGCTATTCCTTTTCCATTCTGTAAGAAGCAGAGACATGGATGGAATACTTGTAGGATGGGATTGGGCTAGTGCTTATTCCATGGATCAGGAGACCACCAGTTGAGGGTTTATCCTAAAGCTCTATCTCGTCTAGCTCAGGGTGGAGCTCAGGCACAGAGAGCACCCACGAGACCACCAGCGGGACAACAGAGAGGACCTCCTCTACCACTACAACAACAGCAGTTCACTCAGCACCAGCAGCAACAAAGAGGTGCCCAGCGACTGGTATGAGCTTTCGTTTTGACCGTCTAGGAGGAAGATCCAGTCAGTGATGTTATCTCAGGTTTAGTTTATCTTGATTCTTTTCCATCTCATGCTTTATTTGATTTCGGTGCTTCATATAGTTTCATATATGTATCTTTTGCTCTGAAACATCATCTTAAGACTAAACCATTGGAGAGGACTTGCAAGATCACAATCGGGGATGGCATTATCCTGGTCAGTGATGTTTGCAAGGATCAAAGAGTTTTTCTGGGAGGCCGAGAGTTGAGCGTGTGTCTACTCATAATGCCACTTCTGATCTATGATATAGTAATTGGGATGGATTTGTTGAGTAGGCACCATGCTAGTATAGATTATCATGGAGGCAGAGTTTTATTTCAGACATGAGGAGAGCAAGAGTTTGAGTTCATTGGAGGAGCAGTAGAGAAAAGTGAGGGAGATTTCTATGGAGCTATGGTGGAAGAGCAGGAGCGGCCACATCCATTGATTACAGAGTATATAGATGTCTTTTCGGAGGAGTTGTCGAAGTTGCCACCAGACAGATATGGGGATTTCTCTATAGACTTGGTAACAGGCGTAGAGCCAATATCATAGCATATATATAGGGTAAACAACAACGAACTGGCAAAAGTTAAAGAAGCAGGTGGATGAGTTACAGGACAAGGGCTTTATCCGCTCTAGTTTATCAACGTGGGGTGCTCAGTATTATTTGTATCGAAGAAGGATGGGTCGGTATGTATTTGTATCGACTACAGGCACTCAACAACCTCACTATCAAGAATAAATACCCGTTATCGTATATTGATAATTTATTTGATAAGTTGAATGGAGCGAAGGTATTCTCAAAGATAGACTTGAGGTCGGGGTACCCCCAGGTGAAAGTGAAGAAGGAGGATATTTCAAAGACAACTTTCAGGATCCGGTATGGGCAGATTGAGTTCTTGGTGATACCGTTTGGGTTGACCAATGCCCTGACAGTATTCATGAACCTGATGAATAAGGTGTTTCATCAGTACTTGGATAAATTTATGGTAGTATTCATTGATGATATACTAATTTATTTGAAAACCCCCGAGGAGTATGAGAAACACCTGAGGATAGTTATGGAGACCCTCAGGAAGGAGAAGCTTTATGGCAAGCTTTCAAAGTATGAGTTCTTCCTTGATAAGGTTGAATTCCTCGGGTATGTGATTACAAGAGATGGGATCTCAGTAGACGCAAAAAAGATTTCAGCAATTGAGTCATGGTCTACCACGAGTTCAGTGGCCAAGATCAGGAGTTTTCTCGAATTGGTAGGCTATTATCAGATATTTGTTAAGGATTTTTCCAAGATTGCAGAGCCGATGACTAGACTAACCAGGAAGGACATGGATTTCGTCTGGATTGAGGATTGTTAGTCTGCTTTTGAGGAGTTAAAGAAGAGGTTGACTACAACTCCAGTATTGACATTGCCATCAGGGACATGAGAAATTTTTACATATAGTTATACATCAGGTAAGGGTTTGGGTTGTGTGTTACAGTAGAACAAAAATATAATTGTCTATTCTTCCAAGCAACTATGCCCGCATGAGAAGAATTACCCTACCTATAACTTGGAGTTGGCAGCAGTTATTTTTGCTCTTAAACTGTGAAAGCACTACTTGTCTAGAGAGTGGGTAGAGATCTTTAGAGATCACAAGAGCTTGAAGTATGTGTTTACACAAAAAAGTCTCAACATGAGGCAGTGGTGGTGATTGGAGTTGATAAAGGACTTCGATATTTCTTTAAAGTACCATCCAGAAAAGGTCAACGTAGTTGCTGATGTCTTGAGCAGGTATCCAATGGCTATGTACTTAACAAGGGACAAGCAATTATTATTCGATCTTGATAGTTTAGGTATTGAGTTATTAGTTATTGGAGTTGCGACACAAATATGAGGTCTTTAGGTACAGTCAGAGTTGATAGACCGGATTAGAGCTGCATAGTTCGAGGATAAGTCTCTGAAGAGCTTCAGAGCGCAGGTCCAAATGGATTGGCAGAGGACTTCAGTATAGAAGATAATGGATTATTGTGGCACGGTACCATATTGTGTGTGTCGAGTGGAGTATTTCACGAAGAGATTCTTCCGGAGGCACATCGATCTCAGTACTCTATGCATCTAGGTACCAATAAGATGTATAGGGATATGAGAGAGCATATTTGGTGGTATGGTATAAAGCGGAAGGTGGCTGGCTTCGTATCCAGTTATTTAGTATGCCAGCAAGTAAAGGCAGGGAGACAGAGGTCAGGTAGATTGCTTCAGCTTTTACCTATTCTATAGTAGAAGTTGAAGCATGTGAAGATGAACTTTGTTTCAGGGCTTCCGCGTTCTCTAGGAGGTAAAGATGCAATTTGGGTCATCGTAGACAGGATGACCAAATCAGCCCACTTTTTGCCATTTAAAGTTGGTATGTCTACGGAGAAGCTCGTAGAGATGTATGTGCGTCAGATATTCAGATTGTATAGAGTTTCTATGAGCATAGTCTCAGATCGAGATAATCGCTTCATATCCAACTTCTGGCAGAGTTTGTAGGCTAGCTTTGGCACTCAGCTCAAGTTCGATACCATATATCATCCTCAGACAAACGGGCAGTCGGATAGGACTATCCAGACTCTCGAGGATATGCTATGCACCCGTGTTTTGAATTTTAGAGGCACTCGGAAGGATCATCTTCACTTGGTAGAGTTTTTTTTACAATAACAGCTACCAAGACAATATAGAGATGTCACTATTTGAGTCATTATATGGACGAAGATGCCATACTCCGTTATCATAGGATGATATTAGTTAGAGAGCTTTATTGGGACCAGAGATGGTCATGAATGCAGCTGATAAGGTGAAGCTCATTAAGGATAGACTTCGGGTAGCACAGGACAGACAATGGCATTGGGTCGATAGCCACCGGTGACCATTGGAGTTTGAGGTATAGATTTTATTTTATATTTCTTCTGATTGCTTATTTTAGTTAGAGTTCTAAGGCTGTATTTTGTGCTAGGTTGGAGATCTAGTTTTCTTGAGGATTTCTCCGACACGGGGCATAATTCACTTTGATGGAGGTGGAAAGCTTAGTCTACAGTACATCGGACCCTTCAATGTTCTTGAGAGGGTCGGTGCAATGGCCTACAGACTAGACTTGCCATCTATATTAGTGGGAGTACACAATGTAATCCATGTGTCGCAGCTGAAATGGTACATAGTTGATCCTAGCCATGTACTAGGCCACTAGGAGATCGAGGTTTGTCCGACTCTCAGCTACCCAGAGCAGCCCATAGAATTTTGGACCGCAAGGAGAAGGTACTACGAAACCAGATAATTCCTTTGGTGTGTGTCTCGTGGAGGCATCACTCACCAGGAGGGAGTACCTGGGAGATAGAGGCCAAGATGCGTGAGCAATATCCTTATCTGTTTGAGCCGTAACGTATAATTCTTTCTTCTTTGTATTGATTGCTTGATAGTTACCTCTTCCTTAATTTCCTAAATTTAAAATTCAAGATTAACAAACTATAATCCTACCAACCTACATATCCTAACATAAAAGGAATCACTTGGCCTACAATTAGAAGGGTAAGATAGAATAATCTAATTTCCATCATCGTTTAAGGTCAACGGTTATGAAATAAGATTACGATAGTCATGTAGGAGAATAATAAGTTTGCCTCAAAGAGCAAAATGATTGGAAGAAGAAAATACTAAATAGTATTGGATTCAATGAACATGACATAATTTGAAAGATGAAAGGAAATTTTTGTCATCATATAAACAACGAGCGTTAAAGTTTCAGAGAAACAAGATATAAATATAAATAGAGAGACTCTTGATAATATTATAGTTTCCTAAGGGGAGGTGATATGCTAGTCTTTGTGTTTAAGGTATGATCAAGGAAAAGTTCTAATCATTCAATAGGTTTTAATTAGGTAAAGAGCTATGACAATTGTTCCATGATGGAGGAAGGGATTAACTCAAGATAAAAAAGTATATAAATAGTTGGATGAGATAGCACGGTAGGTGAATCATGAAGACTCAAGTATGACTCAATAATGATCATAGGTTTTAGGGGATCTACTAAGCTAAAGGTAGGGTACCCTTGCTCCTACTAAGGAATTGGTTCATTCCTCTTAGTTTCCTAGGGTGCTGCTCTGCTAATATCAAGACAAGAATCTAAATTTATAGTCCTCTTATATTATCTCACGATGGAGGTTAGGTTTAGTCCTAATATTCGACCTTGGAGTTCTATTAGTTCCTCAAAACTAGGGTCAAACAATATGGTCAAATTTTTAACTAACCCTAGTAGTGTCTATACTACTCTCAAGTCATTCCTAAATATATCAAAGGATAATGGTCAATCAATTTATAGTTGTTGGATGACAGGGTTCTTTAGGTATGCTAAAATTTTGGGTGCTGGCAATATTCTAATTTGTTTTCCTTAGTAGGTATGCTATCATAATTATCTTCTAACGCTAACAACAAAAATTCCTATATTCTGGCAGAAAGCTATACTCAAGGGACTATTAGGAAAGTACATTAAATAGGAATAGGTAAGGAAACAAGAATACCGATGTCAAGAGAAATAAGTGAGTAAAATTTTGAAGGTTAAGAAAGGTAAGCGAGTTCAAGAATCTGAAACGGAAATAAAGAAAAAAGTCAAATATGTGGATGATACCTATACTCTAATCATATTTGCAAGCTTACTCGATAGTAACATAATCGAGACAATATACTCTCAACCTGCATTGGCCACTACTAAAAATATGTCATACTCCAGTCCTAAAATATGTAGGACTAAAAATACGTAAGCATGCCAGCCGTATGTATATGAAAACTCTAATATATGGAAACCATGCACATACATACGTTGTTTTATGATTAATAATTCACAAGGGGTTTATGATTTCACCAATCAAAAGTAATACTAATCTCATCCACAAAACCAATTAGTAATAAATAACCAAATATGATAATTAACCAAGTATAAAAATAGTCGAGAAGAACTAGTAGTCGGGTGAAGACAAATCCACTACCAACTAGGATACAACAAAATAATTGCATCTTCCAGTAAACATGAAGCTCAAAGGGAAGACCTCCTCGAAAGAGAAAAAAGTACAAGTCTCGATCCGTGCTCCTTCAAACAGTCATGATCTTCTATACCTCGAAAGGGTGCCTGGTCCTCAGAGGGACATAACAAGTTCATATAAAATCGACATGCATGAAGGTAAAACAGTAAACAATAAATATGGTAACTAACCATCTATGTGAAATACACTTAAGACATATCTAGTGGTGCATTAGAGGAAGAAATAGAAGAACAGTCATCCCACCAGGCATTCCGCAGAAGTCGTGGGTTACGCAGTTGCACCATTTTCACAGTACAGTAAGAAATATAAATCCTATATGCTCACTAGCAGATTCTTTTCTCCCAATAAACTATCCAAACCGTATAAGCGGTACAGACATAATGCAACAAAGATAATAAAATCTAGAACCTAAACTAACACTAACACCTAACATAAGACGCGAACTCACGTACCGATGGCCAGTCAATACGCCAGTCCATGCACTCACTCACTAAGATAGTGAACATGTTTGAAACAATATCAGGTTGGAAGATACATCGTACCTTCATAATAATCCTACCCCACAATAAGACAAAGACAAAGGCTTGGACCACCATACCATATGTCAGGTCAGAAGATACCTCGTATCTTCACAATATAGTAGGTATTTCTGTCACGCCCTAGTCCCAAAATACAAAGACCAGGCCACATGGCAATAGCCAGCTGTCACATCTCCGAGGATATCCCAATTTAATTGATCCTAACGAAGAGTGCTACGCTGTCCTAAAATACTAATATGTCCAATATCAGTCAATCAACAGGTAAACTAATCTCATCCACAATATAAATAGCAAGAAGTACTAATTAAACTGCTGGAAGATAAATACCAGTCTCAAGATATCATAGTGCAACCAATAATGTCTGGTGGGGACAAACCCACTACTATGACAAAATAAAGTACTAAAATGATAGATAAAAGATAATGACTAGGGCATCGACTGACTAGATAATGATGCACCCAATCCTAGGCAGAAGGCCTACCAAGTGATCATGAAAACTCTGACGGTAGCACCTCTAACTCCTCTGTGGTAGCGAATCTCGTCTCCTGTCCTAGGCCGTACACTGTGGGGTGATATACCTCGTCCAAATCTGGAGAGGTACTAGGTCCTCAGAGGGACGTAACAAGATACATAGAAGCATGCCATATATAAATACTGAATAAAATAAATACAATAAAGGGTGTGCTAACCATCTAAGTGAATGCAATATGAGGACAACTTTGGTACGTATGGGTAGACATAGGCATAATGTCCAACACCCTGAAGAGCGTGGCAGCAGTGCAGTATATCATCCATATCGCTCTGAAGAACATGGCAACAGTACAGTATATCGTCCATAACACTCCGAAGAATGTGGCAGCAGTGTAAAGGGAGTCATTGGATCCATGGCTCCTCTGGATACTACGGACTCTAATGGGTGTGTCCTATATGCCTACTAATATCCTTCCTGCCTAATATAGATACGCAAGTCGAATACTCGACGTACATACCACGTATCTATATGCCAAGTCTCTACCAATATAAATAATCCTGAATTATGTACTAACCGTGATGTAGGTCACACGCACCGATAGCTAGTCTAGTACGCAAACCCGCATCCCAATATGAATATGTCTCAGTGAACGTGTAAGGGTATCAGGTCTCAGAAGATAATAGAGTATCCTTCAATGGGGGTGAGTCTGCTAATGACTAGGTCAAGTACACTAATTATCGACATATCTGTCGACTGCACCAGAGTCAAATCTCGGACGCACACAGTTGTATAAAAAAATACAAGAATATAATACAATATATGTATAATTTAAATTAGACAGTAAATATGCAAGGTATCTTGCCTGAGTCCTCAAGCTGTGAATGCCAGAAGCCGGTTCCTGTAGTGTCTCCTGGCTGATCCAATGGTCCTAACACACAATATAAGATAGCAAATGCTGACATCAGATACTAAGCAATATATACACACTATTGTGATGCTACTCTTGGAATATTGTCGTAAGTTTACGATTGATTGAATACAGCATCACGCATGCATGTAGCTAGGGTGTACACGTGTTTTATTCTCGGTTATCGCGTGCCTTGAGACAACAATCATCAAGTTATGGTTACCAACTATTTTTGATTTATACGATTACAGGTCCTTGGTTCCCATGATCAAACGTACTCAGTTTATGTCCCGATGTTTAGATAAAATACTGGTCCTTTGTAACATGTCATACTTTAGGGAATATATTCATTATTTTCTAACCTAATTATCATTAAGCATACACATAACTCTTATTTCCTTTTATTAAGTTGGTTTCGACATAGGACACGTCGATACGATGACTCAAATAAACAGTCATATAATGATACTATGCGAGAACGAGCGGAGGATCGAGTACATGGCTGCTTGGACGAGGGTCTGCTCGTCCTGGCCATCCTCCTCGCAGGCGAAGCTCCGACGTTGACCGGTAGGTTGGCCGGCAGCGGCAGCAGCGGCTTGGCAGCATCGGTACGGGCTGAGGACGACGTGGGGTGGCTGACAAGTCGTGGGGGTAAGTCGGGGTAGACCTGACGGTGGTAGTCGGCGGTGCCAGAGGCGGCGGGGGCGCTCAGGGCAGCGGCTATGGTTGCATATGGATGGGTGATTCGGTGATGGTGAAATTGACGGTGTTGTTGGACAGTTAGGGTGGCGGTGTAGTAGTGAGGGGGTCCGATGGCTGAAGTGGCCCGGTGGTGGTCGTGGTGTCGGGCAGTCGGGGGTAGCTCGGGTGCAAGGGGAACGGCTAGGGTTTGGGTGTTGATGAATAGTGAATTAGGATTTCATGTGGGAGGAGTTGTATATTTATAGGTGTTGACTCTCGTGGGCTATCCTTGAGGATTGGGCCGACTAGTTCCTCGGGGTGGGGCTGGCCCATATTTAAGGGTGTACACGGGCTTGGTCTGCTTCTATTTTTGGTAAACTTGGCCTCAACTTAATTAAATTTCAAATTAATGCACAAGGCGCTCATTTACGAATATTATGAAGCTAAGGTGAGACACAATGACGAGTATCTAAGGTTTCATAATGGTCAGAGGGGGTAGTCTGGCATGTCTAAGAGATATTCGTGACCTTGGGTGGAAGATAACTACTGGTGTGGTGCTCTATCCTCGATACAATGGCAAGGTATAATAGGACATATAATTATTACATATTTATTCCAATTGTATCAAATTAAATCTAAGTCTCTCAATTTAATTCAAATTGAACCCTAAATTAGTCGAGGGGCTTTACAATCTACCCTCTTTAGGGCATTTCATCCTCAAAATTAAAAACATACACATGGTAAGAAATACTGACTGAATCCAAAATGCCAATATGTACCTAGTCTTTCAAAGAGATAGGGATAGCGCTGTCTAATATCCTTCTCGCGTTCCTAAGTTGACTCTCCTAGTGCATGATGCCTCCATGCGACACGAACTATAGGGATAGCCTGACCTTACAATACCTTCTCGCTCCTATCTAAAATCCTAACAGGCTTCTCTTGGTATGATAAACTCGGGCCGACTGTGATCTCTAAATGGTCAAGTACATGACTCGGATCAGGTATGTACCTCCTCAGCTAAGATATATGGAAGACATCATAGACTCCTTCCAAAGTCTGTGGCAAGGCTAATCTGTAATCAACCTCTCCGACGCGTTCTAACACATCGAATGGTTCAATGTACCTTGGACTCAGCTTTTCTCTGCCTCCAAATCTGATAGTCCCTCGAGTAGGCAAGATCTTTAGAAATACGTAATCTCTAACCTGGAACTCTAAGGATCATCGATGCACATTCGCCCAATGCTTCTGTTGGTCCGGTGCTACTCGTAGGTATTTTTGGATCTTCTTCACCTTCTCTACTGTACGAACAACCAACTCGGGGCCAAGAATCTGTCTCTCGCCTATATCGCTCCAATATACGGGGGAATGATACTTTCTTCCATATAATGCTTCATAGGGAGCCATCTGGATGCTCGCTTGATAACTGTTATTATAGGAAAACTTGACCAAATGCAAATGGTCCTTCCAAGATCCTCCAAAATTAAGCATGCACGCTCTTAACATGTCTTCCAATGTCTGAATGGTCTGCTATGACTGGCCATCTGTCTGTAGGTGATACGATATACTAAACTTCAGGCGGGTACCGAGACTCTCTTGTTTACTTCACCAAAAGTAAGAGGTAAACCTCGTATCTCTGTCAGACGTGATACTAAATGGCACTCCATGCAGTCGCACAATATCTTTCATGTACATGTCTGCTAAGACCTCTGTAGATTGTCCAACTCAGAAGGGTAAAAAGTGTGCGGACTTGGTGAGTCTATCTACGATTACCTATACTGTATTTTGACCACTAGGACTCCTCGGAAAGCCCGTAACAAAGTCCATAGTGATATGCTCCTATTTTTACTCTGGTATAGGGAGCGGTTGAAATAATCTTGCAGATCTCTGATGCTCAGTCTTGACTTGCTGACACACCAGACACTTGGCCACAAAGTGTGCTATCTCTCTCTTTATTCCATGCCACTAGTAGTACTGTCTCAAGTCTCTGTACATCTTCGTGCCTCCTGGATGAATAAAGTAGGTTAAACTATGTGCCTCTGTCATCAACTCCTGACGAAGCCTTCCATTTGGAACATAGAGACGATCTCCATATCTCAAAGTTTCATCTTCATATATACACAGTCCTGTCTATATTCCAGCCTCAATCCTTTGTCTAAGCCTCTGGAATCTGGCGTCTCTTGGCAAAGCAGTCTTGATCCTCTCCACTAATGTCGATTATAACTAAAAACTCGACAACTGTCCGTCTACTCCGGGCATAACGACTTCTATACCCATCGGCTCTAGATCTCTCAACAGATGTTGCTGTGTAGTCTAGAAAAATGCCATGGGTCTTCTGCTCAACACATCAGCTACTACGTTGGCCTTTCCCGAATGGTACTATAGCTCAATCTCGAAGTCTGTCATCACCTCGAGCCAACGTCTCTGTCTTTGGTTCAGATTCTTCTGAGTGTAGATGTAATTTAGGCTTTTATGATCAGTGAATATCTCTATTCTTTCTTCATATAGGTAGTTTCTCCAAAGATTCAAAGCAAAGATCACTACTACAAGCTCTAAGTCGTGGGTGGGATAGTTCTTCTCATAAGTTCTCAACTGTCTAGAAGCATAGGTTATAACATTTCCATGCAGCATCAAGACACATCCTAATCCTTTCCCGGATGCATCGCTATAGATCACGAATCCTCTGGGTCCAGATAGTATGGTCAAGATAGGTGTCATAGTCAAACGCTTCTTCAGCTCATCGAACGTTGTCTGACACTCCTCTGTCCAAGTGAACTCCTACTTTTTACAAGTTAAATGGGTCATCGACTCTGCAATCTTCACAAAGTTTTCCACAAACCTCCGGTAATACCCGACAATTCCTAGGAAACTCCTTACTTTCGGGATATTGGTAGGGGTTGGCCATATCTCTACCGATGAAATCTTTGCCGGATCTACTGAGTTACCATCTCCTGAGATAACGTGTCCAAGAAAACTGACACGATCTAGAAGAAACTCACACTTATTCAGCTTAGCATAAAGCCTCTCTCTCCGCAGTGTCTCTAACACTAGCCTAAGATGCTCTTTGTGCTCCTCGTGGCTCTTTAAATATACCAAGATGTCATAGATGAAGACTACCATGAACCAGTCTAAGTATTGGTGGAATACTCTGTTCATCAAGTTCATAAATACAGCTGGCGCATTCGTCAATCCAAAAGGCATAACTAAGAACTCGTAGTGACTATAACGAGTCCTGAATGCTGTCTTTTGAATGTCTTCTCTTCGCACCTTCACTTGATGATAATCCAATCTCAAGTTAATCTTTGTGAATACCACTGCTCCTGTCAGCTGGTTGAACAAATCATTAATCTGCGGCAGGGGGTAATTATTCTTGATGGTCAAAGCATTAAGGGCTCTATAATTAATGCACATGCATACTATTACATCCTTCTTAGGTACAAACAATACTGGTGCTCCCCAAGGTGATGCACTAGGATGGATAAATCCCTTGCTCTGCAACTCCTCTAATTGTAACTTCAGCTCATCTAGTTCCTTCTTCAGCAATCGCTATATATTTAAAGATTCTGGTGCTGCTTCGGGTACTAGCTCAATAGTAAACTCTATGTCTCTATTTGGTAGTAAACCTAGCAATTTTTCAGGAAAAACATCCTTAAATTCTTCAACTATTGGTCGGGGTACCATCTCCATTGCCATATAAGTTTCATCTATCTGTACTACTCCTTATTCAACGGTCCCTCACATGTACTCGAACTTCGGTTGATCTGGCGGTCTAAATGTGACGCTATCCTTCCGGGAATTTAGTACGGCATTATAATGGCTTAACCAGTCTATGCCTAGTACAATATCAAAGTATGGCATAGGTAATACCAAGAATCGTGCTCTCATCTCTCCACCATATACGACTATCGAACACGTTCTAATAGTGCTGGTAACTGGCACAATACCTCCTCCGGTAAGAATCTTCTAACTCTTAGGTAAGGAGAAAGTAGCTACTATATGCATTGCTACAAATCTACTAGATATAAATGATAAAGTAGCTCCAGAATGAAACAACGCCGTTGCAGGTAATGATGCAACTAAAATGGTACCTGTGATAGCTTCCCCTTCTGTTTTCTCTTCTGTAGTAGCTAGTACAAAGGCCTGTCCGTGCCTCTACCGTCCGGCCTGCTGTCGAGCTCGGTTAAACTGTACCTTCTATGGGGCCAAGGGTGGTCCCCTCTAAAATCCTCTGGGTGCTGGTAGATGTTGACCTCCTGGCGGTAGTAGTATCCTCAGAACTGGTGCTGTTGGTCTTTGTCCGGCCGGCGGTGCTGTCTCTCTACGCTTTAGGCAATCTCGGACTTGGTACTGGTCTGACCCATAAATCAGAGATGTCCTTAGTCTCTTTCTGTAGTCCTTCTCGTAATGTCCTCTCTTACCATAGTGGTAGCAAGTCGAAAGCTCCTTTTGCGGGTATGGCATTGTCATCTGCTGTGTCTGTGCTCCGGGATGGCGGATCGGTCCTCCTACTCTGGGCCTGGCTCTAGCTAGTGCGGTTGTGTTGGAACATCTTGCTCATCTGCCGATGGCCTCCTGGACTCTCGCCTTTGAGGTTCTTCATAAGAAATTCTCGCATGTGCGGTGGTATACCTCTGTAGCTCGAAGGTGAGGCCGTGATGGAATCTTTGGGCCTTCTCTAGATCATTGGGTATCAGGACGATACCAAATCTGCTAAGGCGACTGAACTCTGCATCATAGGCATCAATAGTCATATTTCCCTATTCTATATGTAGGAACTGGGAGTACAGGGCATTTCTGACTGTAGCAGAAAAATATTTCACATTGAAGTACTCTAAGAACTGTTCCTAAGTCTGGTTCTTGCCTACACTGTGCTCAATAGAATCCCACCAGTGATGGGCGTTGCCTTTTAGTTGTGCCCTCATGGCGGTCATCCAAAGGTATGGATGCAGTTTTGAAGCCTCTAGTAGCATCTCCGTGTTGGCGACGTAATCGGAGATCTGCTCTACTGTCTTTTTGCCTAAGAAAGTATCTGGTCCCATCTGTCAAAACCATCTTACAGTGCCACCTGTCTGGGCTGGTGCAGGTGCTGGTAATGGTGCTATGACAGGTGTCCTCTCTAGTACTGCCATCAAACTGTCTCAATATCTCAGTCTGATGCTACTGTACTTGTATTATAGTCTGAAAGAACTGAAGCATCTATGGCTGTCCATCTAGCTATGGCATCTGGGTATATAAGGTGGAGGTAGTAGTAGTAATGAAACCTCTGGCTGAGCGGTAGGTGTCTCCTAAGATTTTGGCCTCTCGGTCTGCGGTATCGGTATAGCTCCTGAAGTCTGGCCCTCAAAATACGGTGTGGGGATCGTCTGTGAAGTCTGTCCCTCGGGCTGCTGGGTAGGATCGTCCTGAGAAGTCTCGTGCCAATGTATCAGCGGGGCCTGTGGCGTTGGTTGCCCTCCAGGTAGCCCCTGGGGTACCTCCTCTCCTTGGGTGGTATTGTCTGGCACCACGACACTTGGTGCTCCTCATCCACTGCACAAGTTCATCTTACTGCAAGTGACAGGATTTCGTTAAAAGAGTACGGAATCAAGCAACAAGATACAGATATTTAGAAGCAATGCGAAGGAAATTCAAAAACAAAATCAAAGTGGATGAGACCTAGAAATTTCTATACTACTGCAGGCTCGCTGGGCATGTTACCATACCACAAGCAAAAAAGTCGACCTGCATGGGCCACCACTAAAACTATATCATGTCCCAGTCCCAAAATATAAGAAACCAGGCCATATGGCAATAGCCAGCTGTCACGTCTCCAAGGATATCCTAATTTAATGGATCCTAACGAAGAGTGCTACGCTGTCCTAAAATAGTAACATGTCCAATATCAGTCAATCAATAGGTAAACTAATCTCATCCATAATATAAACAGCAAGAAGTACTAAATAAACTGCTGGAAGATAAATACCAATCTCAAGATATCCTAGTATAACCAATAATGTCTGGTAGGGACAAACCCACTACTATGATAAAATAAAGTACTATAATGATAGATAAAAGATAATAACTAGAGCATCGGCTGAATAGATAATGATGCACCCAATCCTAGGCAGAAGGCATACCAAATGATCACAGAAACTCTGACGGTAGCAGCTCTAACTCCTCTGCGGTAGCGAACCTCGTCTCCTGTCCTGGGCCGTACACTGTAGGGTAATATACCTTGTCCAAATCTGAAAAGGTACCAGGTCCTCAGAGGGACGTAACAAGATATATAGAAGCATGCCATATATAAATACTTAGTAAAATAAATACAATAAAAGGTGTGCTAACCATCTAAGTAAATATAATATGAGGACAACTTTGGTACGTATGGGTAGGCGTAGGCATAACATCCAATACCCTGAAGGGCATGGCAACAGTGCAGTATATCGTCAATATCGCTTCGAAGAACGTGGCAGCAGTACAATATATCGTCAATATCGCTCCAAAGAACGTGACAACAGTGTAAAGGGAGTCATTGGATCTGTGGCTCCTCTGGATACTACGGACTCCAATAGGTGTATCCCATACGCCTACTAATGTCCTCCCCACCCAATATAGATACGCAAATCGAATACTCGACGTGCATACCACGTATCTATATGCCAAGTCTATACCAATATAAATAATCTTGAATTACATACTAACCGTGATGTAGGTCACACGCACCGGTAGTTAGTCAAGTACGCAAACCCGCATCCCAATATGAATTTGTCTCAGTGAACGTGTAAGGGTGTCAGGTCTCAGAAGATAACAGAGTATCCTCCAATGGGGGTGAGTCTGCTAATGACTAGGTCAAGTACACTAATCATCGACGTATCCATCGACTACACCCGAGTCAAATCTCAGATACGCACAGTTGTATAAAAGAAAAGCATAATAATATAATACAATATATACATAATTTAAATTAGACAATAATATGGCAAGGTATCTTGCCTGAGTCCTCAAGCTGTGAATGCCAGAAGCCAGTTCCTGCAGTGTCTCCTGGCTGATCCAATGGTCCTAACACACAATATAATATAGCAAATGCTGACATCAGACACTAAGCAATACATACACACTACTGTGATGCTACTCTTGGAATATTGTCGCAAGTTAACGATTTATCGAATACAGCATCACGCATGCACGTAGCTAGGGTATATACGTACTTTGTTCTCGGTTATCGCGTGCCTTGAGACAACAATCATCAAGTTATGGTTACCAACTATTTTTGATTTATACAATTATAGGTCCTTGGTTCCCATGATCAAACGTACTCAGTTTATGTCCCGATGTTTAGATAAAATATTGGTCCTTGGTAACATATCATACTTTAGGGAATGTATTCATTATTTTCTAACCTAATTATCATTATGCATACACATAACTCTTATTTTCTTTTATTAAGTTGGTGTCGACATAGGACACGTCGATACGACGACTCTAATAAATAGTCATACAATGATACTATATGAGAACAAGTGGGGGATCGAGTACCTGGCTGCTTGAACGAGGGTCTTCTCGTCCTAGTCGTCCTCCTCATGGGCGGAGCTCCGGCGTCGACCGGTAGGTTGACCGGCAGCAGCAGCAGCGGCTTGGCGCCGTCGGTACGGGCTGAGGACGGCACGGGTTGGCTGACAAGTCATAGGGGTAGGTTGGGGTAGACCTGACGGTAGTGGTCTGCAGTGCCAGAGACGGCAGGGGTGCTCAGGGCAACGGCTTTGGTCAGATTTGGATGGGTGAGTCGGTGATGGTGAAGTCGACGGTGGCGTTAGACGGTTGGGGTGGTGGTGCAGTAGTGAGGGGGTTCGGTGGCTGAAGTAGTTCGTTGGTGGTCGTGGTATCGGGCAGTGGGGGGTAGCTCGGGTATAAGGGGAACAACTATGGTTTGGGTGTTGATGAATAGTGAATTAGGGTTTCATGTGGAAGGAGTTCTATATTTATAGGTGTTGACTCTTGTGGGCTATCCTTGAGGTTTGGGCCGACCAGTTCCTCGAGGTGGGGCTGGTCTATATTTAAGGGTGTACACGGGCTTGATCTGCTCCTATTTTTGGTGAACTTGGCCTCAACTTAATTAAATTACAAATTAATGCGCAAGGCGCTCATTTATGAATATTGTGAAGCTAAAGTGAGACGCAATGACAAGTATCTAAGATTGCACAATTGTCGGAGGGGGTAGTCTGGCATATCTAAGAGATATCGTGACCTTGGGTGGAAGATAACTAGTGGTGTGGTGCTCCATCCTCAAAATAATGGCAAGGTGTAATAGGACCAATTAAATCTAAGTCTCTCAATTTAATTCAAATTGAACCCTAAATTGGTCGAGGGAGTTTACAAATTTTGCTACTCTAAGATGCATGCAAACAATAAATAAATAAAAACTAGGCATAATGTAAATTGATAATACAATCAAGCAAGGTGTACTTGAATTCCAAGCCAAGTGTGGGCACAACAAGTCTGGTCCGGAGCTATCCACAGGAACATCTCGAACACCTATCAAATAATTATTACACTAATTAGACTCTTATTCTACCAGTCAAATTAAGTTATTATCTAGTTAATACTCCTACGTTAGTTGTACATGCAAGTAACTACACAATAAAATATTACTAACCATCAAACATTATCAAAAACCTTTTTTAAAACATTATTTAATAAAAACTATTAATTCTAGAATTTATTAAAAAATAGAGTTTTTAGTGATAGGGTCGTCTCATATAAATTCTATGAGTCCAAAACCAAGTAGAAACAAAAACTAGGTTATAATAGGTTACCTACTAGTCACCAAAAATTAATTTTTAACAAATAATTAAATCTAGAATAAATACTCATAAATTAGAATTAAAACATAATAATATAATTTTTAAATGCTAAATAAGGATTTTTGGTCGGGGTTTAAGTCTAGCATTGATGGGGTCATATTTTGTCAAAACTAGGTCAACTTGCTACATAAAACACATATAATTCTATTTTTTAATAAATAAAAATAAATATGAATATATTTGATAAAAATAAGAAATAAATATAATAAATACTATTTATTTTATCTATATAAAAATAATTAGGGTTTTTATCATCTACAAGTTGATTATATTAGGATTGGCAACCAAACTTGCTAGTATATATGCGAAATGGGTGATACATAGGTGTTATGATAATAAAATAATATTTATTTAATAAAAATTAGAATATATAATTTTTGAAAAAAAAATAGTTCATCAAGAAAAATTTAGGATTTTCTATCTATGATCGAGTCCTAACAAGGTCCAAGGGT
This sequence comes from Iris macrosiphon, assembly GCA_036927795.1. Lineage (NCBI taxonomy): Eukaryota > Viridiplantae > Streptophyta > Magnoliopsida > Asparagales > Iridaceae > Iris > Iris macrosiphon. Next base: position 104,083,639 of record JAYESA010000012.1, on the reverse strand, counting down.
CTCCAACATACATACATAAAAACTAGATCAAAACTATACATAACACATGTTCAAACTCAAATTTAATAAAAAATAATAAACCTAGAATTTATTACAAAAACTGAATATATTCCCCATTATTAACAACTATATGAATATATTAACCAAAATTAAAGAGGGTTTTGAAGGAGATTTCATTCATGCACAAAAGTGTTGAGTTGAACCTCAAAATTAGGGTTCAGGGGTTGCATGAGTTCTTCAAAATAAAATAATAAAATTTACATCATCACACATATATATAATCTATATATATTAATAAATCAAGAAGAGATTGAAGAAGGAAGGAGAGAATGATTAAAGAATCTTACTAGAAGAAGAATGAAGGAGATGCTAGGTTTCTTGGATGGAGGAGGTGGTGCAGTATCCACGTGAAGAGGGGGGGTTAGCGACTTGGAGGTGGTAGGAAGAGAAATTTATGGTTTTGGTGGAGGAGATTGGTTTATGATTTGTGGAGAAAAGATGAGAAGGAGATATTATGAAGGTATATATCTCTCTCTCTCTCTCTCTCTTTATATATATATATATATATATATGTATATATATATTTATATATATATATATATATATATATTTATATTTATATATATATATATATATAGAGAGAGAGAGAGAAAGAGAGAGGGGGTAGGATTAGTACGGGTAGTTATTTATTAGGAGGTTTGTTAATTATGTTGTTAGTTATTAAAAAGTCAATAACTAATTAATAACTAACTAATGAGTATTGATTTGATCCTAAGGAAATAAAATAATAGACAATTAGTATGCAAATATAATATAAATCTTTGGTAGTTAGAATTTGATTGGAATTCTTAGTGAATAATTAATGGACAATTAATATGCAAATCTAAGGTAAATCTTTGGTAGTTAGGATTTAATTGGGCTTCTAAGGGAATAATTGATAAATAAATAAATAAATCCTACAAAAGAGAAAATATGCCAAATTTGACATGGAGGAATTATGGTTTGCTTTTATTGAAGAAGGTTTGATTGAAAAATAATCACAAATAAATTATATATATAAAAATATATAAATATTAAATACAATAAACTATAGATGTTATACTAGTGCCATACTAATGCTAAATGATCGAATTATGAATCACGAAAAGATCCTACAATTAGTGTCTCTCGTGTAGGCTACTTTCTACGAAGGGCGTTATAGATTTTGGGGTCATTCTATGTCATTAATTTCCAAACCATTGAGAAGTATCCTAACTCAACATTTAAACTTTAATTATTTTAAAATAATCTAAAATTATTATAATAAATATAAAATACACAAAAAAAATAATTTTGGGTGAGGGGGTTTACATCCATATTACCACTGAACTATGAGCTGTCCATGTTCCCTATCCAAAGAAAACATACATGTTCATATTACCTCTAGCTCATTTTATTTTCCTTTCATAAAAATACAGGGATCGTATCTAACCTCTCGGTATGACTATCGATTAACTCACGCCTACATTACCTCTAGGCTATCGTCCTCACATCCTCCCCAGAAAAGTTTGCCATGTCCTTCTTACCTCTGAGCAAATTTTGCTACTTGACTATCGATTATCACGTCCATATTACCTCTGATATCGGTCGTCATCTAAACTTATCACCCATACTTGACACTAAGTATGCCAGAAGTGGTAAGTCCATAAAACCTATCAAATTCATATCACCTCTGATAGTTTTTTTGCTTTAAATCTGTTACTTGCACTCCAAGTGCGCAAAAAGTAATAGGTCCACCAAAGTCCCCCAGTAGGACGTCCTTATCAGACTACGGTATTGTACAATGTACATATTATCTCTAGTATAATGCCCAAAGTTCACATAAATAATTCCAACAAAAGGGAAAAAGCGTTTATTTTTTCCAAACGTGGAACCAAAAGCAAACTACATTTGAGGACTTACTAGCGCCTCAATCAAAATAGAAAAAAGAAAAAAGAAAAAAAAAGAAAAGAAAAAGGAACAACTACTGATGCTACTAATCAACGAATAACTCTTCTAATCGTCCTTGGAGGTGGGCAACCTTGCCATCGATCATAGCTTTAACCTGCTGCTTTGCCTCTGGTGCTACAGCTGTGGGATACTCAAAATAGGCATAGGCCTGGTACTTGTCTTCCATCTTTTTCAAGGTACCCTCCAGGGTTGTAAATGACTCGGCCACCTTAGTAGATTCGTCGCTCACAGCCTCCCTCTCATATCGAGCTACTTGAAGATCACCTTCCAAGATCTTAAGCTTGGCCTGGAGTTGCATAATCTGCTCATTTATCTTGGCCATAGCCTGGGTCGTGCTGTCCTCTCAAAAATGAAGGCTTTCCCATGGACACTCAAATCATTATGCTTGGATGCTAGCTGGCTGATATCCCACTCCAAGGCATCCTTGCTCTTCGCATAGGCTTGTAGTAATACTTTAAGTTTTAGTACTATTACTTGACATCGCACTAGTTGCGAAGTCTGACCTGCATGGGCCACCACAAAAATATGTCATGACCCATACCAAGTTTACGGGCACGAGTACGTGGGTACGTCCAGCCTACGCTATAACATCGGCGGTAGAACGCTTTCTAGGTCAACAATACTATCTACAAATCTTACATAATATATAAGGTACCTGTCATGCTATCTCAACTCCAATTGGAGCACAATTTGATAATATGGTAATGGTAAATAATAATCAATCAAAATATCAAACTAAAGGATGATAAGCGTCACTACCACTTTTTCGGAGAAGGATATTTTTATATTTTCCTATTATTGGTAATATTATAATATTGGTATTTCAAAAATTATTCTATTGAATGGTATTTCATAATTATTTATTTATGGTGCATGTTATATTTATTTATTATTTTATTTAAATATTGTTATCATGATACATTATTTATTAGACTTGTGTTAGTAGACCTAACTAGACTAGACTTGACTCTTGAACCAATAATTTATTAGTCGAGACTTGAGCCCAATTATTTATCCATATTATTAAGTTAAGAGATTTAATTAGCCAAACCATTAGGAATAGAAGCTTTCTTCTTAATCATTTTCTTCATGACAAGCCTATAGGGGTAAAATAGACATAATACATTGCTTGGAGGCCAAGTAGAGGTCGACAACTATTAGAGGGGAGGTTTATCTCTCCTCTCCTCCCATTTTATTCTATTTAGATCTAGAATTTGTTCATCACAAATTTCCTCTTCCCTACACAAAATCTCTACCAAATCTTATCCTACTTCACCTCTACTTCACTATTGGAGACTCTAGGAGTAAGAAGAAGGCAATGATCAATAATATGAAGAAATTTGCACAAGTTGGGGCTACTTGGTGTCCATTAGAGACTTTTATTGGGAATCCATCTTCCAATAGGTATAGTTTAATTTTTCTTTCTAATTAGACTCTAAATATATAGTTTAATCATTATGAACCCACCTAAGGACTAGGGAAATCTATAAAAAGAATATTTGACTACTAGGGACCCCTATTGTGAAAGTAACCGTGTGTTTTGTATCAATTTTATAAGAAATCCGAGACTGGCAAACCAAGTATTTATTAATAGGTTAGAATAATAATTTAGGGTTTATTTTAGTGTTGTGATTCTAGTGTCGTGTCCATAATTTGATATGTATAGGCCGTGTCATGGCAATTTGATGACATGGGTTCTTTTGGGGGGTTTTCCTTCGACACGGGGGTTACACATGCCATATGTTGACACAAACACGTAGTTAAGTAGCTATCACTTTATATTATTCATAAGTAGGATTCTAATCTTTCTCATATTATTTTTGATGTATTTGGTGGTATATTGGAGGCATATCGCAAGCGTATCAAAGATTTAGTATGATATGGGTACGATGCACTCCAAGTATTTGATTATTGGTGAGTATTGATACTCTATTTTAGTGTTGTATATATCTAATTAGTATGGTTATATAAATATATATATATATATATATATATATATATATATATATATATATCTTTGTTATTGATATATACATGTGTATATATGTATATATTTATAGTGTAAAGTCATTTGGGCATTTGGGAGAATTGTTATGCGTGTGTTGAGGCTTGTTAAGTACCTATCAGGTTGTATTCTTTTAGATAGATAATGAGTGTTCTGTTAGTATCATAGTATATCAGTGATTGGGATTTTGAACTATCCTTTAGGAGTATCTGTTATGTTGTGACAGTTGACAGCAGTTTTGGGAAGCAACACAAGTACAAGGTCTGTGTTAGACTGTCACAGGCAAGTGTACAGTCGGGTAAAAGTAGAACAACAACATGGGCAGTGATTTGGGGGAAATCTGTTATGCACAGTAGTGATAGGCACATTGCAGATGTAGCGACTTCAGCAGCAGCAAGAGTAGAGCACCAGTGGTCAGTTGCATCAGTTAGATGTATTTCAAATTTGAGCATATGTTAGTATAAGTTAGAATTTAGGAGTTAGAGTATGGTAGTATGAGGTAGAGTGTTAGGATGAATGAGGAGGAGAGAAATTCTAGTGTATTTATAATTAGTGAGGATCATGAGGAGGGGGAAACTTGGGTTGATGCTGGTTCTGTAGAGCATAATTAGTGCTATAAGTACATAGGTGGATGATACTAGTTAAGGGTGAGTTAGAGCATTGAGTTATAGTATCACTAAGGTAATACTCAAGATAAGGTTTAACTAATGAAGTTAAGGTCATGGGTGTGAGGACATTAGGTAATAAGTAGTTATGGTATTAACTATATACTAAGTTATTATTATATATCAAGATAGGGGTAAGATAATTGTATATAGTATTACATGACTTATATATGATTCTCATTACTAGTATTAGTAACTAGTATAAGTGTATCTATTGATACTTAATAACATAGTACTCTAGTATCCTAATATAGCTAGTATAGCCTAGTTAAGTAGTGTGGACCCAATAACCTAGAGAGGGACTCAAACAACTTAGACGTAGCTAGTTTGACCTAGAGTTGACTGTTTTGACTTAAATCGGCCTAATAATCTAGCAATTAACTAATTTAATTCATTATCATTTTCAAACCTTGTGTTGATATAATATTACATGTTTAGGTCTCTGAGGCATCGTTCCAGACATCTTTGATACTGTTTATCAAATTCTAGGTCAGTACATTCTCTAACAGTTTTTGTTTATGATATCCTCTATGTTTCCTGTATTTAGTGTAGATATCCTTAATTTTTATGACACTTGGTTACACGTACTGGTATTTTCTAGATCCCGTCATGAGATATTATTCCTGGTACTTCTTGGCTTATCCTGTATATGCCTTGTTGTTACTATATATGTCTGGACACTGATTCATGAGAAGATTAGCGCCCTACTTGTGGAATCTTGTGTCATAGCGAGCCATGGTTGGATCTATTATACCAATTGGGGAAAGAAAGTATTTAGTGTAGATATGTGATCATACCCTCCCTGTGCAGTTTATGTATTCCTGTGAGTGTTAATCATATACCTTACGTATGATTAACCAGGACATATTTCTGTGCAAGTTCCTAAGCCGATCGGATGTTGTCACTGGTACTCACTCACTTAGTTAGTTGTATTTTCTTACTCTTGTATATGATGTTTATATTTTTTGAATATATTTTCCGTATTTTCTTATTCCTGTATATTTCTACCATGCTCTATTCATCTTGTATATGCTCTCTATTTACTGTTACATAGTCTTTATCATTTATTGAAACTACTGCTAGAGGTGTACTTTGCTCGAATCCTGACTTGATATATTTTTCCCAGATGACATTGACGAGTGGTATTCCACTCACTATGGGCCTCAGGATGTAGTTTCTTTAGAGCTAGAGACTGCGTCTCAGGAAGGACTCATCCCGGTTGAGACAGACGATACTTTACCAATAGCTTAGTAGATAGGCTTATTTTTGTACTGGATTTGTCTCCAGCTTTGATAGTTAGTACTTTATTATATTTGAGACTCTTTGGATATTATCTTCTTGCTTATGAGTTATATTTTTGACTATTCAGTTCTTTATATCATATTCGTGTGTTGTTCCATCTTATAGTTCTGTGATTGAGTATTCATAATTCATTGGTGGCATTATAAACCTTAATGATCATTATTGTTAGATAATATAGTTTACCCAAATAACGTTCTACCATCGATACTGCAGCATAGGCTGGACATACCCACATTCTCGTATCCTTACATCGGGTGAGGGTCGTGACAAATTTTTAGTGGTGGCCCATGCAGGTCTGGCTTCGCTAGTTGAGCGATGTCGTGGTAGTACAACGGTTTGGTTGTATTGCTGCGAACCTGTATTAGGATATATAATATATGATATTAGGATTAGAATACTCAATCACAAACTTAGGACTTCTTAAGAGATTCCTGTGATGATCCTTGTGAATCTTATTTTGAACTTTAATTTAAAATCTTTTTCCCTTATTTCTATTCACTCTCACTTGTATTTGAATTTGATTCTTAATGATCGATTATTGAATTTAAATTCTTGGTGTTCGTTGTTGAGTTTAATTTTATATCGAGATAAATTTTACGGACTAAATTATGATATCTTTTGTTGACATATGTTGATAAGGACAATGAGAGAGGTAAAACATCTATTTTGGTTATGGAACATAGAGTTGACCATAGCCATATAGCTGGAATAATGTAGGGACCTAACTTCGGATGTACATATCTTAGTTATGAAATTTAAAGTTTCTCGTAGCCACACCAGTTGGCATGGAGAGAATTCTAGATGACATGATTATAAACGTGCATACCTTAGTTATAGAATCTATCATTTATCGGAGCTATGCTTACTAGCGTGACAAGGATTCTGAGTATCATTATTTTAGATAGATGCGTATGATTATCATATTGTATCTTAAATTGGTTCTTAACGTATCATCTCAAATCTTTCGCACTTTTGCTACTATAGTATTTTGTTCCATCACCTTCTTTAACTCAAGAGTAGAGATACCTTCTTTAGTCTAGTTTCTTATAGAGATTCATTTCATTAGGGTTCCTTGATTGTGTAATACTTTAGTGACTTGCAGTTAGGTTTGTGTCTTTGTGTAATAGTGTTAATTGTTTAGCGTTTAGTTTGTGAGTCTGTAAGTGATTCTTGGTTGAGCATATGAGGTATAGGCATCAGTCTAGAGGTAACTCATAGTACAGTATATTTGTAATAATAGTTCTATTGTAGGTGTCAGTATAGTTAGAATTGGTACTATAGGTAGAAGGGGGAGTAGAGAGTATCAGTGGTGATTCCAGGAGTTGGTATCAGTGTCAGCATGCATATTCTAGAAAGTCACAAATTCATATAGATGAGAGAACCATGTATCAATTAGGTATCATAAAATTTATGTTTTGATATGGATGAACCATGATATACTATTTGGTGCTTAGTTTTGTCGTGAGCAAGAGAAGGTATATTCAGGAGAGATACTAGTGATTATGGCATGATATAAGGGTACCTAAAAATATATTGGTGAGTGTGATGGTGATAGAATATATTATGCCAGTAATAAGACTTGTTCTATGTGTCGAGTATTGGGCATTGGTGGGAGTAGATGTAGGTATGTGTCTAGTGTTAGGGTAGCATCCAGTATTTGGGAGTGTTGAAGTGTTAGTAGAGATGTATGAGAAAATTAAGAGTGGTAAAGTAGTACCAGTTTTATGAGTATTATGAAGTAGGGGTTTAGTATCAGAGGTACCAATAGTGTGCCTGTGGGGGCAGGTTGGTGTTAAGGAGGTAGCGGAGAATATTAAGTGCATGAGTCAAGAAATAGTTATGGAGTTATTAAGGGTGATGGGATGATCTAGTGAGTAAGCCAGTATCAGGAGTGGCCGTAGTATATGTGATAAGCTGTTGTGAGTGCTAAGAAGTTAGTGTCCTAGAATATTAAGTACATATATTATGTATAGTTAGGAAGCTAGTATTTTTATATCAAGTGTGCCTAGGGAATAATAGTGTCCAGGGTATATCAGGGATTTGTTGAATAATGTGATTGTATCAGTAAATATCTTGTATAATAATATTAGAGTATGTAAAGTATGTAGGTATAGTATCTTGCTAGTTCTTGGGTATATAAGTTGTATATAAGTTATATGTATCAGGGAGTAGTATGATTGGTATAAGGATACCAATGAGATTTCATAGTGGTTAAAATGTATTGGTGAATATTATTTTGATATCAAATACAGGTGAGAAACATAAAATGATTATTGAGTATTAGAATATGAGTTCGCACCAGGTACCAAGATATGAGGAGTACCCTAGTAGCAAAATTTAGAGTACCTCAAATATTATGGCGGTTTAGGCAAAAGCATTTTTAGTGGCTAGTGTATTAAGTATGGTGGAGAGACATGAGTGACCTAGTATGAGAGTATCATTTATAGAGTCATATAAGAGCTAGTGCCTTGTATAGACAGTATCAAGAATTGAGTAGGCATCCCATTGAGGGTATTCAAGAGGGATAAGGGTGTACCAATAGAATACATGATTGATAGTGTATACAAGTATTCATTGTAAGAAGAATGGTCAGGCAGTTTTTAGATGATTGAGGAACTGAGACAGATAATAGAAGATAGTATCCTAGAAGTATAGTGTAGTATTCTGGGTAGTATGTATTAGTGAGTTAAGTATGCCCATGGCCTACAACCATAGTATAATAGTACTAATGGAAGTGGTAACCAATGATGCTAAATAATTTAGCTAAGGTATAGTTAGTAAGTGACCATGATCGAGATTGCAATTTATGACAGTTAAAGACTATATCAATGCATGGTTGTTCCTCTAGTAGTATTGCATGATTGTATATTATAGGATAGGGTTGTATTAGATATGATTGTTGGGGGTTGGATCGTAGTAAAATTTTTAAGAATAGATGATGACAAGCCCAAGAGAGAGGGCTGAGAGTTTTAATTTCGAGGATAAAATTATGCTAAGGGGGTGGTAGACTTGTCACTATCACTTTTCCGGAGAAGAATATTTTTGTCTTTTTCTATCATTGGTAATATTATAATATTGGTATTTCAAAAATTATTATATTGAATGATATTTCATAATTATTTATTTATGGTACATGTTATATTTATTTATTGTATAATTTAAATATTGTTAGCATGTTACTTTATTTATTGGACTTGTGTTAGTGGACCTAACTAGACTTGACTTGACTTGACTTGACTCTTGAACTAATATTTTATTAATTTAGACTTGAGCCCAATTATTTAGCCATATCATTAAGTTAAGAGATTTAATTAGCCAAACCATTAGGAATATAAGCTTCCTTCCTTAATTCTTTTCTTTATGACAAGCCCATAGGGGCAAAATAGACATAATATATTACTTGGAGGCCATGTAGGGGAAGACCACTATTAGAGGGGAGGTTTCTCTCTCCTCTCCTCTTATTTTATTCTATTTAGATCTAGAATTTGTTCATCCCCAAATTCTCTCTCCCCTACACCAAATCTCTACCAAATCTCATCCTAATTCATCTCTACTTCACCATTGGAGACTCTAGAAGGAAGGAGAAGGCAATGATCTATAATTTAAAGAATTTGTACAAGTTGAAGCTACTTGGTGTCCATTGGAGAATTTTATTAGGAATCCATCTCCCAATAGATACAATTCAGGTTTTTCTTTCTAATTAGACTCTAAATATTTTATTTTATCATTAGAACCCACCTATGGACTAGGGCTAGCTATAAGAAGAATATTTGACTACTAGGAACTCCTATTGTGAAAGTTACCATGTATTTTGTGATAATTTTGGAGGAAATTCGAGATTGGCACACCAAGTGTAACTCTCTATAATTCAATAAAAATCCTCCTTAAGTAATTTTAGAATAATTTTAATCATAGAGATTATGTATAAGTGAACACTATATAGCATTGCTAATAGTCATATATATTAATAGCACAATCGTGAATGTGAATATCAGCAAGCCCAAACCATTACCATTCTGATAACCTATCAAATTCAGCCCAACCCAATTACACCTACTACTTGGATTCGGGTTGGTAGAACCGCAGACCCATAAATCGTAGACACGTAACCCAAAACCCAAAGCTTAACCATCTATCCATTAACTAAGGTCAGTAGTGAACAATTAAACCAAAGGAATTATAAATTAGATCTGAACCCACCTTTCTCCTCGTAATCGGTCAACTCCTCGCCACTTCCTCGGAAGCGTCGGAGGCACACCGACTAGCCTAGAATACTCCAAAGTATCCTGGACTTTTCTAGACACTTCTACCATGTCACGAATCCTCGTCCGCCTTATCTCAGCTGTTCAATCTCTACCAACTTACTGTGGCGGATCATAGCCGCTCGTCTTTAACTGCCATCGTTCATCTCCGCCTATAAATATGACCTCGACCCCTTCGAATTCTCAAATCTTGACCACGAAAAAGCCCTGTCCGATCTGCTCCTTCTCCCTAGACTTCTCAAGATTCAGTTACGATCATAACTATCCACGAAGATGGCGACCGATGAATCAATGACGAGCATGAGCCATGGAGAAATCGGAGTTCACCCTCTCGAAGCGTTCGGCCATGGCCACGTTCCATTACTCGAGCTGGTGGTGACGATCATGATGAGCAGTAGTTCTTGGGAGTGAGAAAAGTGTGGTAATCCATTTCCTCAGGCGCATTTCGTCATCAAGACCTCAGGGCAAAGAAGAATTTCTCCGCCAATGACTTACGACGTCTTCGTTGATCCCGATCTCGCCTCTGCATCCGAATTAAGGCTGATACAATAATAGTTTTATCTCCATCTATCTTCTCGTATATTATGTTAGTTCAGTTGTGTCCGCAACCTTGAGATTCTTGAATTCAAGTTATAAGCAGACATTCTTGATATAGACATGTGTCTATTATATAACTGTGTCAGGGCTTGCGTCGAGGTGTCACCCATTTAACTTATGACAGTTATGTATGTTAATGGCGGGATCCTCTTTAGTAAACTGAAAGAGTTTAAACTAAACAGTCAATTTTTTGTTACAGTAACTAAAAGGGGTGGACTGGACTATTATGTGGGAAATATGATTTAAATTAGAACTTGTAAAATGGTTCAGGAGATGGGTTTTTGAGTTAGTTCAATTTAGGCATTTGGATTAAATATTGAAATCAAGGATGGCTGCTTAGTAGTAAGAAGTTGAGCCTTAGAGGAGAGACTTGGGTCAGCTTCTAGTGGCCATTAAGGGTTTATGTTGAACATGAGAGGAAGATAACCCAGTACTGTAGTAAATTATATAAGAACTTGCTTAATGGTAGTTAACTAAGGATATTAGTTAGAATGATTAACAAATCAAGAAATTTGCTAAGGAAGAAAATTCTAAATAGATTAGGGCTTAGTTCCACCAATTTTGACCAAGGAGTCTAACACTGTACCAATTATCTTAATAGGAGGACTTGACTCTCCCACCATCTTTTGCAAGGACCAAGGCAAGTATGCTTTCCCTCTCTATTTATAGTATTTCATTTTTACATATTGCTTGCATATTTTTTCATTGATATTGATTGTCTTGATTGAGTCGGGAGGGTGACATGTGTCATAGCATATGGTTTACCATTAGCTGGACGAACGATTGACTGCTAGCACTTTATGTGCCTTACATCCAAATTGATTGACTACTAACATTAATTAGTGCCTAACTAAATAATTGTTTGATAGCACTAATTAATGTCTTATTCATTTTGATTGACTGCTAGCACTTTCAGTGCCATATATCGATTAGCCCCTACATGCTATAGTTAGTGTCTACTTGCATATTTTTTACTTAGTGTAGTGCATATAGGTTTTATTGCATAGGTGAACTCCCCTATTTTCCATTACCACTTATTTATTTATATTTTACATGATATTATGATTGGTGTTGGGATTGTGTTACTTTGCTCCATCCTGATTGGATAACCGTGGACGGTGAGGATGATGACGAAATATACCCTAGCTATTACGGTCCCTCTGAGGACGTAGTAGTAGATGCTAGACAGGACTTGGAGACTCCTCCTGAGACTTAGATCAATTTTAGCATATTCTTATTTATGGACTTGTATTGTGTTGTACTTGAGTACTTTTAGTTGCCTATACCATTTACCGGGTTTGTTCCCAGATATTCTTACTAAAAGGATATGTAATAATTGCATTATAGAACTTGGTGATTTGGGATTGATAGCATTTGTGTGATGAGTATGGATAAATATAAATAATTGAAGTTTAGACCAGTTTTCTATCGTTGTGTCCACAACATAAGCTGGACGTGTCCAACTCGTATCCGATTAATCGGGAGTTGAACATGACATATTTTGAATGGTGGCACATGCAGGTCTTGCTTGATTACCCTTAGGACTTAAAAGTGCTATTGAGGGACTTGTTAGACTAGAAAATCTCATCACAGTTAGGACCGGGTTTTGGGGATTATATGTTTGCTAGTAGTATATTTTTTTTCTTAATTTTGCCGCATCCTCGTATGGACCCTTATGTTCTCTTCCTCTATTTCAGAATATGGAAAAAGGAAGGAAGGAGATGCGAGGTCGCACATCAGGTAATGCGGCTTTCGAAGGAGCATCCTCTACAAACCCAGGTGATAGAGAGATGACTGAGGCTCCTTCCTCAACTCCCGTAACTTTACCAGGTGGTATTTGTGCTATTCCACCTACCGGACCCTCGTCCCTTAATGGCGCCCAACTTTTTGAGCTGATCTGAGGCTTAGTGGATGCCTAGAAAGATCTTATCTGAGCGCTAGTAGACTCCAAATGTGACCAGATTTGCGGCTTAGTGGAGACCCAGCAAGATTAGATCGCTGTCATGAGAGAGAGCATAGAAAATGCTCATTTGGTCACTTTGGCCACAATGGACAAGATGACAGCCTAGGTGACCTAACCGCCGTCTTCCCAGCCTAAGTTTGGGACTATTCTAGATTTTAGGAGACTTAACCCCATTGAGTTTGAATGCACAGAGGGAATCATCTATGCAGACGAATGGAAAGAAGATATTGAGCAACTTCTATGCGTCGCTAGCTTCCGGAGGACATAAAAACCGAGGCTGCAAGACTGCAGTTCTATGATCTAGCCAAGACTTGGTTCCGAAGTGAGCCTAAGCTTGTCGTTCCAGTATTGACTTGGGAGAGGTTCTGAGAATTGTTCAAGCAAAAATTCTATCCTGCTACGACTAAGGAAATTCTTGAGAGGTAATTCCAGAATTTGGAACAAGGCAACCGCATGGTAGATGAGTATGCCGCAGAGTTTGGCCGACTGAGTCATTTTGCTTAGTATATGGTTCGTGACCCAGGGGACAGAGCGAGAAGATTTTGGCAGGGACTTGTCACCGAGATCAGTGTTCATGTTGTAGCTAGTGGCACTGAGACCTATGCATAGATGTTAACTATCGCTCAAGGCGTCAAAGCCAAACTGGGACCACGCCAGAAGAAAGATTGAGATACTTACGGAGGTACCAGCAGCTACTCGGGCTTTGCAAAGAAGCCTAATACTCAGGCGAGGAATTTTCTATACCAGTAGCAGCCCCCATCTCGTCCACCAGTTAGAGATCCCGTACCTCCACACCAGCAGTCGAGACAGACTCAGATTATCCCTACTTATGGACATTGTCAGAGGAAGGGCCATACTTGGCAGATTTGTAGGAAGAGGCTTTGTTAGTGCCTTATATGTGGGGCCGCTGACCACCAGGCAAGAGACTGCCCCTTAACCTTTGCTCGTTCAGCAGGAGGATCAAATTTAGTTTGGACAGAACCACTTGGACCACTGCAGAAGTGTCCACCCTTACCCACTCAGCAGCAGAAGTTCTCCATGTACTAGTAACAACATACAACGCCATAGGGAATGGCCTTTACTATGGCTGTTGAGGAGCCAGAGGCTGCAGTAGACGTTATCATAGGTTCACTCCTACTTTACTTATTTTTTGCTCTTGCTTTATTTGATTCTGGTTTATCACATAGCTTCATATCGGTTGAGTTCAAGCATAAACACGACCTAGCACCTGCCTTTACTAGGAGGAATTATAGTGTTATGATTGAAGGTGGAGTAGTGCCTGTCAATGACACTTGTGATTGCCCTATTACTATATTAGATAAAGAATTTAGAGCCAAGCTTCTCGTAATGCCACTCCCGAGATTTGATGTAGTACGTGAGATGGATTGGTTTAGTAAGCCCCATACATTTATTGACTACCATCAAGGGAGTGTCATTTTTAGCCCGCCAGGAGAACCTTAGTTCGAAGTCAAAAGAGAAGACAAGACGAAGTTAAAGAAGTGAACTATGGAGTATTATTAGAGAAGAAAGAATTATTTCACCCTGTCATCGCAGAGTGTCTGGATATCTTTTAAGACGAGTTACCCGGTCTCCTACCCGATCGAGACATAGATTTTTCTATTGACTTAGTCTCTGGAGCAGCGCATGTGTCCCATAATTGCTATAGAGTTAACCCAAAGGAGTTAAAAGAAATGAAGGAGCAAATTAATGAGTTAATAGACAAAAGTTTTATTTGATCCAGTGCTTCAACCAGGGGAGCGCCGGTCCTCTTTGTACCGAAGAAGGATGGGATAGTCAGGATGTGCATAGATTACTATGCCCTGAACAATATCATAATCAAGAATAAACATTCGTTGCCCCGGATAGAAGAGCTTTTTGACCAGTTGAGTAGGGAAAAAGTATTCTCCAAGATAGACTTGAGATCATGATGTCACCAAGTGAAGGTTAAGGAATAGGACATCTCGAAGACAGCCTTCAACACTAGATACGGGTAGTACGAGTTCCTAGTGATGCCTTTCGGACTCACCAATGCCCCAACAATCTTCATGAACCTTATGAACAAGGTCTTCCATCAATATTTGGATAAATTTGTAGTGGTTTTCATTAATGACAACTTTATATACTCCAAGTCCCCGGAAGAACATGAAGAGCATTTGAGGATAGTTATAGAGATCTTGAGGACGAAGAAGTTGTATGAAAAGCTCTCAAAGTGCGAGTTCTTCTTGGACAAAGTAGAATTCCTTAAACACATAGTTACAGGAGATGGAATCACAGTAGATCTAAAGAAGATCGTAGCAGTAGAGTCTTGGACAACTCCAAGCTTTATAGAAGAAGTCAGAGGTTTCTTGGGACTAGCAGGGTACTATCGAAAGTTTTTACGAGATTTAGCCGAAATAGTGGAGCCAATGACTAAGCTTACTAGAAAATATGAAAATAGCAGAGCCAATGACTAGCAGGGTACTGAAGCATGCCAGGTTGCCTTTGATGAACTGAAGAGAAGGTTGATCACGACACCTATTTTAGCTCTACCTTCAGGATCAGGAGGGTTTGTTATATACAGTGATGAATCCAGAAAAGGATTGGGATGTATACTAGAACAAAATAAGAGAGTGATAGGTTACGCTTCTAGGCAACTAAGGCCTCATAAAAATAATTACTCTACTCATGACTTGGAGCTTGCAGCGGTCATCTTTGCCTTAAAACATTGGAAGAACTACTTGTATAGAGAAAGGGTAGAAATCTTTATAGATCACAAAAGTTTAAAATATGTATTCACCCAGAAGGAACTATCATGACCCGTGCCCGGTAAAGGAGCATGAGTATGTGGGTACTTCCATCCTACGCTACAACATCGACGGTAGAACGCTGTCTAGGTCATTACTAACTAACTAACATCTCACACAATATATAATATGTCAATAATATCTTAACTCCAAGGAGGAGGACAATATGATAATGATGGTACAATAAATACTAAATTATAATTCTAAAGCACGATAAGATATCAAAGAAGTCAAGCATAACTATGAATCCTAAAGATAAACAACATCAAATAATATCAACAATAACCAAGTCTTAAATATAAGACGAAAACAAATCCAGTACAAAATGCAAATGAAAACTAACTAGGATAACTAGTAATTCTAGCCAGATATTCCTTCAATCACTATTGAGTGTCAGGGCCCATGGTTGTTATCCCCTCATATAGTTTGTAGTACGTGGGACACCAGTCCTCTAAGTCGTCGTCTAAAAATATATTCAATCAGGATTGGAGCAAAGTACAACCCAATAGCAGTTTCAATTAATTGACAAAGACGATAAAAAGTAAAATAGAGGATGTTATATACAATGAGAAAGAAATAACTGATGCATTAGCAATAGTAAAGAGAGATAGTCAATATAAGCAATAGGGTATAGCCAATGTATATATGAGATAAAAGGAACTATAATATCAAATACAGGACAATACAAACTATGAACTGGATATAAAGAACTATAACTATACTAAGTATTTTAAAATACTATTTAGATATATGATCTGCTTGAGAGATTCAATCATTTATACTAAGGAAAAACTAGCTCAATCATACGTGAGATGCATGATTAGCTAGTAGCCGATGATTTATACTACTTGCCAATAGTTCTTGATCACATATCTAGTTAGTACTTCTCCCGTCCCGACTGATATGATGGATCCAACTATGACACGTTACTAGCCAATGTATCCAATGTTAACTAATATTATCTAATGTTATC
The DNA here is from genome assembly GCA_036927795.1 of Iris macrosiphon. Taxonomy (NCBI): domain Eukaryota; kingdom Viridiplantae; phylum Streptophyta; class Magnoliopsida; order Asparagales; family Iridaceae; genus Iris; species Iris macrosiphon. The sequence continues at coordinate 104,067,100 of JAYESA010000012.1, read as the reverse complement.
CAATACCAAACGATGAGAAGTATTAGATATCATTGCGATGAGTCTAGGTAATATCTCATGACTGAAGATCCAATGTCAATACCAATCCGTGTACCATAGTGTCAAGAATCAGATGTAACATTTCTAAATACTTAAAATATAATAATTATCAAATAATAAAAACTATCAGAGAATGTACTTGCCTGTGGTCCTTAGCAATGAATGCGAAACGGTATCCGAACTGGTGCCACACTGACCTATAAATAAAATACCATATCAAATGGTGTAATAAAGTAATAATAAGCTTAAACAAGCTAAAATTTAGTTTTCTAGGTGAAGACTAGGTCACACTAGTCAAACTAGGTCTTTACCTTAGTTTTAGGTCCATATCTAGCGTCTAGGTTGATTACAAGGCTATACTAGTTGATACTAGGTTGTGACTAGGTTTCTAGGTACATCTCATGAGTATTTAGTTACTAGGTATCATATAGCTATATAGAATATATATAGTGACTCATAATACTAGCTAATATTACTGATACGATATATATGACTTATAAATATACTAGTATTAAGCTATAACTAATACCTCACCTAGGATTTAATACCTACCCTATTACATTATACCAATACCTTGGTAACACTCACCACCTTACCTACACTAGGCATACGCGAGTAGTGTGTGCACATAAAATACAATAAATTAATACCCGATACATATAATGAAATACATATGAAGGAGTATCCGCTGAACATGATAGAGGATAATATCTCCTGACAGGATCCAGGTAGTAGCAGTCCATGAAACCACTGTGTCAGAATCTAGAATACAGTTCTAGAACATGAGATATATACACTATTATGAAATAAAAACTAACAGAAAAATTTACTCGCCTGAGGTTATGAACAAGGTGTATCTCTCGATGCCCAAACTGGTGTCACACGAACCCAAATATGGTAATTGCATCAATATAAGTTTTTGGAATAAAAATAAGTTAAACTAGTTTAATTCTAGGTCTTAAAGCCATTTCTAAGTCAAAATAGTCAAACTAGGTTAACTCTAGGTCAAACTAGTCAAACTTGGTCAAATTAGCTATTTTTAGGTTATATGAGTCCATATGTAGGATATTGGGTCCATACATTATGTAACTAGGCCATACTAGCTATGCTAAGATACTAGGATACCAATAAAATACCGTATCATAGGATACACAAGTTATTAGATATAAAAATAATATAATATATATATATATATATACAAGACAAAATATGATACTCCTAGCAAAAATAATGATAAGTAGATACCTTGGCTTTGAACCAAAGCGGTATCATACCACCTACACACCCATCTTGATATACAAACTCGATACCTTGAGTATAAACCAATACCTTGACATTACCTTTGTATCCAAAGGTACTTCAAATTCTAACATGTAACTAACTACCCATACACTTAACTATATACTATTTGCATTTAAACTTATATAATACTATACTAACTACATACTAACATACCTCTATATTTAATACCCGTACCCATGATACATCAACTCTTATTACCTTGGTATCACACAAGATAATCTAGAAATATACTAACCAATGCTAACTAGTGCTTATCTACATATATATCTCTCATCTATATATTTATAACTTACTAACAACCAATATATATATACATATAACTAACTAATTTATCAATATGTATATGAATATAACTAACTAGCTACCTATACAACTCACTGACTTGAGCTATAAGTCAAGGCTAATCCTTCCCTTTCGCAAGTGCACATCATGAAGTTGCTGCTGCACAAGCTCTCTGCAGTTGCTGCTCTTGCTGTTCTTGCTGCTTTGGCTGTAGCAGCTAGTTGCTGCAACTAATGCTCTTGTTGTTGCTACTGCAGCTGCTGCCCTTGCTACTTGCTGCTACAGCTAGTTACTGCTACTTCTGCTCTTGTTGTTGCTGCTGCAGTTGCTGCCCTTGTTACTTGCTGGTGCAGCTAGTCGCTGCTACTACTGCTCTTGTTGTTGCTTCTCTTGCTACTGCAGTTGCTGCCCTTGCTACTGCTGTTACTGTAGTTGCTGCTCTAGTACTGTGCTTGTCACACCCCAGTCCCAAAAGTATGTAGGACTAGGAACACGTAAGCATGCCAGCCATATGGATATGTCAACTCCAATATATGGAAATCATAACCCATACGTACGTTGTAATATGAATATCAAATCCACAAGTGGTATAATATTTATTACAAGTCACATGGTACAATCTAAATCTTATCCACAAAAATCAATATAAATAAATAACCAACATCTATATAACTAGATCTCAATAAGAAGTATCTAAAGATAATAGTTGGAAGGAAACAAATCCACTACCAACTTGAATGGAAAAGTACAACACAATAATCATAATATAAGAATACCAGCTAACGACCATGGGCTCGAAGAGAAGACATCCTCGAAACATATGTAACCATCCGAACCTACGCTCCTGCAAATACTCAAGAACAGATATACCTGGAAAGGGACCAGGTCCTCAGAGGAACATAACAAGATACATAAAAGCAAGCCAATTTGAATACAGTGAACATGCATAATATTTGAAATGCTGTATAAGATAATCTATATGAATGCAAATGAGGACAACTTTTCGACGTATGGGCAAGGGTAGGCTACTCGATCTACCTCACAACTCACACACCCGTCAGTGGACATCAAAAATTGACATACCGCGGGGGTAGCGACCAGCGAGACTCCAAAAATTAACATACCATGGGGGCAGCAACCAGCGCGACACACGCCCGTAGTGCGAGCTATATACTACGGTTTACCAGAGTGGCTAAAAGTCCATACACCTAATGATTGTCCTCTCATGATACTAAGTGTCAAGTGTTTGTCAACATATCTAATATATAGTAATGACTGAAAGAAAACTACACATGCAAGAAATATACAGAAATATAATGATATACAGAAATATAAATAACATGCAAAAGTACTGTAAATTATTTGGCAAGGTATCTTGCCTGGCAAGGTATCTTGCCTGGCAAGAAAGCTGCAAAAATATAATGTCCCAATAACACCAAGAGTCAGAAGCTACGGCCTCAGAATTAACGTCCTTGGATGCTGAAATAAACATCACCAACATTCACAGATTAAGCAAAATAGCTAAAAAGTACTTTTCTTTCGTCCAATTTAGACACAGGGGCAAAACAGTAATTTTGGATAAAAGTGAGGTCCACGTGTGGCCCACTTTACACCAAAAAATGTGCCAAGGGTAACAGTCTCTAAATGGGAAAATTATAGGTCAAACAACTCTAAATGTCAATACGAACTCAACGGTATGTCCAAATGTGGATTCCGATGAGCCGGACACAATTTTGTCCAAAAAGTTAACTGTGGGGCCCGCCAATTGGCGACTTGGTCAACTATCTCAGAATTATGTGAAAATTGGGTCACAGGACCAGCGTATTACCACGAGTCCAGTGGCACAAGTTTGGTCATAATCTGACGTACGTGCACAAAATGCGCGCGACTTCCACAAAAGTTGCAACACGGGGTGTATCCGCGGATACGGGCTGATTTCGGGACGCACACGCGTTCGAATCAGTTTCTGCCAATTTTTATGTGTCTGGTTACGCTGTGTGCACCATTTGGTACACTTGGTACATGACGGGACGGTCCCATTTTGCAGGGCGCGCTCTATTTTACAACTTTTGAAAATCTAGAAAAGTGGGTTCGCGGGGTTTCCAACAAATTTAATTCTATCTACAGCAGTTAATAATCTAGGCTTATTTAACATAAATTAAACTAGGTCAAGTGGTCTATGCATACCAAAAAGATTCATTGAATTTGGATCTCTGTGGTGGGAGATACGAACTCTGAAACATGGGTGGTCACCACAGTTTTCTGCGATCCCAGAATTTTGTCTGTTTCTACCAATTTTGGCGCTATTTTCGTCTAGGATTACGTGTTGTTCGAGGTCTACTAATACACTGATATGGATGGGGGTTAAGAGGTGAGCATACCGGTGAAGACGGAGAGGCGTTTGGTTGAGTGAGGCAACGGAAAATAACTCCGGAATACAGGTACCTCGTTGTGGGAATCTGTAGTGCGCGGGGTCGCGGTCGTCGGGATTTGTTTGGACGGCTTGGTGGGGTTCTTCGGCTGCGGTGGCGACATTTTCTAGATCTAGATGGAAAGAGGGAGAGTCTGATGATTAGGGTTAGGGTTTTAGAGAAATAATGAATATATATATATATAAATATATAAGTGGGGAGAGAGGAGGGTCGGTTGGGTTAACATCCTCGGACAAGGGGTTTGGCTTTGCTATGTTTTCCTAGGAGTGGAATTACAAAGGCGGGTCTTACTGTGTTGGAATTAAAGGGGCGGCTGTGGCTAGAAAATGGAATGGTTTACTTGGTGTTGTAATGGTTTGCTTTAAGTTGGATTGTTATTAGTTAATATTATTATTATTTTATATTATTTTCTTTTCTTTTTATAATACTTTTTCCAATTAAATATATATATGCATATATATATTTTTATATATAAATATAAATATATATATATATATATACTCATAAGAAAATTTCTAGATTATAATAATGCACCCCGTTAAGTTAGCAACTGCTCAAGGGGTCTCCTACATGAAATAAATTTCAAAAAATTTCTAATGGCCCCATAAATCCTCTAAGTGCTCGAACACCTAAAATAAAAATTATTAAAAATCTATTTCTCCTAATTAGCACTAATTACTATATTTAAATTAATAATTAATAATTAAAAGGGTATATACAGTTTTTAGGAATAGGGGTTTTACATTCTACCCAACTTATAAAAAATTTGTCCTCGAAATTAAAATTAAGCCACGGTAGAAAGTCAAGGGCGGTATAAGATTTGCATTATTTAAAATGCAAGGCTAGTTTTAAAGGGGTCGACGATGTTGCGCGTTGCACATCCCGAAAAAATTATGGGGAAATCCACATGAGCGAAAAATAGGTTTCTTCATGTATCATGTCCAATGGTGTGGACACCTAAATGCTCTTTTGCATAAAGACGCCCAACAATTGGAAAATTGCACAAAGATGAGAATTGGATGATGGGCACGTCTAGGATAAGGGTGTGGAATTTATAGGAAGGCAGTGGCTAGTGTAGTGTTCCAATTTTCGAAGCACGGTAAGGTGAGCTAAGTGATTATTGCAAAATTAATTAAAAATATCATGTTCTATCTCTAACTGGACTCAATCTAACCTTAGTCTCACTATCTCAGCAAAGTAGGTCATATTTTTGGGTGAGGGGTTCATAATCTACCGAACTTAAAATTTATCCATCTATCACCTAAGGCTATACATCTAGGAAAACTATTTCTCAAATTATTTAATTATATTACTTAATCCCCAAAATTTTAACACAAAATATATCATCTATGATATGCCCTTAATCAATTATAAAAGAGAGTCACTAAGTCATGTGATTAGCCTTATGGGGTATATCTAGTACTATCAGTGTCAACTTATACCAGCACGAGGTTTCGTCTTTCCAAAATAAGGAAAGACGGAGAGCAGTAATAGAGAATTCAAGGTGAAGGTGATAGAATACATGTACGAGGCTCAAAGAGATTAAAGAATTCGAAAAGAGAGTTGTCAGGACAGTTGTGGATTAAAATCCTATTTTTTTTGGTAACTTCCTATCTATATGCTCGTATCAGTACAGTTATGTAACTGATACGTGTCAAATATGTCTAGGGGCAAGTATATCCGTCTACTACTATATATCTTAATCTACGTAAAGTAGTCATGCGAAGAGCGAACCAAGTGCACTAAGGTTAGCTAGACCTTAATACACCGATTCTGATTAGGCAATTATATCATTGTGTGCACCCAATAATACATATGCCACGAACAAGCTTGATAAAAGAATAAGCTTGCAAAAACTAGGCTATAATAGCAGCATAAATCAAGGTAGTACAGAAAATATAAGTACGCTAGATCATGATGAGAGAAGTTACAAAATAATCCCAGTTCTCAAAGAAGATAAGACTCTTACAATCTCTACAGTGGTCATACTAAATCATTGTCTAAGTTGATAGTCGACCAAATAGGGGTATGTGCTTCTAAGCTCTACAGTCTAATGAAATATTATCTTCTTATGCTAGCACATAGTTAATGTCATTCAACTACACTTCAATAATAGGGCAAAAGACTATGTGATACTAGGTTGTGAGGTATACTATCCAACTTATAACAATTAACTAATACTGTAATTGTCTTAAGGATACCATAGAAACTCCTGTTAAGGTCTACGAGAAGGGGGTCTTGGTACTTATTAGGGTATCCTCTTTCATTACATAGGTCATGATCGTCCTAAGTCTTAATTATAGCACTCATAGAGCAAGTATCAATAGTAAGGATAGAAGAGTTACTGGCCGTCAAGGGGAAAGGATCTAACTCGTATCGAGGTGGGGGTACATGTTACACAATTTAAAACTAAGGGATAAGCACCAGGTCTCAATCTACAAGAATAGCTTAAACCATCAAGTTCGAACTACTAAGCACAAAATTTTAAAATTTAACATTTACAACTATAATCCCAGCAATTATATATCCTAATCATAGAATAAAAATACTTGGTCTATAATCAGAGGTATCAGGTGGCACGAGTTAAAAGATGAAGAAAAGAAGAACATAATTTAGTCGTTGCATAATTAGCGAACGCTAAGGTCGCAGAGGAACAATATATGAAATTAAAATAGGGGCTCTAGATAGCATCGTGGTTTTCTAAGGAGGAGTGGTATGCTAGTTGCTATGTTCGAGTTATGATCAAGAGAAATGTTATATTCATTGCTCTTGGCTTCCTAAGGTGCTGTCTGCTACTAATAAGACAATGATCTAAGTTTATAGTTCTCCAATACTTATCTAACTATGAAGGTTAGGTTCAGTCCTAATTTTCAATTTTTGGTTTTCTATTGGTTCCTCAATACTAGGGTCAACCATTATGGTAGAACTTTTAACTAACTCTAGTAGTATCTATGCTACTCATAAGTCCTCATAATGCATCAAGGGGTAATGGTAAACTAATCTATAGATAAGGAATTATAGGGTTCACTAGATATTCTAAACTTAGTTATGTGTCTATATTCTTGTTGTATTCTTAATAGGGGTGCTACCATATTTATTATCCTAATAATAGGGTTCCTATATTCTAGCAGAAGGCTATTCTCGAAGAACTATTAGGGAAGTACATGAATCAAGCATGATGCAAATTATTCAAATGGAATGGATTGGAAGGAGGATAAGTCGTAACTAATGTGGATGAGATCCTATACTCTAGTCCTAGTTGCAGGCTTGTTCGGTACAGTAACGTAACCGAGACAATATGCTCTCGACCTGCATGGGCCACCACTAAAAACATGTCATGCCCCAGTCTCAAAAGTATGTGGGACTAGAAACACGTAAGCATGCCAGCCGCATGGATATAGCAACTCCAATATATGGAAACCATAACCCATACGTACGTTGTAATATGAATATCAAATTAACAAGTGGTAAAAAATTTATTATAAGTCACAGGGTACTATCTAAATCTCATCCACAAAAATCAATATAAATAAATAACGAACATCTATATAACTAGATCTCAATAAGAAGTATCTAAAGATGATAGTTGGATGGAAACAAATCCACTACCAACTCGAATGGAAAAGTTTAACACAATAATCACAATATAAGAATATCAGCTAACGACCACGGGCTTGAAGAGAAGACATCCTCGAAACATATGTAACCATCCAAATCTGCGCTCCTACAAATACTCAAGAACAGATACACCTGGAAAGGGACCAGGTCCTCAGAGGGACATAACAAGATACATAGAAGCAAGCCAATTTGAATACAGTGAACATGCATAATGTTTGAAAATAAATAAGTACGTTGTACAAGACAATCTATATGAATACAAATGCGGATAACTTTTTGACATATGGGCAAGGGTAGGCTACTCGATCTACCTCACAACTCACACACCCGTCAGTGGACATCAGCAATTGACATACCGCGGGGGTAGCGACCAGCGAGACTCCAGAAATTGATATACCGTGGGGGTAGCGACCAGTACGACACACGCCCATAGTGCGAGCTATATACTACGGTTTACCAGAGTGGTTAAAAGCCCATACACCTAATGATTGTCCTCTCATGATACTAAGTGTCAAGTGTGTGTCAACATATCTAATATATAGTAATGACTGAAAGAAAACTACACATACAAAAAATATACAAAAATACAATGAATATACAGAAATATAAATAACATGCAAAAGTACTGTAAACAATTTGGCAAGGTTCTTGCCTGGCAAGAAAGTTGCAAAAATGTAATATCCCGATATCAACACCAAGAGTCAGAAGCTACGGCCTCAGAATGAACATCCCCGGATGCTGAAATAAATATCACCAACGTTCCCAGAATAAGCAAAATAGCTAAAAAGTACTTTCCTTCTGTCCAATTTGGACACAGAGGCAAAACGATAATTTCGGATAAAAGTAGGGTCCATGTGTGGCCCACTTTGCACCAAAAAATTTGCCAAAGGTAACAGTCTCTAAATGGGATAAATTATAGGTTAAACAATCCTAAATGTCAATACGAACCCAACGGTATGTCAAAATGTGGATTCCGATGAGCCGGAAACAATTTTGTCTAAAAAGTCAACTATGGGGCCTGCCAATTAGCAACTTGGTCAACTATCTCAGAATTACGTAAAATTGGGTCACAGGACCAGTACATTACCATGAGTCCAGTGGCTTAAGTTTCATCATAATCTGACGAGCATGCACAAAATACGTAAAACTTCCATAAAAGTTGCGACACAGGGTGTGTCCGTGGATACGGGCTGATTTTGGTGCGCACACGCGTCCAAATCAGTTTTCACAAATTTTTACATATCTGTTTACGCTTTGCGCACCATTTGGTACACTTGGTACATGACAGGGCGGTCCCGTTTGGCGGGACACGCCCCGTTTCACAACTTTTGGAAATCTGGAAAAGTGGGTTCGCTGGATTTTCCAACGAATTTAATTCTGTCTACAGCACTTAATAATTTAGGGTTATTTAACAGAAATTAAACTAGGTCAAGTGGTCTACGCATACCAAAAAGAATCATCAAATATGGATCTCTGTGGTGGGAGATACGAACTCTGAAACATGGGTGGTCACCGCAGTTTTCTGCGATCCCAGAATTCGGTCTGTTTTTGCCAACTTTGGCGCTATTTTCGCCTAGGGTTACGTGTTGTTCGAGGTCTACTAATACACAGATATAGAAGGGGGTTAAGGGGTGAGCATACAGGTGAAGACGGGGTGGCATTTGGTTGAGCGAGGCGACGAGAAACAACTCCGGAATACAGGTACCTCGCTGTGGGAATCTGCAGTGCGCGGGGTCGCGGTCATCGGGATTTGTTTGGACGGGCTGGCGGGGTTTTACGGCTGCGGTGGCAGCGTTTTCTAGATCTAGATGGAAAGAGGAAGAGTTTGGATGATTAGGGTTAGGGTTTTAGAGAAATAATGAATATATATATATATATATATATATAAATATATAAGTGGGGAGAGAGGAGGGTCGGTTGGGTTAACATCTGCGGGCAAGGGGTTTGGCTTTGATGTGTTTTGCTTGGAGTGGAATTACAAAGGCGGGTCTTACTATGTTGGAATTAAAGGGGCGGCTGTGGCTAGGAATGGAATGGTTTGCTTGGTGTTGTAATGATTTGCTTTAAGTTGGATTGTTTTTAGTTTATATTATTATTATTATTTTATATTATTTTCTTTTCTTTTTATAATACTTTTTCCAATTAAATATATATATGCATATATATATATATATATATGCATATATATATATTTGTATATATAAATATATATATATATATATATATATATATATATATATATATATATATATATATATATATATATACTCATAAGAAATTTTTTAGATTATAATAATGCACACCATTAAGCTAGCAACTGCTCAAGGGGTCTCCTACATGAAATAAATTCCAAAAAATTTCTAATGGCCCCATAAATCCTCTAAATACCCGAACACCTAAAATAAAAATTATTAAAAATCTATTTCTCCTAATTAGTCACTAATTACTATAATTAAATTAATAATTAAAATTTAAAAGGGTATATACGGTTTTTAGGAATAGGAGTTTTACAGTGCTCTCTCCCACTGTGAATGCTGATACTAGCAATCCAACCCCTTCTCACTTGTCATGACCCACACCCGATGTAAGGGTACAAGTCGGAAACAACGCTCAGCCTACGCCGTAGAATCGACGATAGAACACTATTTGGATAATCTATCTAACAATATAATGAACCACCAACAAATGGTAATATACTCAATCATAGATCTAAGATGGAAAGCACGAATCAAATAAAGAACATAATAGTCATAATATAACTCATGAGTCTAAATTAATATATCAATGAGTCTGAAAGAATTAACAAAATAAGCTAGAGACAAATTCAGTACAAGAATACTAAAAATCTACTACTCCTGGGTCAACAATCTCAGTTGGGATAAGTCCCTCTTGAGCCAGGGTCTCAGACTCTAAATCCACAATATCATGGGATCCATAATAGGTAGGGTACCACTCCTCAGTGTCATCTGGAAAAATATACCCAGTCAGGAAAGGAGCAGAGTATATCTCTAACAGTAGTTCTAATCATTGATAAAAACTATGTAACAGTAAATAGATGTGAATATACAAGATGCACAATATATATAAGAGATATATATACAGTAAGGAAATACTAGAAATAATACAATAATGAGCAATATGCCAGTGAGCAAGAATACTAATGTCTAAGTGTATGAGTACTAGCTTTAACATGTGATCAGCTTGGGAACTTGATACACGAGATATAAGATTTATGGCCTGGCTAATCATATGTGCGGTGTATGATTAACACTATTCAAGATAACAAGATGGGTATGATCACATATCTACACTATATATTCCTAACCCCCGACTGGTATAATAGATCTAACCATGGTACGCTATGGCACAAGATTCTCCAAGAAGATAGCTAATCTTTCCAAGAATCAGTGTCTGTACATGTACAAGATAATCAGTAAAACAAGGCTTGTACAAGATACACCATATACCAAGTAATAACATCTCATGACGAGATCCGGATATACCAATCCGTGTAACCATAGTGTCAAAAGAACACAGATATCTATACTAGATACAATGAACAAAGAGGATATCATAAATAAGAAACTATCAGAGAATGTACTCGCCTGAAGTCAAATAAATAGTGTCACTGATGTCTGACACGGTGCCTCAAAGACCTAGATATGGAATACAACATCAATACAAGATTCTGGGAAGAAAATAAGTTAAACTAGTCAACTTCTAGGTCAATAAGTCAATTCTAAGTCAAAAGTCAACTATGGTCAACTAAGGTCAACTACCTATTTCTAGGTTGCATAAACATAATACAAAAATATTGGGTCAAGATACTAAGGTCTAAACCAAGAAACCCATATCTTAAAATTTAGGATACCGTATCTCCGGATACGTAAATTCCAAGGTAAATATCACAATATATATGTATTAAACAAATATTAATAATAATTTAGAATCACAATTATAACATTAATTAGGTACCATAGTTTTGAACCAACTTGGTATCTCAATAAAATCACAAACTTGATACCCAAACCCCATATCTTGGGTATCCCCATTTACCTTGGTTCCTCAAGGTAATCCCCAATACCTTGTTATATTAACTACCCAAATATATATATAATACATATAGTAAATATTATAGATATAAGAAATTAGCAATTAAGAATATATTACATCAATATTAATACTAATATATATATACATCAATATTAATACTAATATATATATACTAATATATATATACTGATATTCTGATACGCTGTCTTTTTAGTGACAGTTCTGCCTGTCACTGAAACTGCCGTCGCTGTTGCTGTTGATTTCCTTCACTGCTGCTGCTGCTTTGGTCACCGATTCAACTGTCACTGCTGCTGCTTATTCCCGTCGCTGCTGCTGCTAATTAATGACAGCGACTGCTGTCATTAATATCCCGCCACTGCTACAGCGGTTGCTATTGTATTAAATGACAGTGGCTGATGTCATTAATACCCTGTCGCTAAAAACATATAAATATATAATATATATATATATATATATATATATATAACATATATATATATATATATAAAAGAACCCATAATAAATATATATATATCTAAATATATAAATACCAATAAACTATAAATACAACCCCTTATTAATATATACATATTATGACATAGCCACAAGCACACACATACATAAATACATTTATAAATATTAAAATATGCATATATATAAATAATCATATAGCAATTATATATAATATATTTATCCAATTAAATATACATATATACATATTGTCACAACATACATACATATTTACACATAACACATATACATATATATTTATACATGTAGCTACATAATATATATATTCTTAGTACATATATAATACATAGATCTAGGATACAAGAAGCACAATTATATATACTATAATATACATAATAATATCTACATATATGCACAAATACAATCTATATGAATTAAGAGCACAAGGATTAGATCTACATATAATTACATAATAAATAGAGAGTATCACACCGTATCCCACTAGATCTAGGATACGCATGTGACACGAGCCCACCAAATATCCAATTGTACCTCGAAGGACACAAATAAGTCATATATATTATTTATGAACAATACGAAGATTCAAAAATAGATCTACGTGTCCGTGTCAAAATATGACATGTACAAAGTCCCGTGTCGGAGGAAAAACCCCCAAATCAACACGTATCACCAAATTATTGGAATACGACCTATACATACCCAATTGTGGATATGACACTAGCCCCAAATACTTAAACACATGCCAAATTGATCTATAGGATCAATTGATATACACAACAATTGTCAATCTCGGAATTCCCCCAAAATTGACACAAAAAGTACCATAACTTTCTCCATAGGCCTCCTATGAACACAAAACTAAATCCTATGGGTAGCCTATGCATATGGGTTGATTTTCCATGGTTAAATCTCAGATTTAGAACTTAATTTAAGGGAAAAAACTAAATTGTACCTATTGGGAGATGGATTCCCAATAAAACCTCCAATTGAGATAAAATTGTCTCCAACTTGTAGATCCTTGCTCCTCTTTATAGATCCTTGGTTCCTCCTTCTAGATCCTTGCTTCTCAAGTCTCTAATAGTAATTTGGGAAGTAATTAGAATAAAATTTGGTAAGAAAATGAAATAGGAATGAAGGAATTTGGTAGTGGAAATTCAAGATCTAGTTTTGGAATTAAAAGAGGAGAAAGAATTTTCTCCCTCTTTATTAATAGGTCGGCCCCTATTTTCCCTCGCTCAAGTTATCATATAATATCCATTATATCCCTTTGGGCCTCTCATGAAGAAATAATTAAGGAAGGAAGCTTCTAGTCTAACGATTTAATTAATTTAATCCATCTCCTTATCAATGGGACTTCTAATTTGGCTAATTCTAACTAATTAATTCATGTTGGTCCATGGGTCCAAACTAAACTAGTTAGTCCACTATAACAAGTCCAAATTAAATAATTAACATCTAACAACCATTAAATAATAAAATAAATAGTTATTTATCAAGCACAATATTTAATAAATATAAAATTACTAAAATATCATTTCCTAGAAAATGTGGTAGTGACAAGTCTACCCTCCTTAAAATAATTTTGTCCTCGAAATTCAAGATAAAAACTACCCCCAGAAAATAACAGAACAGAACTAAAGAATTATAACTAACTATGAAAGAACATAACAATGAACAGGACATAACTAGGAAATAACATACCTCAAGGCACAAACAAATATGGATAACGCTCTCGCATTTTATCCTATCTCTCCCAGGTAGACTCCCCCGGAGAGTGATGCCTCCATGAGACACACACCAAAGGAATAGTCTGGTTCCTCACCACCTTCTCTCTCCGATCCATAATCTCAACTGGCTGCTCTGGATAGCTAAGAGTAGGGCCCACCTCTATCTCCGAGTGATCCAATACATGACTAGGATCTGCCACATATCATCTTAACTGTGACATGTTAAACACATTGTGTACTCCCTCCAATGCAAGTGGCAAGTCTAGTCTATAAGCAACTGTACAGACCCTCTTTAGAATAGTGAAAGGTTCGATAAATCGTGGACTAAGCTTCCTGCCTCCACCGAAGTGAATCGTGCCTCTTGTCAGAGAAATCCTCAGAAACACCAAACCATCCACCTAGAATAAAATACCACCTTAAGAACTTAATCTATAATAAACAACCAAGAACTAGCACAAAACAAAAATCTAAACTATACCTCAAACTCTAAAGGTCTCGGATGGCTATCGGCCCAATGCCGCTGTCTGTCTTGCGCCACTCGAAGTCTGTCTCTGATCAATTGAACCTTCTCTGCTGCATCCACAACCATCTCTAGCCCAGCAAAACTCTTTCTCCAATATTGTCCCAAGATAAGGGAGTACGACACCTCCGACCGTACAAAGCTTCAAAATGTGACATCTCTATACTGGCCTGGTAACTGTTATTGTAAGCAAACTCTACCAAATAGAGATGGTCCTCCCAAGAACCTCCAAAATCTAGTACACAAGTGTGCAACATATCCTCGAGAGTCTGAATAGTCCTCTCTGACTGCCCATCTGTCTAGGGATGATATGCAGTACTGAACTTGAGCTGAGTACCCAAACTCTCCTGTAAACTCCTCCAGAAATGAGAAGTGAAACGACTATCCGATCCGAGACTATGCTGACGAGAACTCCATGTATCTTAACGATCTGCCTCACATGCATCTCTGCCAGCTTCTTCATAGATAAATGTAGAAGCATAAAAAATACGCTGGATAGCTCTACGCAACATGGTGATGCAGGACAGTGTAAGCAGGGAACCTCAAGGCCATCAAGAGTGCAACGGAGCTTTTCTGCTGAGCACGGCATAAAATATGATGGGACCATCCGCGCAAAATACATTATGTCCAAGCCGCTTCAGCGTAGACGGGGTGCTTCATCGCCTCCATGGCATAAAACTTATCCGCTTTCATAACAGCGTTAAAGCATACGAGGAACGCTTCGTCTTCCCCAAAATAAACCTGTCAAGTTACGCAGTGAACCTGACATCTGACTCCTGACAAAAAGTGCTGCACGGCTACCCAGACGACGGCTGGAAAGATGGCAGACCACTCGGGATGCGCCCCACAGTATGATGGCGGATCTCTGCATTTAATGCAGAGGATTTGATTAAATATCACCGAACCGTCGTTTACTAACATCCCTTCAGCGGAGACTACTTTTACGCGTACAAGGGAATACGCTACCTTATTTTACACAGGCAGACGTGAACTGTTTATTCTCTGCGGAAGACAAACAGACTGCCACGTCAAAAGCTGCTCTTTGAACAGGGCTCGAGGCACGCCTCTGCACCTAATGCTCATAACGGTGGCAGGCCTTCAGAACACGTCTCTCAATTAATGATGATGGCGGATCTCGACATTTAATGTGAGAGATTTGATTATATCTCCAAGAGCCGTGATTTCGGCTAAAGACGTCCACATCACCTCGGCTTCTACGCCCATTCAGCTTTTGTGACTGTTCGGCCTCTACGACCACTCTGGCACGTTACGCAGCGGCTTCTACGCCCATTCAGCTTCTGTGCCCGCTCGGCTTCTATGCCTCGTCAGCTTCTATGCTCGTTCGGCTTCTATGCTCATTCGGCCTTCTGTGCTTATTCGGCTTTTATGCCTACTCGGCTTCTACGCCATGGTGACAGACATTGGCTTCTACGCCAACCTCTTCTACACAGGGGATACCTACCTACGTTGCTTCTACGCCGTGATCTTTGTAGCGATTATACGCGTTTTGTCCCTTAGTTGGACCCGCGTTACACGCTTATTCAAAAGATTATCTATACGCAGGCTTTGGTTATTTTAACCGTTGTGTAAAAGGGTGCTGTACTTTCCACTACTCGGTTTCCACACCGATTGAGTGGTCACTGTCACCAAAACTCTATAAATAGAGACCTCTATCAACAGAGGAACAGGTCGAGGCTTTAAAAATTGAACAAGGTCGAACCTCCAAAGAGATCAAATCACGGGTCGAAACATTAGAGATTGAGGAGAGATCGAAGAGTCTTTAAAAAAGAGAGAGAAGCATCCAGAGCTCAGGCAAAGAGTAGCGATCGACGACATTGGTATCGTGCATCCATCCTCTTTTGCTACCTACGAAGCTGCTTTCCGTCTTCCACGGTACTTCTTCACCATCGTGTAGTCCAAGGGCTAAAGTGATCGACTACAGATCAGACACCTATAGCAATCATCTACCCAGATTAAATAAATTATACTCCTACATCCTCGTATAGGATCAAATTATACAAGTTTGTTTGTAAACCAAAGAAAGCGGGTTTCGTGCAAACCTCGTATCATATACATTTCGTTCTTTCGTTTAATACCACAAACAAGATGGCGACTCTGCTGGGGAGTTCTTTCTCTTCTGATGAGGAAGCGATTGTTCAACACGATGTTGTATCCGTGGGATCCGTGAAGAAGATACTGGTCGTCCAGTTCGACCAGCCTGCCTACGAAGACATGCTTCGGACGGGGGGTAGCTCTCACTCTCTCTGTGTACAAAACAACAGGAAGCTGCGTAAGGTCTGGATGCCCAAGACATCCTATACCATCCCTGTGGACTCTCCAATCTCTCCGATCTCTCTGACCAGTGAGGTTGTAGCATTGCTCCCTCCGTGCCCTGCACGTAAAATTCAGTCTCCCGCTACGGCGGTACAGACAAAACTTCGGGCAAAGCCTCAGTGCTAACCCAGAAGTATCCACTGCGCTCTACGCGTAGAAACCAGTCTTCCGCTACGCGTGGTACAGACAAAACTTTGGGCAAAGCCTCAGTGCTAACCCAGAGGTATCCACTGTGCTCTACGCGTAGAAACCAGTCTCCCGTCCGTGGCAGAATAGACAAAACTTCTGATGATGCCTCAACGCCAAATCGTAAGTACAAAGCACGCTGCGTGGTAAGACAACATCTGACCTCTATGGGGAACCAGATGACACCCGTGATCTCCGCAAGGGAAAGCAAGCGGCGAGCTACTTAACTTCTCGGCATTCACGCCAGCAAGGGAATATTCTACCCGCCCTCCAAATTACGCGAGAAGCTGATGGCCGCCTGAGGACATCCTCAGCCTTACGCCAACCAGAGCGAAGCTCAAAATTATGCCAGGCAAAGTCCCTAAGCGTACAGAAGGCTTGATTGACGGAAAGACGCGCTCCTCGGAGATTATCCCCCACCCAAATAGCCAATCTGTTGTATACGAGTGGCACAAGGAAGACTATGGTCCCCATCATCCGCACGCCTACCAATAAAAACAGGAGGAACAAGCCATCATCTTCTTCTTTTGTAACTTTTCCTGACCTGCGCAAGTATCTAATCCAGAGACACAAGGAGAGGGAATCTTCCAGCATGGCTATTACGCCTCCTAGCGAGCACTGTTGTGATGGTCACAGGATTGTAATTAATTACTGCTGTTCTAAAGCAAAATGGCCAGTTTTTGACCTACTGAGCTACTCTCCATCTTTCCTAGAAGAAGAGCCCACGCATGCATCTGTGAACATGGCTTCACATATACCTGGAGGAAGCTCAGGCTAAAGACGTCCGTCCTCTGGAACTCCGAGCCGAAGGAGATTCAACATACTCCTCAGAGACACTGAAGATGGGGTGTTCCAGAACACTCGTTCGAGGTCACAACAAATAACTTCATACTCCTCTGATTTCGACGCTGGGGGTCGCCATTCTCCCGAATCAAATACTGAGAGTATAGAGTCAACTTCCGCAGCGACCTATACACATCCTTCGGCGATGCCTAGGGAAATGAACATGAGGAAGCTTCACCGTCAGGAAGCGAGGAACAGCGAATCACTACACTGGAGACGTCTCTGAAACAAATGCAATCCATGATGGAGAATATGCACCAGATGATGCTAACTCAACAGGCGGCTGCTATGGCTCAAACATCAGTCCCGCCAGCACAGATACGTGTGGGGGTGGACTTGCCACCATCCAACATGGTCCAAGAACCTGATCTAGATCAAGAGTCAGTTGGTCCTCCACTTCCTCACTCGGAGAATGCATTACCTCCTGCAGGAGTCATGATACAACCGACTCCGCACCAATCCGTGGTCTCGCTATCGGCTGAAAATTTGATACAAGCAGTACGAGAGTTGAAAGCCCAATTCGATGTCTTGAAGCACAAAGATCAGCTCAAGAAATTGGGAATCAACCAGCCTTACCCGGCTATATGGGAAGAGGTCCCTTTCCCTCCAAGATACAAACCTCAGACTATGGCTCTGTTCGAGGGGAAAATATTGCCAAGTCAGTACATGAACTATTTCAGTATGATGATGGTGTTGCTACAAGGGAATGACGCACTCCTCACTCGGGTGTTCAAGGGTTGTCTCTCAGGAGTGGCTTACCAGTGGTACCGCAGCCTGGCAGACAACTGCATTACTTCCTTCGAAGACTTCAAGGCTTTATTCTTCACACGATTCACACGATTCTACGAGGGAGGAATGGACATGTCTATGTCCTCTCTCATCAAAGTCAAGCAGAGGGAAAAAGAGGACGTTCGTACCTTCATTGAACGTTTTCGTCAAGCCATGCTATAGATGCCTCCAGGAGTTCCAGACTCTGCGTTGGTGGACATTTGTAGGAAGAACCTCCTTCCCGTGGTCTCGGTGTTCACAGGACCATATTAGTTCCACGACTGGCCCTCGTTCATCATCTCAACAGTGGCCGCTGATGACAACAGTCGCAAGGCGCACGACAATGGCATTATGATCTCTACCTCCAATAGAGACAAAAGGCCATCTCCCAACGGCGATCATCCTCGCAGTTCCAAAGAAAAAGAAGCTCTGGCAATCAATACGTCCAGACAAAAGACTGCGGCAACCACACAGACGAAACCTGGGACTTCCAGGCCCGTCGAAGTATATTCTTTCGACGACGATGATATTTCGAGTATATTCGAGTATCTCGTCAAGAGTGGCAAGATCACCCTTCAGGAGAAGAAGCGGCCCAGTAAATATGGCAGTGCCAACAACCTCAAGTACTGCATCTTCCACAGATACGTACACCACCCGACCAAGGCATGTTACATACTGAAAAGGAAGATCCAGTGGCTGATCGATGCTAAGGCCATCACGCTGCATAACACCGAAAAGACGGTCAAGGCCAATATGATCTCCCTGCAATTTGGCAATCTGCCTCCCCAAGAAGTCCCGGACGGTGTGACACCTATTTCCCGGACAACGATAAACATCGTCAATCTCCCTCCGGCTAGGGATCAAAATCATGACCTGGTACCCTTAACCACCCGGCGGGGCGAGAACATGTGGGTTCATCCGAATTTAGTATCGGAACTCGAGAGAGAGACTAATGCTGCTAAGGCTAAGTCTAGGAAGAACTCCAAATGCAAACCATGCCATATGGTTGCAACTTCTTCGCCATCAGACGAAGATGAGGCTTTGGCCGCAACCCGTTCAGGGAAAGCTTACCTCAAGGACTACGGAGCAAGTCAGGAAGATGCACCGGCAGACGCTTCAGCTACAGAGCCCGCCATACCATAGGCCGATCCTGCAAGACCGACTTTGGCGGACAAGGGGAAGCAGAAAGAAGTACGCTTCAATAAACCTGTGAAAATATTCAAAACAAAAGTTTAGAGAAGCCATACAACTTCGTCATCCTGGCCCAACTGGCCAATACACCAGCCAGGTTGTCCATCTTTGAGCTACTCAGGATCTTCCAAGACACTCGTCTAGCCCTGAGTGAAGAACTGATACAGGCGGAAGCATACTTGACCCAGCTCAAGTCCCCGAACGAGGAACCAGTGGCGTGTCCTCAATGCCACAGTGTGATGGAGGTGGTCCCGAATATCACTTTTACACAAGATGACATGCTGTTAAAATATAACAGGCATGACAGACCCCTCTATTACATCGGATACGTTGGTTCCATGGAGGTCGACCGGATCCACATAGATCCGGGATCATCAATTAGCATCATTCCTCATAGTCTGCTCAGACCGCTGATGATTCCTACCAGCGAATTGGCTTACACCACCACTACAATCGTAGGTTTCAATACTGGAAGAAGTAAGCCGTTGGGGAAAATTTGCCTGAGGATCCAGATTGGCAACCTCAGATCGGTGGCTATATGCTATGTCATCGATTCAGAGGTATCCTATAATATTTTGCTGGGTAGACCGTGGATCCACGACCACAACATCGTTCCTTCAACTCTACATCAATGCCTTAAATATGTAGACCCCCAAGGAACAGTACAAACAGAGGTTGCTGACCTAAACCCATTCAAAGGAATAGAATCCTACTATTCCGATGCCGTGTTGTACTCTCAAGACTACGCGGAGGAGGTGTCAGCCCAAGCAGAGAAGGAATCCTACCGGGAGCCTGAAGGACCCTCTGTCGAACAACCACTGTCAATCAGAGTGAAAGGGCGAACTACTCGTCCAAAAGCTATGGAGCCTATGGCTATCCACCAAAACAAAACCAGGTCAGAAAAAGGAGGTGATCCTCTAGTGATCACTTTGAACCAGAAGCCTCCACCCTTGGTCATCAACCTTCGGCGCAACAAGCAGCCGACTGATGTAAATACAACCAGGAACGAAGTTCCAGATGATAATAAACATCCACTTTTCCAGTATATCGATGCTCAGATTCCAAATCAGAAATCCTCTCCCCATGACGATATAGAACCTATAGCGCAAAAATTCTTGGAAGCTATAGATTTCTATCATCCATACATATGGGAAGTAGCGTCATCATCCAATGTTGTCGCGACATATGGACCCCATGAGGACTCTATCTTCATTGTTCCGCCTGCCCGCAGTAGTCAGCATTCAATAGTCTTCGGCCGAACGCACAACGAATCGACTATACGAGAAGATTCCCTCAATGACGATGCTGGTGAAATACAAGTTCACAGGTACAGCCCTCAAGCCTTAAAGATCATGCAAAATATGGGTTATGACTTGAAACTGAAGCCAGGTCTCAACTATGGGACAGGCAGACGAATACCGCCGTACGGCAATCCCCACTATCAATAAACTTATTTCGGGTTAGGGTATGCCACCTCCCTTACGACTTCCAAGTCAGATGAGGAGACCTTTTCCCCTTTTCAAGATGGCTCGTCGCCCTCCAACTCATCTCGTGCTCTCGAGCAAACATTACCAGTAAATATGGTAGTGACAGATCCCTTCAAATCAGACGAACAAGAATCCGAACTATTCGAGAATGACGCTTGGGCTCAGCAAATGGATACACAGTGGGAATTCTGCTTCGAGCAGAGAGAACCTCCCACCAAAGAATAAGTTATCCAGATTAATGTTGGGGATAAACTTTTACCAAAGCCGATATTTATCAGTAACAATCTTTTTCCAGCTGAAAGGGAAGAAGTCATTCAACTGATAAGAGAATACATCGACGTCTTTGCGTAGAATTATGAGGATATGCCAGGACTTGATCCAAAGGTGGCTACATATAAACTCAACATATTGCCCGATTCAAAGCCTGTAAAGCAGCACCAACGCCGGTTTCGTCGGATATGATGGACGCCATTGAAGCTGAAGTCAAGAAGTTGGTAGCCTGCGGTTTCATCCGGGAGGAACAACATCCCGACTGGGTCACCAATGTTGTCCCGGTCATGAAGAAGAATGGGAAAGTACGAGTCTGTATCGATTACCGAGATCTGAACACAGCCTGCCCCAAGGACGAGTTTTCTCTTCCCATCACAGACGTCATGATCGACAATACCTGCGGTTTTGAACGTATGTCTTTCATAGACGGATTCTCAGGATACAATCAAATCAAGATGCATCCTGAAGACGAGAAGCATACTGCCTTCTGGACACCACTGGGGGTATATTGCTCTACGGTCATGCCCTTCGGGTTGAAGAACGCTGGAGCTACTTACCAATGGGCTATGAGTAACAAATTCCATAAGCATTTATGCAAGACAGTGGAATGTTACGTAGACGATATAGCTGTCAAAAGCCACCTCAGGGTCAATCACATCCAAGACTTAAAGATGGTATTTGAGCTGATACGCCAACATCAACTCAAAATAAATCCTACAAAATCCTTTCTGGGTGTATCTAGTGGCAAATTTTTGGGATTCATCATTACCGCACAAGGCATTCAAGTGGACCCTGATAAAGTCAAGGCCATCTTGGAAATATGACCACCCCGTAATCTGAGGGAACTCAGGGGATTTCAAGGTCGTCTGGCCTATATCCGTAGATTCATATCCAACCTCTCTGGAAGATGCCAGCCTTTTTTTTGCCTCATAAAGAAAGGTGTATCCTTCGTATGGGACGAAGCCTGTCAGCAAGCGTTCGGAGATATCAAGCGCTACCTCACTAGTCCGCCAGTTCTAGTGCCTTCCGTCGTAGGAAGACCATTCTTCCTGTACGTTCGAGCGATGGACCATTCTCTGGGAGCTCTTCTTGCGCAGAAGAACGATGCAGGACATGAACAGGCTATCTACTATCTAAGTAGAATGATGATCGGAGCTGAGCACCGGTACAATCCGGTAGAAAAAAAATGTTTAGCTCTGATGTTCGCTATCCAGAAGACGCGGCACTATGTCACCGGCCAGACTATTCATATCATCTCCAAGATCAATCCTCTTTGGGTACTGATGAACAAGCCAAGTGTTCTTAACTCTCGACTCGCAACTTGGGCGATGTTATTGACACCATATGACATGGTGTACATCCCTCAGAAGTCCATCAAAGGCCAAGCATTAGCTGACTTCCTAGCTGCTCATCCGATCCCGGAGGCCTCCAAATTATACGAGGACATTTCCGACGAAGTTGTCGAATGTAGTTCCGCAATGGAAAGTGACGCATGGCAACTGTTCTTCGACGGTGCCTCCAGGACTGGTTCCAAAGGAAACGTGGTTTCAGGGGTAGAAATTGTCCTGGTTACTCCCGATAAACTCGTCATCTATCGAGCATACTCTCTTAACGAGCCCTGATCCAACAATGTGGCAGAGTACAACGCTCTACTAATCGGGCTCCAAGTCGCTAAAGAGCTGGGGGTCGAATCTCTGGAAGCTTTTGGTGATTCTCTGCTTATCGTCAATCAAGTCAGGGTAATATATGAAGTCCGAAATCCAGACCTCATTTCCTATCACCAAGCAACGGTCGAGATAGCCGTGACATTCAAGGGGTTTTTCTTAGAGCATGTACCTCGATCTCAGAATCTGGAAGCTGATGCCCTAGCCAGTCTAGCTGCAGATTTAGCTACTCCTATAAGAAGGCAGAATGCGATAATCCTTCTTAATAGAGATCTATTTTGCATGAAGAACAACGCTCACATCGAACGCAGTTACGCTGTGAACACCGATCCTCCTACGAGAGATTGGAGAAGTCCCTTTATAGATTTCGTGGCATACGGAATCTTGTTGGAGGACCCTAAAGAAGCAGCATCCGTCAAAAGACGATCATTATGCTTCTACTTCGATGCATCTTCACAATGCCTATATCGCCGGACCTACGACGGACTGCTATTGAGATATCTGTCTAATGATGAAGCACAACAGATCGTCCGCGAAGCTCACGACGGCATATGCGGGGCACATCAACCCGGTCCTAAGCTACAGGATCGTATCAGGAGAATGGGCTATTACTGGCCCACTATGATCGCAGACGCAATCAAGTATGCCAAACGATGTAAGGCCTGTCAGGTCCATGCAGACTTCATACACCAGCCATCTGGATATCTACATCCTACGGTTGCATCCTGGCCTTTCGAAGCATGGGATATGGACATTATTGGTCCTATTCACCCGTCTTCTTCCAGCGGTCACCAGTTCATACTGGCCATCACGGATTACTTCTCCAAATAGGCAGAGGCGATACCTCTCGCTGAGGTAAAAATATCCAATGTGATTAGCTTTATCAAGCATCATGTTATTTATCGCTTTGGGATTCCCCGAAGGATAATCCATGATAATGGGCCTCAGTTCATCAGCCAAGCGTTTCATCGATTTTGCGATAAAAATCAGATACAAAATGTTGCCTCTACGGCGTATTATCCAGTTGCTAATGGTTTGGCGGAAGCCTTCAACAAAACCATTATCAAACTCTTGAAGAAGTTCGTCTCTTCGAACAAAAAAGATTGGAACGAGAAGCTGGGAGAATGTCTCTGGGCATACCGCACAATGGTCCGAGCACCGACAGGTTGTACCCCGTTCTCACTGGTCTACGGGAGCAAAGCAGTTTTTTCTATCGAAATCCAAATCCCATCACTCAGGATAGCAGTCGCCAATAAGTTAACTCGGGAAAAGAATGACCTTCTAAGGCTTCAAAAGCTAGAAGGATTAGACGAGAAATGCCTTCAAGCTCAACAGAGCATCGCGTTCTATCAAGCGCGCATTTCCAGAACTTTTAATCAAGAAGTAAAGAAAAGAGTGTTCAAAGTTGGCGAGCTAGTCTTAGCTGTAAGAAGGCCAAAGATTCTCACTCATAGAAGCAAGGGCAAATTTTAGCCCAAATGGGAAGGCCCCTACGTGATCGAGACAACGTTCTCAAACGGCGCTTACAGGTTAGCCTAGCCTAATGGAGACCTACTAATGGCTCCTATCAATGGCAAATTCCTGAAAAGGTACTATGCTTAACCTCCTCTCCTCAAGTGGAATAAGGCAAAAATCTCATTCTGACAAAACTAATTCCAAAACGAAACTAGTTGGGCCATATTCTATCATGTCCATATGACCTCTGAACTGATACGCCCTGCTAAAAAAGTTTACCGAGAGACTATCATGTCCATACTACCTCTGATATTACTCTCACCCAAACCTGTCATTTACATTTCGAAATGACGGGTCCACAAAGTCAGATGAAAAGCCTCTTTATTATTCTCCAAAAAAGAGCGGAAGTACATTAAAAAGCAAAAACAAAAGTATATCGTGAAGAAGGAGCGGTCAAATCGCAAATCTGCTGTGCCAGTCTAGCCATCTTCGCATTCCTGGAGTCCAAAACGGCAGCTCGAGCTCGCTCCCATCTTGTCTCCTCATCATTCAAGCCGGACAAATCAGACAGAGAATATGTAAGAGCGGCGTGCATGGCACTCGCATGTGCCAAGTTCTGTTGAGCTTCTTCCATCTGGCTCTGTAACACATGCACACCGGCGGCTGAAGCACGAGACCACTCCTTCGCTAAAGCGAGCTCAGCCTCCAACTTACGGACCCTCGCTTCATTTTTCTCATGTTCAGCTTTACTCTTGGCCAACTGGGGAATAACACACTTTAAGAGGGTGTGCTCGTCACTCATCTCCATCTGCCGCATCTTGAGGGACCTGCTCAGAGCTTCCAACTCTCCCAGCCTTGCGGTCAGCGAGTCGTATTCATCCTGGACCAGATCGTCAATACTGCCTTGGGATAGCTGCGAGTATTCGTTAACGGGTTGCTCCAAACCATTAACTACCTCCACCAGGGCGTCAGCTAAACCAGTATCGCCAAGGTCCCTGATCGCCTCTATCGAAAACCGAGAGGACTTCTTCAGACGCTCAAAATTCAGATTCTTCTCCAACACCATTGATATCAGCGTTGTCAAAGTGTTGTAGAAGATACCGGTATATTGCTCGGTCAGCGCAGCTAGGCCCGAATGCACGCTGGGAGTGGCTACAATATTGTCGAACCGTGCTCCAGAGGCGACCGCAATCGACGTGGCCACAGTCCTCGTCTCGATAGGGGGTACAACAAAAGAGGAAGCGCCAATACCAGACGAAGTAACCAGCATACTCGAAGGAGGCATTGTCGCAATGACAGGGTCGTCCTCTTGAGGTATCGAAACCTCGTCGGCAGGCGAGCCGGCACCCGAAGATGCTTCCTCTTCAAAATCAGGCGCCTTCGTATCAACGCCAGGACCTGACACGGAGCCGAAGGGCGCATATACATTGCCCTCCCCGAAGAGGTCGTCCCCTGAGAAGAAGACAAGAGGAAGTTAATGTCAAACATGGTGTTAATTTTCCTAAAAGAAGAGGCACGAATAGACGACAGTGATGCTAGCCAAGCTGTCATACCTGGAGAACAGAGCCTGTTAACTGACACTGGCAAATACTCTTCCAAGTCTTCACCAAGATCCACTTGAGGCTCATCAACTGGTCTCACTAGAAGCGCTGACGGGCACGGCAGGGGCCTCTCCCAATGCTGATCCGGACAAAGGTATATAGAATCTTATAACCAGCCTCGAAGGTGACTTCGTTCCACTATCTGAAGCAGTAGCAGCGGTAGCAGCCTCCAGCTGAGATTCTCCGACGCCACCGGCCGAAACTGTAGAAGGTTCCTCTCTAAAAGGCGAGGAACCCCCAATCAAAGAATCATCCCCGACATAGGGAGAAGCAAGCTCACTTCCAGGAGCCTCAATGCCAGGAATCTGGAGAGGACGAGTAACCATCCTCTTCGTCCTCTTACGAGGGGAAGCTTCCTCCAGAGCGAAAGCCCTTCGTTTCCCGGAGACTACCAACGCCCCTGCAGGCGGAGGTATTTTACCCCTCGGTACCGATACAAGAGGCTCATCCGGAGTAGCGGACTCGTCACCCTCGTTAGAAGAAATCGAGAGGACTTTGACCCTTCCCCCAGGCTTGGAAGAGGGCACCCAAAAGCTCCCACCCATATCAAAATTGCGATGGGAGGTGTTCGTTGCCACATAGAACTGGGCATACGAATGCAGGATACGCAGCTCCGTGGAGGGTGTGACGAAGGGCACAATAAAAATTGCCCCGGTGGAGCCCATGATAAAATATTGCCATCCCCTCGCTCCATCGATGAGTCCACCTCTGGACCTGAAGCTGGTGACGGCATTTCCCACATACAACTGATCATACCCAAACTACCTGGCAAACCGACTAGGCAGGTAGGGTTCGAAGAAGCAGTGATCTTCACTTCTGTACAGCAGGTGGGAAGATCTAATACAGACCAACCAATTGAAGGCTTCAGAAGAAAAGTTGTCCTATCTCTACCTGTGTCCTCAAGTCTAATCCCCAATTGGTTGCGATGAACAGAGGGGACAGTGCAAAAGAGCTTCCAGCTGTGACCGCAGTACAGCACCCGCCGACAGTCTAAAACTGTGAGCACATTCCAAGATGATTTCTTGTAATTCAGCAAGAAACTTCCCCCCAAGCTACTGCCAAAATCGGGAGACATCACCCGGGGGTTATGGAGAATTAACCATCCCATCAAATACAGGTATGGTAATTCCATCCGGGGAAAGCTTTCATGTCGAGCTTCATCAGCGAGCAGCGCCTCAGTAATCGCCCTCAGGCCAGCTTGTATACGGCACACCATGGCAGGGAGTATGCCCAGTCTTGCCCCAAACACCCGACGTACTGCAGGCCACAAGATATTGCGGTGAATACGATCCGCAGATGCAATGCCGGGTACCACCAGTCGGCGCAGCCATATAGAGAGGAAGCCAGCCAGTTGAGCTTCCTTGGATAGAGCCGTGCGGCAATGCCTCAGATAGCTGTAGGCCTTAGTACCTGCAGGATATTTTCCTATCCCTTCGACGAGGATCTGATCCGGAGCCCTAGCATCTTATAGGAGATCGTCGACTTCCTGAGCAGTCAGCACGCTCAGAGGATTCACAGGCTCATCCTTGACTTCCAAGACTTTCTCCGACTGAGCAGCCCTAGCCCGGTGAAAAAAGAGGTAGGACGTCCATTTACTGGTGTGAGCCAAATCTGAAGGCTCAGTATAGAAGGTGGTGCAAGCAAGGTAGTGGCACATTAGCTCCTGATACACTTCCACTACCCGAGGGTCTGAATCTCCCAACTCCCGGTTCGTGGGAACATACTCTTCATACGGAGTATCCTCCATCGGCAATCTCGAGATCTCTGCCATCTCATGAAGGGCCAATCCCAACTCCCCAGCGGGGTGTCAAAAGTTCCGGTGAGCGGAATGTATCGCTCCATCAGTGCCAGAAACAAGTTAGGGTTAGGAGGTAACCCAACGCTGGTGGCACTCACAGTTGCCAACAGACCGATGTTCTCCAACTCGATCCAAAAATGCTCCAGGGCCCAATCAACTAAGCAAGCCCAACGAAGATTTGTTGGGGTCATCCACCCATTGCATCGAGGATTCGCCTTGGGGTATACTCCTCTGTGCCCCATGAAATTATTGCAAACGGTCGGCAATTGCACCGGCTGGAGCACCAAGCTGTCTTCACTCGGGACACTGCTCGGGTACAACCCCCTGAACAACGTTACAGGACCGAAAAGGCGACTGACAAATAGGCCAGATCTTTCTGGTAGAAGATCTTCCCTGGCCTACCGTGAAGATCGGGAGTCAGCGTCCACGACATCTTCCTGGGATGTATAGCATGGAAGAATGCCGAGATGGGATAATCTCTCGGCATCTTGGGAAGACTCAAGACCAACTTCCCGGCAGGGAAAACCTAGAGTTCTTTCTTTGGCTTCGTCTGGGACTGCTTATCAATCATGTCCCCGAAAAGAAAGGCCAGCTTTATATACTGGTCCCAGTCTACATACGTCAAAGGCTCTCCATTAATCATGTTCAGCAGCGTTCGCTCGTCCTGAGCCGATATCAAAATTTCCCTTCCTTTGGGATATTGGGGTCCGGAGATAGGAAATACCACATGGGACAGATCCTCCAGATAGTTGGAGTGCAGCATCCCGGCGGTAGAACCCATCACCTCGGCTAGCGGAGACTCGCCCAAGTTAACTGCAAGGGTGTGAGAAAAATATGTCAGTTTTATACTAGACGTTACAAATATCGCAGCACATGCCAAGAGGCAACGGTCTAAGCTCTACGCCAAGACTGTACAAACTTGATCGTTTACGCCAGAATTGTCATCCAGAAGCGTAAAAATTCAAGTCGGCAGTATACTGTCTGTGCTTTACGCCAGACTACCAAGGTTCGAGCTATTACGCCAGAATTTTCATCCACAAGCGTAAAAGTTCAAAATTATACAGTATACACCAAGTTTTCGGCAGTCAAAGCTTTTTACGCTCAACTGCGAAAATCTGGAGTTTTTGCGCTGACACATTAGAAATGTGGGCGTAAAAAATAAAACGTCTCCGTGCATCATCTTCCTCAAAGAGGCTATCAGCACAGAAGACGACCTAGCGCGGTCACGTTCAACGTGTGCAAAGGAATTTTTTTTTAGTCGTTCTCATTCGTCCCAAAAGCTCTACCTATCAGGCCGAGTGCACTGCTCATCGGCGGGATGCTCATCTCAGAATGGGGTTCGCCCTGTCCAACCGGAAGAACTCCTGCTTGGGCAGAAAAATGAGAAGAGGAATCAATCTTCTTTCCCTTAGAGGAGGAGGATTGCTTAGAGGCCATTACTGGAAACTTTAAAGACTCAGAGAAGAGCTCGAACAGTCTGAGGCTTTCTTTCGCAGAAGACGGATGAAAAGTTTTTCTCTAAAAAACTTGGAATATATATAGAGTTCGGATGGACTCCTCGGACCCCGAACCAAACCTCCTAATTAAATATTCGGTTATGATTGGGTCCTACGTCAGCCTATTATTTAGAGAAGACGGACAGTTAGCAAATTCGAAAAGTTTTTTGCGCAAAGCAGGTCAGCATTTCTTATGCTAAGGAGCTTTCTATGCTCGACAGTAACAGATCTACGATTTCACGCTCGCAAGCTATAAGTCTATGGTTTTACGCCCGGATGCCTTTGTGCTCGGTAGCTTTTATGCTCGAGAGGCCACAATCCTACGACTTCATGCCAGCAGATAATAAATCGATGATCTCACGCTCGGTGGTACTTAGTTTACGCTCAGAAGCAACAGATCCGCGACTTCATGCTCGAAAAAATTTTCTTTTCAGAAGCTACAAATCTACAGTTCTACGCTAAGGAGCTTTCTACGCTCGACAGCCACGAATCTACAGCTTTATGTTCGACGGCTACAAGTCAAGTTTTACGCCCAGATGCCTTTGTGCTCAGTAGATTTTATACTCGAGAGGCTACAAACCTACGACTTCACGCTCAGGAACTACAAGTCTATGATTTCACGCTCGATGGTGTTTAGTTTGTGCTCAAAAGCTGCAGATTAATGATTTCACGCTCCATGACTTCCCGCACATCTGAAGGATATGCCGGCCAGATCACGCGTACATCTGAACGGTCCTCAAAAGCGGTCAATTGTAAAGAGTTCACAAAGAGGATACTCTTTCTTGACCTCAAGATATCCCAAGTACCCGAATCATACAGAGTTCAACATTAAAAACTACTCTTCTTCATGGGTCGATTCGAAGTTCATCCAGACTCCAGTCTGAATATTTTATCTATCAAGATGGCAACTCAGTTTGACAGCCATTTCTCGACCCTGTTCCAAGGGATTTTTGAGAAATCATTCTTGAAGATGATGTCTGAACAAAGAAATTTTGTTCATCAGAAGCAGCAGTTCAGAATTCTACGCGGTTCCTCACTACTAAAAAACAGCAGGACGGTTCAAAAACTCGAATGCTACAACGACTTTATACGCATCTCTAGTTATGCGTAAAAGATAGGACAGGACCTAGCACTCTTTCTAAACAGAGTCGGCATAAAGAATCAGACATGTCGAAGCTACACATATTCAGACTTCACAGCAACGTATGGCAAGATGATCATATGCACGGAAGAAAGACGATTTTATTAAAAAGAAAGAATCATGATTACATATGAGGGAAATCCAATCTACAAAGGTTTTTCCTCATTTTCATGATTACATGTGAGAGAAATCCCGTCTAAAAAGGACTTCCCCATCATCGTCTGAAGATCGCACCGAGAAGCTGTTCTGACAGGTTCTCACGTTGGTTAAGGTCTTCCTCTTCTTCCAAGAAGATGATCAGTGGCGGGAGGATACAAAACTGGGCATAGACCCATCCTCCAACAGAAAGAAAGCAGGATAAATCCGCTTCCCTACAGACCAACGCCGCTCGAGCCGGGACGGAGCTAGTTGCTGCTCTCACCCCCGGAAGTAACGGGAGAAGGCGCCACTTGCAAGCGCCATGGTGGAAAATGATTCTTCCTCTCTCCCGAAGAACCACCATACAAAGTTGCTGATTATCCCGAGCAAGGGAGGCTATGATATCCG
The DNA here is from genome assembly GCA_036927795.1 of Iris macrosiphon. Taxonomy (NCBI): domain Eukaryota; kingdom Viridiplantae; phylum Streptophyta; class Magnoliopsida; order Asparagales; family Iridaceae; genus Iris; species Iris macrosiphon. Next base: position 104,035,855 of record JAYESA010000012.1, on the reverse strand, counting down.
TTCATGATTCATCGTTGCAGATGAGACTTGCTCGAAGACGCCATCTTTTTCGGCTCCTTACATGCTGTAAGAACATGGTCTTCTTCTTCCTCAGATTGACCCGACGGACTCCGACGATCATCCTTGTGTGGCGAAAGGAATGCGGGAATAATAGGTTAAACTCCTCAGCCTTTTATAGGCGAAAGAGGTCACACCGGTCCCCAATAAATCTGGCATAAAGTCAGCATCGACCGTTTTAACGCTCCATTCAGAAATGTTTCGAGTTACGAGGAGCGGTTCATGCTTCATTCAAAGCGTTCCAAATTTTGAAAAAATTTGAAAGCTTTGAAGGGGGTCATGTAAAAGCATAAAAAATACGCTGGATAGCTCTACACAACATGGTGATGCAGGGCAGCGTAAGCAGGGGACCTCAAGGCCATCAAGAGTGCAATAGAGCTTTTCCGCTTTGCACGACATAAAATATGATGGGACCATCCGCGTAAAATACAGTATGTCCAGGCCGCTTCAGCGTAGACGGGGTGCTTTATCGCCTCCATGGCGTAAAACTCATCCAATTTTATAGCAACGTTAAAGCGTACGAGGAACGCTTCGTCTTCCCCGAAATGAACTTGTCAAGTCACGCAGTGAACCTTACATCTGACTCCTGACAAAAAGTGTTGCACGGCTACCCAGACGACGGCTGGAAAGATGGCAGACCACTCGGGACGCGCCCCACAGTATGATGGCGGACCTCTGTAATTAATGCAGAAGATTTTATTAAATATCACCTAACCATCGTTTACTGATATCCCCTCAGCAGAGACTGCTTTTACGCGTACAAGGGGATACACTGCCTTGTTTTACCCAGGCAGACGTGAACTGTTTACGCTCCATGGAAGACAAACATACTGCCACGCTCCATGGAAGACAAACAGACTGCCACGTCAAAAGCTGCTCTTTGAACAGGGCTCAAGGCACGCCTCTGCACCTAATGCTCAGAACGGTGGCAGGCCATTAGAACACGTCTTTGCAATTAATGATGATGGCGGATCTCGGCATTTAATGCGAGAGATTTGATTATATCTCCAAGAGCCGTGATTTTGGCTAAAGACGTCCACATCACCTCGGTTTCTACGCCCATTCAGCTTTTGTGACTGCTCGGCCTCTACGACCACTCTAGCATGTTACGCAGTGGCTTCTACGCCCATTCAGCTTTTGTGCCCGCTCGGCTTCTACGCCTCGTCAGCTTCTATGTTCGTTCGGCTTCTATGCTCATTCGGCCTTCTGTGCTTATTCGGCTTCTATGCCATCAGGCTTCTACGCCTACTCGACTTCTATGCCTACTTGGCTTCTACGCCATGGTGACAGACATTGGCTTCTACGCCAACCTCTTCTACATGGGGGATACCTACCTACGTGGCTTCTACGCCGTGATCTTTGTAACGATTATACGCGTTTTGTGCCTTAGTTGGACCCGCATCACACGCTCATTCAAAAGATTATCTATACGCAGGCTTTGGTTATTTTAACCGTTGTGTAAAAGGGTGCTGTACTTTCCACTACTCGATTTCTACACCGATTGAGTGCTCACTGTCATCAAAACTCTATAAATAGAGACCTCTATCAACAGAGGAACAGGTCGAGACTTTAAAAATCGAACATGGTCGAACCTCCAAAGAGATCAAACCACGGGTTAAAATATTGGAGATTGAGGAGAGATCAAAGAGTCTTCGAGAGAGAGAGAGAGAAGCATCCAGAGCTCTGGCAAAGAGTAGCGATCGACGACATTGGCATCGTGCATCCATCCTCTTTCGCCACCTACGAAGCTGCTTTCCGTCTTCCACGGCACTTCTTCACCATCGTGTAGTCCAAGGGCTAAAGTGATCGACTGCAGATCTGACACCTATAGCAATCATCTACCCAGATTAAATAAATTGTACTCCTACATTCTCGTATAGGATCAAATTGTACAAGTTTGTTTGTAAACCAAAGAAAGTGGGTTTCGTGCAAAACTAGGCAGTTGAAGATCCATGAGAAGATCTACCCCACTCATGACTTGGAACTTGTAGTAGTAATCTTTGCTCTGATGCTTTGGAGGCACTATTTATACGAAAAGACTGTGGAGATCTATACAGAGCGTAAGATCTTAAAATATGTCTAGACTCAGAAGGATCTGAATCAGAGACAGAGATGATGGCTCAAGTTGATGGCAGATTTTAATATTGAACTACAGTACCATCCATGCAAGGCTAATGCAGTAGCAGATACGTTGAGTACGAGACCGATGGCATACTTCTTTATAATAAAAAAGGAATTGTTATATGATTTGGAGTAGCTGGGCATAGAGGTGGTTATGCCAGGAGAAGTCGTAAAGTAATTAACCTTCAAGTACAATCATCATTGGTGGAGCATATCAAGAAATCTTTGAGGACTGATGTGAGATTTCAGAGGCTTAGACAGAGGACTGAGGCTGGGTTGCATATTGGGCTGAGGATACATGAAGATGGGAATTTGAGGTATGGGATCACCTCTATGTTCCTAATGGAGAGCTTTGGCAGGAGCTAATGTCCGAGGTTCACAATTCAGCATACTCTATTTATCTGATATGTATAAAGATATACATAGACTTGAGACAGCATTATTGGTAGCACAGAATAAAGTACGAGATATCACGATTTATAGCGAAGTGCTTAGTGTGTCAGCATATTAAAGCTGAACATCAGAGATCAGTAGGACTACTCTAACCACTTCTAATCCCGGAGTGAAAATAGGAGCACATCACCATGGACTTAGTTATGGGTTTCCCGAGGAGTCCAGCTGGCCGAGATAAAGTTTGGGTGATTATGGACAAATTGACTAAGGCATCACACTTCTTGCCCTTTAGAGTTGGGCAATCTACAGAAGTTTGGATAGAGATATATATGAAGAAGATTATATGCCTACATAGAGTACCAGTCAATATAGGTTTTGACAAATATTCGAGGTTCACATCACACTTTTGGAGGAGTATATAGGAGAGCCTAAAAACTAGATTAAAGTTTAGAACTTTTTATCACCCATAGACAGACGGACAGTCAGAGCACACTATTCAAATACTGGAGGATATGTTGAGAGCGTGCATGCTTCACTTTGGAGGATCTTGGGAGGATCTCTTATATTTGGTGGAGTTCTCTTACAATAATAGCAACCGAGCAAGCATTCAGATGGCTTATTTTGAAGCATTCTACGGAAGGAAGTATCGTTCGCTAGTATATTGGAGTATTATGGGAGAGAGATAGATACTTAGACTGGAGTTGGTAACTAATATAGTGGAGAAGGTCAAGAAGATTAAACTATAATGATAAAACCAAACATATAACATAAGCAATAAAACTATTATCATCCACAGACATAAGAATATGAAACACATAGAGAAAACTAGTCTATTAATGTGCAGAAATAAAATAAGTCTGCAATTGTATCATAATACAATATGGATAGAGTCACACGGGAATAAATCGGCTAATAAAAATACTGAATGAAAGGAAGCAGTAAGATAACTAGGGTCGATATCTGCAAACTAGATAATGATACCGGGCCTAGGGTGAAGTCACTACCAGTGATCAAGCGAAGTCCTCAGGAAGGATCTCGTCCTCTGTAACAAGTCCTGCTCCTGGATATACACCTGGTCCGTACTACTCCAGGTAGTCCTCTTCGCCTAAGACTAGAAGGTAACCAGGTACTCAGAGGGACGTAACAAGATACAAAAATTGCATGCCATAGTAAAATATTAAGGAAATATGTGATACACAGTATGATCTAGAATAACCAACTAAGTGAGACACAATATGAAGACAATGTTCGACGCATAGGCTTACCAAATATAAATCCGTAGCTCCGAGGCACAGAGACACACGGTGCGTACAATAGATCCGAGCATAGAGTCCCACAGTAAATACTATAACTATGGATACAGGATCTCTACGTAATTAAGGATATATATATATATCCGAGCACAGAGTCACACAGTAAATACTACAACTCTGGATACAAGATCTCTACGTAAATAAGGATATATATACCACATGCGAAATAGCCCAAGTGTCTAGTAGTTGTCTTCCCTTCCCAATGCGGTCAACGAGACACATCCGCTGCTCGTTGAGCCTGAAGCTCTATCTAACAGTCTCGTTATACTGAAGTATCTAGCACCAATCATGATCCTATAGTCATCATAGGTTTTAGTCATGCTGACACTATCAAGATACATGACAGGTTTTAGTCATGCTGACACTATCTGGCATGAGGACAGTGTCTAATTGTGTCCTAGGGTTCCAATGTATCCAAGTAGGTACATAAAAGTATCAAAAAATATCTAACAATCAATACTAGACGTTAATAAAGAACGTCTGCACCTATATATGACTCGGACGCTAAATAACAATTCTGATCCATAGCACATACAATGTATAGATGAAATAAATAGTAAAACTAGAACTGAGTTATAGAATGGCTAGATACACTTGCTTGTATCATGATGCTGAAGGCGGGGCTCTGGTACAACATCCAAGTCCGAGTTTCCCAATGTACCTAGAGATGATATATAAAATAATTAATAATCTAGCTCGAAACTATCTAAAATAAGAGATGACACAATGAACTAGCTATGTTTTTGTCTTAGTTACGTAACTCACGTCTAAAGTACTAACTAAAGGGTTGACCCAAGTTGAATAGAGAAACGTTGCATTGAATACAAATTCAGCCAATCGCATAATGTCCTCAAATAATATCCTCAACCACTAATATTCATCATGTATGATTTTGGTCATCTATATATAATGTTCATCCTCAACCATACTATCCCTGTAATCATAGACATAAGTGCATACACTCACATTAGTGGTCACCCATAAATACGCATATTGTTCACATACGCATTCCTCAATCATATTACATATGTAAACCTAACATAGGTGTATCATTATTAGGTTAAGTTGGGTTCCCTCTCTAGCATATAAACAACACATAATCTTTATATAAACTCATTCCTAAATAACCATGTCCTCAATAACTAAATATATTCTAAATATACATTAATTATGCACAAGCCACACTCTATTATTGTAAAACCCTTAATTCTAAAAAAAACCGTATTTACCTTTTTACTTAATTAATAATTAAATTGTAGTAATTATGAGTTAAATAGAGGAAATATATTTTATTTAATTTTTATTTTAGGTGTTTGTACATTTAGGGGATTTATGGAGCCATTATAAATTTTTCCTAATTTATTCCATATAAGAAACTCTTTGGACAGTTGCTAGCTTAATAGTATGCACAAATATAAATTCTAAAGTTTTCTAGGTATATATATATATTTATATATAGTTTATAAGAAAAGAAAAATAAAGAAAAAGAAATGAAATAGGAATTAGATAAAGAAAAGAAAAAGGAAAATAAGTGGTTAAAAACTAAACCTTAAACCCTAACCCAATAAGCCCCTTAACCCATATGACTTAAAACCCATAAGAATAAGAACAGCAGCAGTTGCATCCTTTCCCAACACCTGCGCGGATTAACCCCTTCTTCCTCTCTCGCGATCTCTCACTCTATCTATATATATTACTTATAAAACCCTATCCCTAAACCCTAATCTCCTTAACGCCCTCGACCGTGCCGACCACCGGAGCCCGTCGCCTACTGCCCAGACCCGCCGCCATTCGCCTGAGCCACCGGCCGTACACCACGCGAAGCGCGTGCCGTGCAGAATTTGACTACAACGAAGTCCTGTTCGCGCCCGACTCCCTTGCCATCGTTCGACCAAACTTGACCCCGTCTTCTCCGGTATGATCTTCACGTATCCCCCTTATAATACTGTATATTAGTTCATCTCAAACCACGCACAAACCTAGGTAAAAATCGACGCCAAGTGGATAAAAAATTGCGATATTTTAAATCTCAGAAAATCTGTTGCAACCATCCCTGTTCACGGATTCGTATCTCCCACCACAGAGATCCGAATTCAATTTTTTTTGTTGGTATACGAAGACCACCTAACCTAGTTTAATTTTCGTTATTTATAATAATTTATTAGATATTGTTTGTAGTATTAAATCAGATAGAAAAATCCAAAAATATACTTTTTGGCAATTTCGAAAAATTATGATATGGAGCGCGCCCCACCAAACGGGACCGCTCTGACATGTAATAAGTGTACCAAAAGGTGCGCACTATATACCCGGACATGTGAGATTTTGCGAAAACTGATTTGGACGCGTGTGCGCGTCAAAATCAGTCCGTATCCACAAAAAATCTCTCGTGTTGTAACTTTTGCAAAAGTTCTGCACATTTAGTGCACGCTCGTCAGAATACGACAAAATTTGTGCCACTAGACTCGTGGTATCGCGCTGGTACTGTGACCCAATTTTTACATAATTCTGAGATAGTTGACCAAGTCGCCTATTGGTGGGCCCTACGGTTGATATTTTGGGCAAAATTGTGTTTGACTCACCGGAAGCCATATTTGGATGTACCGTTGGGTTCGTACTAACATTTAGAGTTTGTTTGACCTATAATTTATCCCATTTAGAGACCGTTACCTTTGGTACGCTTTTTGGTGCAAAGTGGCCCGCAAGTGGAACCCGTTTTTACCCAAAATTATCGTATTGCCCCTGTGTCCAAATTGGACGAAAGGAGAGTACTTTCTAGCTATTTTGCTTATTGTGGGAACGTTGGTGATGTTTATTTCAGTATCCGGAGACGTTCATTCTGAGGCCGTAGTTTCTGACTCTTGGTGTTTGACATCTGGACGTTACACTTTGCAGCTCTCTTTCCAGGAAAGTATACCTTGCCTTGTTGTACTATTTAAATTCTGTATTATTAGTTATATATTTATATTATATAACTGTGTGCGTCCGAGAGAGACTCGGGTGCAGTCAACAAAGGCGTTGATGTTAGGACTTGTGTCTGACCTAGTGTCTAATAAACCCACCTAAAGTTGTGGAGTTATTGGTATGACTCCCCAGGCCTTGACACATATCATTTATACGTCACAGAGTGAGTTCATGTAGGGACGCGTGCCTCATACTCGACTGGCCATCGGTGTGAGCAACATGTGTAACGGTATTTTGCTTAGTTGTTTATTTCTATAGAGACTTGCATTATAGTACGAGATATCCATATCGTGTTTATGACTTGTATATCTACATTGGGCGGAAAGGACAACTAGTAGGCGTATGGGACACCCACTTCCTTTATGCAGATTCCACGCTCGAAGGAGCGTTATGGACGTTATATACTATGCAGATTCTATATTCTTCGGAGCGATATGGACGTTATATACTATACAGCTGCCACATTCTTCGGAGTAGTATGGACATTATTATATTACAGCGCCCTTATATTGGGGGCATATGTGGCATATACTAGCTAGTCTTGCCAATTGGTAAATTACGTCAGCATATGTCTAGCCTACACTTTCCTATACACTCAAATTTGTCCTCAATTTGCATTTTACTTAGATGGTTAGGTCACCCTTGAGTTTTTAATGGCATGCTTTTATGTATCTTGTTATGTCCCTCTGAAGACCTGGTCCCTTTCCAGGTATAGATGTTCATGAGTATTCGCAGGAGCTCTGATCCGAACTGATTACTTATATTCCGAGGAGGTCTTCTCTTCGAGTCTCAGTGGTTGATAATTGTGGTAATTACATTGTGTTTGTCTTGTTTATTCTATATTCTAGTTTGGTAGTGGATTTGTTTCCATCCGACTACCATCATTGGATACTTTGGATTAAGATCTAGTTTCATAGATATTGGTTATTTATTTCTATTTGATTTATGTGGATTTGCTTAGATTATACCCTGTGATTTATGAAAGTTTATACCACTTATGGATTTGATATTCATTATACAGCGTACGCATGTGTTATAATTTTTATATATTGGACTTGCTATATACATGCGGCTGGCATGCTTACGTGTCCTAGTCCTACGTATTTTTGGACTGGGACGTGACATATTTTTAGTGGTGGCCCATGCAGGTCAAGAGCATATTGTCTCGGTTATGTTACTATACCGAGCAAGCCTGCAAATAGGATTAGAGTATATAATCTCATCCGCAATTGACTATGACTCATCCTTCTTCCATATCTGTTCTATTTAAATAATTTCATCCTGCTTGATTCATGTGCTTCCCTAATAGTTTCTTGAGTATAGCCTCTGCTAGAATATAGGAATCCCTGCTGATAGGATAATAATTAGGGTAACATTCCTATTAAGAATATAACTAGGGCATTGACACATCACTAAGTTTAGAATATTCAGAAAACCCTAGCATCCCTTATCTATATACTGGTTTACCATTATCCCTTGATATAATTATAAATGACTTGATAATAGTATGGACACTACTAGAGTTAGTTAGAAAATTTAACCATACTGTTTTACCCTAGCATTATGGAACAAATAAAAATCTAATATTTAACATTAGGACTAAACCTAACTTTTATAATAAGATAGTATTAGAACTATAAATTTAGATTTTTGTCTTGGTATTAGCAGACAGCACCTAAGGAAACCTAGAGGAATGAATCTAACATTCTCCCCGACCAAACCTCGAACACAGAGATTAGCTACCACCTTCCACTTAAAAAACTATGATATTATTTAGAGTCCCTCTATTTTAAATTCATAACTGGTTCTTCTGAAAACTTAGTGCTCGCAAATTATGAGATAACTAATTATGCTTTCTTTTCTTTATCTTTCAACTTGTGCTACCGGACACTTCTGATTATAGACCGAGTGATTCCTTTTATGTCAGGATATATAGTTTGCTAGGGTAATAGTTTGTTAATTTGAACTATGAATTATGTGCTTGGTAGTTAAAACTTGATAGTTTGAGTTGTTCCTTTAGATTGTAATATGATTATTCTTAGTTTTAAATTATGATTATTCTTAGTTTTAAATTACGTAATTTGTATCCATAACTCGATACGAGTTATATCCCCTTTCTCCTTGAAGGCCAGTAACTCTTCTATTCTTACTATTGACACATGTATTCTATGAACACTATGATTAAGATTTAAGATGGCCATTACCTACATGATTCAATAGAAGACCCTAATAAGTACTAAGATCCGTTCCTCGTATAGCCAATAAGAATTTATACCTTATTTACAAGAATAAGGTTATTTTGTAGATTCCCCTTGAGACTGTCACAATATTAGTTTAATTCTTTTAAGTTTGGTAGTATGCCTCACAACCTAGTAATAAATAGTCCTCTTGACTCATTATTGAAGTGTAACTGAATTTACATAAAATAATAATGTTTATTCAGACTGTGGAACTTAAAGGTCCATACCCATATTTGGTCGACTAGCGACTTAGACAAGGAGTTAGTATCACGACGGCAGAGACTGTAGAGTCTTACCTCCCTTGTGAACTTGAATTATTTTGTAACTTCTCTCATCATAATCTAACGTACTTATATTTTCTGTACAATCTTAACTTATGCTGCTATTATAGCCTAGTTTTGTGAGCTTGTTCTTTTATCAAGTTTGTTCTGACATATGTATTAGTGGATGTATGCACTAATACATTTTAGAATAAGTATTTACGGTTTAATCAACCATAGTGTGCGTGGTTCGCCCTTCGCATAACTACCGTACCTGGATTGAGATATATAGTGATTAGTAGACGAATGTACTTGTCTCTAGGCATGTCTGAGCACATCATATCAGTTATATAACTGTACTAATACGAGCATGTGAATAAGAAATTATCAAATAGGTTTTCAATCCATAACTGCCTTAACAATTTCTATTAAATTCTTTAAATGCCTTAATCCCCATAATTCTATTCTATTACCTCTCCCTTGAACCCTTTATTATTGATCTCTGTCTTCCCTTATTTCAGAAAGATAAAATCTCATACTTGGTATAAGTTTGATATACAGATAGTACTAGATGTACCCATAGGCCAATCGTATTATTTGGTGACTATTTTTTAGAATTGATTAAGGGCATATCATATATGATATAATTGGTGTTAAAGCTTTGAATTGAATGACATGAGTAAATAAATTATGGAATATTTTTCTTAAGTGTATAGCCTTATGTGCTAGATAGGTAAAATCTAAGTTGGGTAGAAGTCATATTGTCAACTTGAGGTGATTCTTTGATTGTGATCAAGCGATCAAGTAAGATTAAATTGAGAGATTTAAGTTATTTTAATTTTAAATTTTTTTAAAATTGACTAAGATGATGAGGATTTAATGAATTTTGAAATCTTGATATTGAGGACCAAATATTGATACTTTGAGCACATGATTTAAACTTTGAGAATTGGAGGTTGAATTATCGATTTAAATCATGAGAAAAATAAATAGAACTTTAAATATGAACATGGACGGATTGAATTCTAAATTTGAGGATTGAATTGAAAGAAATTTTGATTGTTGGATCACCTATTTGAAATATTGAGGATGTAAATTGAATTTTAAATCTGAAGAGTATAGAATTTCCAAGTTAAAAAAAAATATAGAAGGAATATTTTATTAGAATTATTTTTAAAAGGAGATTATAATAGTTGGAGATCGGGATATAAAATTTAACATTGCGAAGATGATGTATGGATTAACTTAAATTAGATATTGATGGTTTAAAAATCGATAAAAGATTATAATATTTTGATTAAACAGAGGTTACCTTAATTTCGAATGTGATTGCGATAGATTAGAATATAATTTAAATTTTGGAAGAGATTGTGATTGACTTGCCTAATATGTGAATGTGAAAGAATTAACAATTATGTCTTATTTTAATTTTGAGGATAAAATTATTTTTGTTAGATAGATTGTAAACCCCCTCACCCAAAATTGGGCCCACTTGGCGTAGAGAGAGAAACTAGGACTAGTTGTATCCAATTGGAAATAGGACACGACATTTTATTTTAATTATATAATATTTATAGCACTTAGCGCACCTTACCGTTGCTTCGATAATTGGAGCACTACACTAGCCATTGCCTATCTACAAATTTCATAACCTTGTCCTAGACATGCCCGACTACTATTCTGACCTTTGTGTAACTTATAATTAAGCTCTCTTGTGCTATATTTTAGCCGCACAATATTCATCACGGACGTTTATTATAAATTCTAAATAATTCCAACTTTGGGTTCTTGTGCGTTCCAATCAAAATTGGAGACACAATCTTGGCCCATTTCGTGCAACCTAAATTAGGATAATATTCTACTCTGAGCCATCTATGCCCATGATACTTGTGTCCCACCTAATCTTATCCCCATGTACTTCTAATTAATTCTAGAACACCATTTGCCTTAATTTTAACTAAATTAATCTAATTTCCATCTTTGTGTAATTTTTCAATTATTGTACACTTTTATGCAAAAGTGTATTGAGGTATCCACACCATTGGACAGGACACATAAAGAAACCCCTATTTCGTTTTCCTATGAATTTTTGAAATGTGCGACGCACAATATCGCCCACACATTTAAAATCTAGCCTTGCATTTTATAATGCAAATTATAGCCCTCCAAACATCCCCATGACAATTGAAAAATCATGAAGGTTAGGATGTAGGAAGGTGCAAAATGAGCTAAAAATTTCTATCTTATCTCATCCTTGACTTTCTATCGTGGCTTAGTTTTAATTTCGAGGACGAAAATTTTATAAGTTTGGTAGAATGTAAAACTCCTAATTCAAAAAAAAAATCGTATTTACCTTTTTTATTAATTATTAATTGAATTATAGTAATTATGAGCTAAATAGAGAAAATATATTTTATTTAATTTTTATTTGAGGTGTTTGTGCATTTAAAGGATTTATGGAGCCATTATAATTTTTTTCTAATTTATTTCAAGTAAGAGACCCTTTGGAGAGTTGCTAGTTTAATGGTATGCACAGATATAAATTCTAGATTTTTTAGATATATATATATATATATATATATATATATATATATGTATATATATAGTTTATTAGAAAAGAAAAAGAAAGAAAAAGAAATGAAATAGGAATTAGATAAAGAAAAGAAAAAGGAAAATAAGTGGCTAAAACCCAAACCTTAAACCCTAACCCAATAAGCCCCTTAACCTGTATGACTTAAAACCCATAAGAATAAGAATAGCAGCAACCGTTCCCTTTCCCAACACCCATGCGGATTAACCCCTTCCCCCTCTCTCGCTCTCTCCCTCTCTCTCTCTATATATATTACTTATCAAACCCTATCCCTAAACCCTAATCTCCTCAACCCCCTCGACCGTACCGACCACCGGAGCCCACCGCCGACCGTCCAGACCCGCCGCCATTTACCGGAGCTACCGGCCGCACACCACGCCAAACCCACGCCGTACGAAATTTGACTACAACGGACTCCAGTTCGTGCCCCTACTCCCGTGCCATTGCTCCGCCAAACTTAATCCCGTCTTCTCCGGTATGATCCTCACTTATCCACTTTCCAATATTGTACATTAGTTCATCTCGAACCACGCATAAACCTAGGTAAAAATTGACGCCAAGTCGATGAAAAATTCCGATATTTTAAATCTCAAAAAATCTGTTGCAACCACCCATGTTCACGGATTCGTATCTCCCACCACAGAGATCCAAATTTGGTTTTTCTTGTTGGTATATGAAGACCACCTAACCTAGTTTAATTTCTGTTATTTATATTAATTTATTAGTTGCTGTTTGTGGAATTAATCAGATAGAAAATCCCAAAAATATACTTTTTGGCAATTTCCAGAACTTGCGATACAAAGTGCGTCCCGCCAAACGGGACTGCCCAATCATGTACCAAGTATACCAAAAGGTGCGGACTCTATAACCGGACGTGTGAGATTTTGCGAAAACTAATTTGGACTCATGTGGGCGTCGAAATTAGCTCGTATCCGCAGAAAATCCCCCGTATCGCAACTTTTGTAAAAGCCCTGCGCATTTAGTGCACGCTCATCAGAATACGATGAAACTTATACCACTGGACTCGTGGTATCACGCTAGTCCTGTGACCCAAGATTCACGCGATTCCGAGACAGTTGACCAAGTTGCCTATTGGCGGGCACCACGGTTGACTTTTGGGCAAAATTGTGTTCGACTCACCGAAATCCATATTTGGACGTACCGTTGGGTTCATACAGACATTTAGAGTTTGTTTGACCTATAATTTATCCCATTTAGAGACCGTTACCCCTGTCACACTTTTTGGTGCAAAGGGGACCAGATGTGGAGCCCGCTTTGACTCAAAATTACCGTTTTGCCCCTGTGTCCAAATTGGACAAAAGGGAGTAATTTCTAGCTATTTTGCTTATTCTGGGAACATTGGTGATATTTATTTCAGCATTCGGAGATGTCCATTCTGAGGTCGTAGCTTCTGACTCTTGGTGTTTGACATCTAGACGTTACACTTTGCAGCTCTCTTGCCCGACAAGTATACCTAGCCTTATTGTACTGTTTAAATTCTGTATTATTAGTTGCATATTTATATTATATAACTGTGCCCGTTCGAGAGAGACTCTATTACAGTCAACAAAGGCATTGACGTTAGAACTTGTGTCTGACCTAGTGTCCAGTAGACCCACCTAAAGTTATGGAGTTATTGGTATGACTCCCTAGGCCTTGACACATATTATTTACACGTCACAGAGTGAGTTTATGTAGGGACGCGTGCCTCATACTCGACTGGCCATCGGTGTGAGCAACACGTGTAACAATATTTAGCTTAGTTGTTTATTTCTATAGAGACTTGCATTATAGTACGAGATGTCCACGTCGTGTTCACGACTTGTATATCTACATTGGACGGGAAGGACAACTAGTAGGCGTATGGGACACCCACTTCCTTTATGTAGATTCCACGCTCAACGGAGCAATATGGACGTTATATACTATGCAGATTCCACGTTCTTCAGAGCGATATGGACGTTATATACTATGCAGCTGCCACGTTCTTTGGAGCGGTATGGACGTTATTATATTACAGCGCCCTTGTATTGGGGGCATATGTGGCATATATTAGCCAGTTATACCGATTGGTGAATTATGTTAGCATATGTCTAGCCTACACTTTCCCATACACTCAAAGTTGTCCTCAAGTTGCATTTTACTTAGGTCACCCTTGAGTTTTTACAGTATTTACTTTATGGCATGCTTTTATGTATCTTGTTATGTCCCTCTGAGGACCTGGTCCCTTTCCAGGTATAGATATTCATGAGTATTCGCAAGAGCGTCGATCTGGACTGGTTACTTATATTCTGAGGAGGTCTTCACTTCGAGTCTCAGTGGTTGATAGTTGTGGTACTTACATTATATTTGTCTTATTTATTCTATATTCTAGTTCGGTAGTGGATTTGTTTCCATCCGACTACCATCATTAGATACTTTGGATTGAGATCTAGTTTCATAGATATTGGTTATTTATTTCTATTTGATTTATGTGGATGAGCTTAGATTATACCATATGATTTATGATAGTTTTTACCACTTGTGGATTTGATATTCCTTATACAGCGTACGCATGTGTTATGGTTTTAATATATTGGAGTTGCCATATACATGTGACTGGCATTCTTATGTGTCATAGTCCTACGTATTTTGGGACTGGGGCATGATAATTATGCAATAACATATATTCCTAACTACATATATAAATGGATTTAGTTATTAATAAAGAGGTTTACAACATAAATAAAGGAAGTAAAGAAGTTACCAAAGGTGGCTGCGGGTGGTGACAACGGTGGTGCTGCAGCTTCGGTCTGTGGCAGTATTGACCGTGGTGGTGGTGCTCGTATCAATAGAGGTGGTAGGAGTAGTGCTCCACGATGGTGAGGGTGGTGGTGATGAGAATGGGGTGGAAGTGATGGTAATGGTAGTGGTAGTGGTGCTCGGAGGTAGTGATGGTGGTGGTGCTCGGTGGAGGATGGTGTTGGCGGTGGCGGTGGTTGTGGTCGTGGGGTAGGTGTTCGTGGTGAAGGTGGTGGTGTATGTGGCTGCGGTGGTGACAGTACTTGTGGTAAAGGTGGTGGTATAGGTGGCTATTGGTGGGGGTGCTGGTAGCTGTTGGTGGAGGTGGTGGTATAGTCGTGGTGATGTTGGTAGTGTGGTCGGGGTAGTGTTGAGGCCGACGGTGGTGGTGTTGAGGCCGACTGTGGTGGTGTTGTTGGATGTGATAGCATAGGTGGCAGCGATGGTTTTGGTGGTGTTCGGTGACGGTAATGGTGGCAGTGGCGGTGTTGGTGCTCCCGTGGTGGTATCGTTGTAGAGATAGCGGTGTTGGTGCTTCGGTGGTGGTGGTGATGATAAAGAAGTAGAGGTGAAGAATGGAGAGGAGGAGAAGAAGAGGAATGAAGAAGAAGAAGAAGAAGAAGAGGAGAAGGTTTCGTTCGGCTGAAGTGAGGGAAAGGGAGGAGAGAGAGTATGGTGAAAAATAGGGTTTTCTTGGGATTAGGGCCGGCCACATGGAAAAGGGTAAGTGTATGTGTATGTTAATATAGAGGGAATGTGTGGTTGTGATAGTGGAGAAATTGAATTAAGGGCTAGGATTTTACATGAGAAAAAGTACTATTCAAGCGGAGAGAGAATGTGAGCTGACCGGTCACATGAGGATGGGGGAGGGTTTCTTTATTTGTTTTGCACCAATAGGGGTATGACACCTAGCAACCTATTCAAGGGAAAAAAAGTGAGGATTTGATGTGGAAAGTTAGTGTTTGGTATTTTGTAGGATGGGAGGGTGTTGAATGTTTTGTATGAGCCTCATGAATGGTTGTTGGGTTAAGTTGGGGTTAGGTTAAGTTGGTTTATCCAATTTAATTAAATAATGTGCCATAGGTGCTCTTAAATTAAATGGGAGTACATGGGGTCTCAATTAGGAGGGACACAAATGTCATGGACGGTGTAGACTTGGTGGTAGTCTTGGGCCCTTTAATTGTTTAGCCAAAATGGGTTGAGTTTGTGTCCCCAAATCGATGGAAATAACATAGGTACAAGGCATAGGATTAAAGAATTAATTTTGTGACTGGAAAGTTGTGCAATTAAAATAGAGCACAAGGGAGTATGTTTGTGAGTGGTAGAAATATTCGGTGCCTAGGTTGGCTCGTCTAGGTCAAGAATGAAAAATAAGTTGAAAATTAAGGGCAATTATTGTGCTCCAATTAGTGAAGCAACGATAAGGTGCATTAAGGGTTTAAATTAAAGAACCAGTCTATATAAGAGCTCAATTTTTGGTCTTTTGTGATACGGTGTGATACAAAGCTCAATTTTTGGTATTTTGCATAATTAACCTTCAATTCTCTTTGTAGCAAGTTACTTTGGTCATATTATTGGGTGGTAGATGTGTTGTATGATTATTGATAAAGAATTTAGGCTCTGTCCCTTCACTTGGGCACGTATCATGAATATCACAAGTACACACTCAAAGTGTTTGATGAATTGATTATACTAGTATGTGTTGTGTTATATTTATTAGACTGTGTCTGTATTGTGCACTGTGTTGGGTGCTTGTGCTATTGTGCACAGTCGATTGAAGAGGATGGTTGCCACTGTATGTAGTTGATAAACTGTTGTGCAGAGGCAATATGCTCGAGCACTCTGCACAAGGTTTAGGGGTCGGATAAGCTATGTAGTGAGGAGGAAGGATAGCAATTTTTAGCTAGGTGGTAGTAGTAGTTGCAGTACACATTCGTGCACTACATATAGGTAGGAAGAGCAGCATCAACAATAACAACAATCTCAATAGCATTTGCAGTAGCAACAGTTTCAGCTTTTAGCTACAATCTAAGGGGGCGGGCATAGTTAATTATGTACAGTATGTGTAGATGGGGAAATTGATGCTCGGGTATCACTGATACCTGAGAGCATTAAAGCAGTACCAGTAATAGTAGGGATTGGAGGTAAGGGTATTGTTTATATGGGATATGTGTGTTTCAGTCAAGAGAGTTAGAGGTTAATCTTGATTGTTTCATGTTTATGAGTCTGTAGAGGGGATAGATTGATATCTATGAAATTGAGTGAGGAGTATCATTTAGGAATTTGTTAAGGTCAGAGACATCTTGCTTAGAACTTGAGTACCTGGGTAAGGTGTCACCCTCATATTTTTACTCAAGGGTAGTTTGGTAATTGACATAGGTAATTTTAATTTTAAGATTATTATTGTTTGGTAATTGAATTAATTATTATTTGCTAATTATAGACTTATTTTAGACTTGTGTAGTGAACCTAACTCATTTATTAGAATGCATGAACCCAACATTTAGACTAGTTTAGATTCAGCCCATTAAATTAGGCCCATGGATTAGAAGGTTGAATTAATTAGTGAAACCATTAGACTAGAATCTTCCCTCCCTAATTAATTTCTTCATAAGAGGCCCCAAGAGGTATTTATGACATTTTACATTCCTTGGGGAGAGGGTTACATGGTCGGCCCATAGAGGAGGAGAGAGAGTGCTCTCTTTTCATTCATTCCTAAATTCTAGATCTACAATTTCCCTCTTCCAAATTCCCTCCATTTCCTCATCAATTCTCTACCAATTTTTTATCAATCTCTTTCCAAATTCTTTATTGAAACTTTTACATCAAGTATCTATAAGGAGGAAGCAAGGAGCAAGGAGGAGGATGCCAAGATCTACAAGGAAATGAGCTACTTGGCACTTGGAAACTTTTCATTGGGAATCTATCTCCAAATAATTATATTTTAGTTTTTTTCTTCTATTAGACTCTAGATCTGAGATTTAACTATGACAAATCAACCTACATGCATAGGCTACCCATAGGAATTTGGTTTTAGGTTCATCGGAGACCTATGGTGGAAGTTATGTCCAATTTGGTATCAATTTTAGAAAAATTCTGAGGTTGGCACATGTAATGCTTGTCGTTGGGTATAATAGATCAAAATGATATTTGATTGCTTGTTTGTAACTAGTGTCGTATCCACAATTGGGTACGCGTAGGCCGTATCTCGTTAATTTGACGAAACGGGTTAATTTTAGGGATTTTCCTCCGATACGGGGCCTTGTGCTTCTTATCACATTGTGACACGGATACGTAGATACTCTAAGTACTATGCGTATTGTTCATAATTTGTGTATTAGACTTGTTCGTGTCCTTCGAGATCCATTTGGTTGTGTGTTGGAGCCGTATCGCACGCGTATCATAGAGCAAGTTTGATACGGGTGTGGTGTACTCCACGTGTTTGATATTTTGTCTTCCTTGCTATACGTGCATGTATAATTCTATATATATATGATAATTAGGTGATATATGTATGCATATAATAGTGTATTTGAGTTTATGTATAGGTGTGTGTCTATGTGTGTATATATACAGGAGTATATATATATATATATATATATATATATATGTTTGTGTTTATGTATTAGAGTGATATGTATGAGGGGTGTTATATGTATCTATATATATAGATAGCTAGTTATCTATATGTGTATATATATATATATATACTGGTTTATATGGGTATGGATGTTTGTTGTGAGGACTCGGGACAGGGGGTTATAACCTGTACAACAGGGAGTATCGAGCAGTTCAGCAACTGCTGTGCAATAGAGCATCAGCACTTGTTGTGCACAGCCCGGGCACTGCAAGGAGGAGCTCGTGTATCAGCAGCTTGGTGTTGTGCCGCCACCAAATTAGCATGCTCTATCGGGCATGGAGGAAGATAGCAGTAGCAGCAACCCGGGAAGTGGCAAGAGAGGTAGCAGTGGCACTGTGCTGTATTAATATTCAGTCAGCAAGTAGCTCACTATGAAGTAAGCAGTCAAGCATAGTAACTGTGCATGATATGCATAGTTCAGTGTAGGTAATAGTTTGGTTTCAGTTTTAAGCTTTAAGTTGAGTTTTGGGTTCAGTTAATATCAGTAGGTTTAGTATGTTAAGGTTTTGAGTATTAAAAGTGATTGGATTATGGTTAGTAGATAAGTTGTTAGTCACTTTGGTTAGTAGTTATAAGGTATAGTTAGTAGTTTTAGTTAGTGTTTCAATATAGTATTATTTTAGTTGTTATTATTGATAGTTAGTCTCATATACTAATAGGTAGTGTAGCTTGATAGTTAGTTATATTAGCTATAAATATCTATGTATGTTAGTATTATAGTTAGCTAGGTATGCATGTTTTTTTAACAGTTAGATACATTATAGTAATGGGTCATATATGTATTAGTTATGTTAGAGTTGGGTTATATCGTGATACCAAGGTATTACCGAGGTATTGGGTCGATACCCAAGGTATTGAGTTTGGATATCGAGATAGGTGTGATAATCATTGGTGCAAGGCCAAGGTATCCTATTTCAATTGACTTGTTATATTATTATAAGATTTGACTTGAATATATATATAAAATACTATTTTCATATTCGAAAACTTGCGTATCTTAGGATACGGCTCTTTGAGTGCCTTGTTGTTTCATAGCTTAGCTAGTACAACATAGTTTCATAGTGTATCAACTTAGTGACTTAGTTTTAGAATCTTGCAACCTAGATTTCATCAATTTGACCTAGAAATGGCTTTATGACTTAGAATTGTATCAACTTAACTTATTTCCATTTTAGAATACTGTATTGATGCAACATACCATATATAGGTTGTGTGACACCAGTTTGGGCATCGACAGACACACCTTGCTCAGGACTTTATGCGAGTATATTTCTCTGATAGTTTTCAATTCATAATAGTATATATATGCATATTCTAGAATTGTATACTTGACTCTGATATAGTAATTTTACGGACTTGTACTACATGTATCCCGTCAAGAGATGTTATCCCCTACCATGTTCAGCGAGTACTCATGTATATTGTATCTCATCGTGTATATTAGGTATTGATTATATTTTATGTTCACACACACTGCTCGTGTTCAGTGTGCTTATTCGTGTACACATACTACTCGTGTTTAGTGGTTATATTTCGTGTTCATAGCTTGTCGTGATTGGATCTATCGGTATTAGTTGGGGGTGGGAGAGTAGGAGTTGATTATGTGATCAAAGTCTCATTGTTACATCGTGTATATTCTGGTTACATACCTTACTTATAATCGTCCTACCTGATCATGTTCACCCAACCCGAACATATAATAAAATTGTATTCTGAGGCACATTAGCTAGTTTAGATTGTAGTTATCTTATCATATTATGATATTCATATTGTTGATCTATATTCTCGTACATTAACTTTAAATCTTGTTCATTCATTCATATGTTTAGTGATCTTGTATTTCATTTTTATTATCTGTTTATATGCTTGATTTTGCTATTAAAACTTCCTTTAAAGGTACGTACTTTGCTCCAATCCTGACTGGATATATTTTTCTATATGACTGCTTATAGAGCAGTGTCCCAAATTTTACGAGCCGCAGGATGGCGTACCTATAGAGGATACTCCTTTGGTAGAACAGGAAGACTTAGTTGCAGAGCCCGAGGAGGTCTAGATTATTTCTGTATTAAATTGTAATTAGACTATTATTTTGGTGGATTCATAGTTTGTATTACTATTTCAGATTGTGGTTTGTATCTTTATTCTTTCCTTCGCTATTCTATTCGTGCATTATTTTTCTTTAGTTTATTTTATGATTGAGATTAGATATACTTATGAGATACCATTTTGTTCCTCTGTTTGGAGTTGAGATAATTGACAGGTACCATATTATATTGTTGAGATGCTAGATAGTTAGAAATGAAATAGACAGCGTTCTACTATCGATTCTGCAGCGTAGGCTGGATGTACCCACATACTCGTGTCTGAATATCCGGGTGTGGGTTGTGACACATTTTTAGTGGCATCCCATGCAGGTCCTAGATCCGTAATTAGTACGATATCATAGTTGTGCTCGTCTAGAGTACTGCTACGAGCCTACTTTAGGAAATAGGATTTAGGCTAAGAGTTTACTCAATCACAAGAAGAAAAATTTCAAAATCTGTTTTACAATCCTTATATATTGAATATTGCTTTTACTTTGAATAAGTTCTGTCATTCTTTGATGGTATCGTATCTTATTCAATATTGATTCCTTATTTCAACCTATCTTCAGGATGTCGCCGAAGACGCATTTCCAGCGCTCAGGTGCCGTGACAGCACGATCAGTCACTACATAACCCTTGAGGGTAGCACCCTCCGACGATAGTCCAGCACCTATATTCAGGAAGTCACCTTCACCGGTCCAGGTGGGCATATTTGTAGCAGGTTTCGGAGGTGCTCTACCTCTAGTATCGAGGAGAGGACAGACAGTTTTTGAGGATCTTTTACCTCCACCACCAGTAGTTGATTAGATACAGATGTTCATGCTCTTCTAGCAGATGATGGAGGCACGGGAGCGACAGTCCGAGGTCCTATGATTGAGCATGGAGAATGCTCACCAGATCGCAATTACAACAGTAGAGAGAGCTACTACCACCCAGCCATAGACGGCACCGCCTCAGTTTATTTTATATCAGCCGCGGCCGGGTACCATCATTGACCTCAAGAGGATGGGCCCGAAGGACTTTAGGGGCACAAAGGGGATTATCTATGCGGATGAGTGGGTCGAGGACATCGAGCAAAACCTGCGGTTCACACAGATTCCAGTACCTCGTCCAGGGAGGTATGTTAGGGGACGAGTATGCAGCAGAGTATTACCAACTAGGTCGCTTTGTGGAGGGGCAGAACCCTAGAGGTAGAGCCAGAAATTTCAGGAAGGGCCTGAACTGGGAGGTTAAATCCCACACGAATAGAGATCCTACTGCCACCTTCAAAGAGATTCTAAGATAGGCGCAGAGAGCTTGGCTCTAAGAGGCCGAGGGACACAGGAGGATCTAGCACCAACATGGGTCCAGTGAAGAGGTCTCATTTCTAGCAGCAGCACCAAAGGCAGCAGTATCACGGGCCAACTAGAGCGCCGGCATAGCAGATACATTAGATCCAGAGGGCAGCAGTTTCTTGCACTTTTTGTAAGAATCAAGGACACGGATGGGACGCATGCAGGATGAGTTTTGGCCAATGCTTATTCTGTAGATCCGGAGATCATCAGTTGAGGGCTTGTCCTAAAGTCCTAACTCGTCCAGCTCAGGGCGGAGGATAGGCACATAGGGAACCCGCTAGACCACCAACGGGACAACAGCAGAGAGGAACTCTACTACCGCAGCAGCAATCGTTAGCTCAGTATTATCCGAATAGAGGTGCACAACGATAGGGGTGGGATTTTTCCTTGACTGTCGAGGAGGAGGAGCCGGATGGCGATGTCATCTCAGTTTTAGTTTATCTCGATTCCTTTCTAGCTCATATTTTGTTCGATTATGGTAATTTTCTAATAACTTTGTATCTGTATCTTTTGCTTTGAGGCATCATCTTGAGTCTGAACAGTTGATGAGGACTTGCAAGATCAGGACCTGGGGTGGCATTATCCTGGTCAGTAATGTTTGCAAGAACCAGAGAATTTATTTCGGAGGCTGAGAGTTTAACGTATATTTACTTGTAATTCCACTTTCGAGTTACGATATAGTACTTTTGATGGATTGGTTGAGTAGACACCATGCTAGTATCAATTATCGTAGAGGCAAAGTTTTATTTTAGATGCAAGGAGAGCCAGAGTTCGAGTTCAACCGAGGGGCAGAGCAGAGCGAAGGCAATTTCTGTGGAGCTTTGGTAGAAGACCAGGAGCTACCACATCAGTTGATTGCAGAGTTCATGGATGTCTTTCCCGAGGAGTTTTCGGGGTTGCCGCTAAACAGAGATGTACAATTCTCTATAAATTTAGTGTCAGGCACAGAGCCGATATCTAAGCACGTCTATAGAGTAAACAATAGTGAACTGGTAAGAAGCAGGTGGATGAGTTGCAAGACAAGGGCTTTATCCATTCCAGTTCATCACCATAGGGTGCTCCAGTACTTTTTGTACCTACGAAGGATGGTTCGGTACATATGTGTATCGACTACAAGACACTTAATAACCTCACTATCAAGAACAAATACCCGTAGTCGCAGATAGATGACTTGTTTGACTAGTTGAGCGGAGCAAAGGTATTCTCCAAGATAGACATGAGGTTAGGGTACCACCAGGTGAAAGTGAAGAGGGAAGACATCCCGAAGATAGCTTTCAGGACTCGTTATAGGCAGTTCGAGTTCTTGGTGATGCCGTTTGGGTTGACTAATGCTCGGGCAATGTTCATAAACCTAATGAACAAGGTATTTTATCAGTACCTGGACCAGTTTGTTGTAGTCTTCATTGATGATATTTTGATATATTCGAAGACCCTAGAGGAGCATAAGAAACACATGAGAATTGTTCTGGAGACCTTCAGGAAGGAGAAGCTGTATGAAAAGTTATCGAAGTATAAATTCTTTCTTGATAAGGTTAAATTCCTTAGGCATGTTATTACAGGAGATAGAATCTCGGTGGACCCAAAGAAGATCTCAGCAGTTGAATTGTGGTCTACCCATGTCACGATCCGCACCCAGATATTCGTGCACGAGTACGTGGTTACGCCCAGCCTATGCCGTAGAATCGGTGGTAGAACGTTGTCTGGGTCAATTCTAACTATCTAATATCTCAACATTATAACATGGTACCTGTTAATCTTCTCAACTCCAAACGAAGGAGCAATATGGTATCTCATAAGTATATCTAATCTCAATCACAAAACAAACTAAGAAAGAATAATGTTTGAATGGAATGGCAAAGGAAAGAATAAAGATACAATCCACAATCTGAAATAATATACAAGATGTGAATCTACCAAAAGAATAGTCTAATACAATCCAATACAAATAACTAGACCTTCTCGGGCTCTACAACTAAGTCCTCCTGGTCAATTGGAGTATCCTCTATAGTTATGCCATCTTAGGGCCTATAGAATATGAGACACTACTTTAAAAGCCTGTCATCTGGAAAAATATATCCAGTCAGGATTGGAGCGAAGTACATACCTCTGAAAGCAGTTCCAATAACATAATCGAGCATATAAAATAGGTAATAGAAATGTAATACAAGATCACTAAACATATGAATGAATGAACAAGATATACAGGTAATGTATGAGAATATAGAACAATAATATAAATATCACAATATGATGCATAACTACAATCTAAACTAAACTAATGTGCCTCAAAATATAAGTTTATTATGTGATCGGGTTAGGTGAACATGATCAGGTAAGATGATTACAAGTGAGACATGTAACCAGAATGTACACGATGTAACAATGGCTTTGATCACATAATCATCTTCTACTCTCCCACCCCCAGCTAATACCGATGGATCCAATTACGATACGCTATGAACACGAAATATAACCACTGAACACGAGCAGTGGGTGTACACGAATATCATAACCACCAAACACAAGCGGTGGATGTACACGAATAAGCACACTAAACACGAGCAGTGTGTGAACACAAAATATAATCAAAATCCAATATACACGATGAGATACCATGTATATGAGTACCTGTTGAACACGGTAGGAATAACATCTCCTGACGGGATCCATATAGTACCAGTCTGTGAAATCACTATATCGGGATCAATGTATACAATTCTAGAATAAGTATATATACAATATTATGAATTGAAAATAATCAGAGTAATGTACTCGCCTGAAGTCCTGAGCAAGGTATCTCTCGATGCCCAAGCCGATGTCTCACAACCTATATATGGTATGTTGCATCAATATAAGGTTCAAGAATAAAAATAAGAGAATTTGATGCAATTCTAGGTCGATACGCCATTTCTAAGTCAAATTAATGAATTCTAGGTTGCAAGAATCTAATGCTAAGTCACTAAGTCTATACACTATGAAATTATGCAATGCAAACTAATCTAAGAGACAATAAGGCACTTAAAGAGCCGTATCCTAAGATATGCAAGTTTTCGAATATGAAAATAGTATTTTATATATATATTCAAGTCAAATATTATAATAATATAACAAATCAATTGAAATAGGATACCTTGGCCTTGCACCAATGCGTATCGCACCTATCTCGATAACCAAACTCAAAATCTTGGGTATCGGCCCAATACCTTGGTATCCCGAGGTAACCCAACTCTAACATATAACTAAAATCTATAAACATCCAAGCTAATAATAACTATACAAACTATACTATAATATATATATATATATACATATATATATATATACATATATATATATATATATATATATATATATATATATATATATATATATATATATATATATATATATATGCTAACTACTAACACTAACCACCAATACAAGTATTTATATATAACTAACTCTTAACAAAAGCATACCTAGCTAATTATTTGCTAACATATTTATATCTACACATTACATATAGCTAACTATATCTAAACAAGTATCACTAGCTACTGCAATACCTTAACAAACTAATCCTACCGATATCTGGATACTGAAACCTAAATCATAAGTCAACACTTAACTAAATAATCTAACAACTAACTGAAACCCAAATACCCAACTAAATACTAAACTGAGAATCCAACACTGACCTCAATACCAAAATCCAACTGAAAATTTCTGAAACTGAAAGGCACAATCAAACAAACCAGGAAACTGTTACTATGCTACAGCATAGTAGATAACTGAACTGATACTGTGAAGTGAGAACTGCACAGTGAAAGAACTCAAATCTACTGTTGGCTGCTGCTCTCTTCAATCGAAGAGTGCTACAGTTCTATATCTTGCCCGGGTTGCTGGCTCTCTTCACTCGAAGACTGCTCTACTTGTATGCACCGCACAGTGACTGTGCAGTGCCAGACTGTACAGTGGGCTCTTCCATATTGCTGAGATCCCCCTATTGCAATTGTACCTCTGCCCCGAGCTGACACTGCTACTTCTCTCTTCAATGCACAAACTGATGCACAATGATGCTCCCCTCTTATGTTGCAACTTTTGTTAAAATCTGCTGCCACAAGCCCCTTATCACTCACTCAAGCAAACATAGACACACACAATACTCAACTCTCTCTCTTTATATATATATATATATATATATATATATATATATAACAATACACATAAATGTAGAAGAATGAAAAATACGCTGCAGGATTATACACAATATGTATGAAGCCCGCATAAAGCAGAGTTTCAGTGCTGTGTGGCGTAAGACATGACTTCAGAGTCATCAGAGTACAGTAGAGCTTCATCGCTAGTACAGCATAAAATATAGCTCCAGAACAACCCGCGTAATACAGTATTTTCAGACTGCTACAGCGTAAAAAGGTTGTTATATCGCCACTTTGGCGTAAAACCTGCTCGCTTTTAATGCAGTAGGAGGTTGTACGAGGAACTCTTCATATTCTTCGAACGAACCTGTCAGATCATGCAGTGAACCTGACTCCTGACAAAGAGTACTATACGACTATCCAGACGATGGCTGTAATGATGATTCGGCACAGAGACCCAGACCATCATTTAGTGATATTTTCTTGATACAAATTGCTTTTACACATTCAAGGGAATATGCTGCCTAGTTTTACACAGGCAGACGTGAGCTTTTACGCTCAGCAGGAGACGAGATAAACCGCCACGTCAAAAGCTGCTCTTCATACAGAGATCGAGGCACGTCTCTGCAGTTAATGCACATGATAGGGGCAAATCTCTATATTTAATGCACGAGATTTTGTTCTACTTTCAAAGACTGGGTGAGCCATAATTATGGCTAATATGTCCACATCATTACCTCTGCATGTTACGCCATCAGGCTATTTTCAGCTATAGGAGCACGCTATACGCTATCTCCTTGAAATATGCCGACCTGGCTATTTTTAACTATAGGAGTATGTCGTATGCTATCTCCTCGAAATACGCCAACTCAGGCTATATTTGTATTGGTGCATGATAAGGCTATTTTGTCCAGAATACGCTCAAGACTCCGTCAAGGAAAGAGAATCGGTTATCTTTTACGTTAGCTACCTATCCATGCAGTATCAGAATTCTACGCCTACTTGGCTTCTACACCAACTTGAAAACTATTTGGCTTCTACGCCATGGTGACAGTCATTGGCTTCTATGCCAACCTTTTCTACGCGAGGGGCAGTTAATTACATGGCTTGTATGCCGTGATCTTCGTAGTAGTTATACTGGTTACCTCATAATAGGACACGCATCACATGTGGATTCAGAAGATCATGTATACGTAGGTGGCAGTTATTATAACCGCCGCGTAAAAAGTGCCACACTCTCCACTGTTCGACTTCTACGCCGACTGTAAGGTTATTGTTAATAAACTCTATAAATAGAGACCTCCGTCAACGAAGGTCAGAGGTCGAAGAATCAAATTTTGATCTTTGAGAGAAAGGTCAAAAAATTGAAGAGAGAGGAGCACAGACAGAGAGTAGTGATCGACGATTTTGGCATCGAGCATCCACTCCTTCTTGCAATCTTTGTAGCTTCTACTTCTTCTACACCACTTCTTCATCATCATGTTGTCCAAGTGACAAAGTGATCAATCGCAGATCAGACTCCTATAATAATATTTACCCAGATTAAATTTTGTACTTAACATCCTCATATAGGATTAATTGTACTTCTTGTTTGTAAACCAAAGAAAGGGTTTCGTATAAACCTAGTTTTATTTCTTTCGTTTATTATCAAACATAAGATGGCGACTCTGCCGGGGACGACTTTCTCATCTGACGATAAAGCAATTGCTCAATACGATACAGTATCAGTAGGATCAATGAAGAAGACCTTGGTCGTCCAGTTCGACCAGTCAGCCTATGAAGATATGCTTCGAGCAGAGGGTAGCTCTCACTCCCTCTCTGTCCAAGATAACAGAAAACTGCGTAAAGTATGGATGCCCCGGACATCCCCTACCCTTCCTGCTGACTCTCTGGTTTCTCCGACCAATAAGGTTGTAGCTTCACAACCTCTGCGCTCTGCACATAAAACTCTGTCTCCCGTCTGTGATGTGGCAGATAAAACTTCTGGCAAAGCCTCAGTGCTAATCCAGAAGTCTACTGCACGCTCTACGCGTAAAACTCTGTCTCCCATCTATGATATGGTAGACAAAACTTTTGGCAATACCTCAGTGCTAATCCAGAAGTCTACTATGTGCTCTGCACTAAAATTCAGTCTCCTGTCTGTGATGCAACAGACAAAACTTCTGATAATGCCTCAGCGCCTATTCAAAAATTCCAAACATGTTTCGCACGTAAAAATGTATCTTCCCTCCATGGAAAAGCAGATGGTCTCTGTAATCTACGCAAGGGAAAATAAATGGCGAATTTCTCGACCTCTCGACTCTTACGCCATCAAGAGAAGAATCTGTCCGCTCTCCAGATTACGCGAGAAGCTGATGGCCGATTGAGGACTTTCTCAGTTTTATGCCAGCCTGAGCAAAATTCTAGACTACGCCAGGTCAAGCCCCTCATCTTAAAGAAGACCCAGTTTGCGGATAGATACGCTCCGCATGGATCATGTGCTACTCACATGGCTGAACTGCTGTATACGGGTGGCAGGAAGAAAGTTATGGTTCCCAATATCTGCATTCCAACTGATCTAAACAGGAGGAACAAGCCTTCTTCTTCTTCTTCTTCTGTTAAATCTCCCGACTTGTGTAAATTTTTGATCCAGAAGTGCAAAGATAGAGGATCTTCTAACATGTCTATTACGTCCCCTATGGAGCACTGTTGTAATAGTCAAAAAAATGTAGTTAATTATTGCTGTTCTGAAGCAAAATGTTCAGTTTTTGATCGGTTGAACTACTCTTTGTCTTTCTAGGAAGAAGAGCCTACATTTGCATCAGTGAACATGGCTTCACACGTTCCTAGAGGAAGGTCAAATTCAAGACGTTATCCCTCTAGAACTCCAAGCCAAAGGAGATTCGACAGACTCCTTGAGAACAGCGAAGCTGGGGTGTTCCGAAACACCCGTTCGAGGTCACGACAACCGGCTTTGTATTCTTCTGATTCCGATACGGGGGGTCGCCAATTTCTCGAATCAGATGCTGAAAGTATAGAGTCAATCTCTACAGAGACCTATACTAACCCTTCAATGACATCCAGAGAAATGGGAGTCTATGCCATTGAAGATGAACGCGAAGAGGCTTCCCCATCAGGAATTACTGAGCAACACATCGCTGTGTTGGAGACATCTCTAAAAAAGATACAGTCCATGATAGAGAATATGCACTAGATGATGCTGACTCAACACACAGCTGCAATAGCTCAAGCATCGGTCCCTCTGACTCAGATACGTGTGGAGGTGGACTCACCACCATCCAATGCAAATCAGGAGCCTGCTCTAAATCAGGAGTCAGCATCTCCTCCACTTCCTAATTCAGAGAATATATTACCTCCTGTTGGGGTCACAATACAACCGGTATCTCACCACTCCACGGTCCCTCTACCAGCTGAAGATCCGATACAGGAAGTACGGGAATTGAAAGCCTAATTTGATGCCTTGAAGCATAAGGATCAGCTCAAGAAATTGGGAATCAACCAGCCTTACCCAGCTATCTGGGATGAGATCCCTTTTCCTCCTAAATACAAACCACATGCTATGGCTTTGTTCGAGGAAAAGACATCACCGAGCCAGTACATGAACTACTTCAGCATGATGACGGTGTTATTGCAAGGGAATGACGCCCTTCTAACTCGAGTGTTCAAAGGCTATCTCTCGGTAGTGGCTTATCAATGGTACCGTAGTCTTGCGGACAACTGTATTACTTTCTTTGAAGATTTCAAGACTTTGTTCTTCGTATGATTCTATGAAGGAGGGATGGACATGTCCATGCCCTCTCTCATTGAAGTAAAGAAGAAGGAGAAAGAAAACGTTCGTACGTTCATCGAACATTTTCGTCAAGCCACTCTGTAAATGCCTTCCGGAGTTCCAGACTCGGCATTAGTAGAAATTTGCAGGAAGAATCTTCTTCCAGTGATCTCGGTGTTCACAGGACCATATCAGTTCCATGATTGGCCCTCATTTATCATTTCAGCGGTAGCCACTGAAGATAACAGTCGGAAGGCGCATGATAATGGAATTATGATATCTGCCTCTGATAGAGGCAAGAGGTCATCCTCCAACAGCGACTATCCTCGTGGTTCCAAAGAAAAAGAAGCTCTGGCGATCAATACATCCAGGCAAAAGACCGCGACAACTACACAGACGAAACCTGGGACTTTTAGACCCATTGAAGTATACTCTTTTGATGATGACGATATTCCGAGCATATTTGAGCATCTAGTCAAAAGCGGCAAGATTACCCTCCACGAGGTAAAATGGCCTAATGAATTTGGCAGTACCAATAACCCCAAGTACTGCATTTTCTATAGGTACATACATCACCCTACAAAAGCGTGTTATGTACTAAAGAGGAAAATCCAGGAGTTGATCGATGCTAAGGCCATCACTCTGTGCAACAGCGAGAAAACGGTCACCGCCAATATGATCTCTCTCCAATTTGGCAATCTGCCTCCTCAAGAAGTTTTAGATGGTATTGTACCTATTTCCAGGACAACGATGAACATCATTAATCTACCTCCAACCAGGGATCAAAATTATGACCTGGTATCCATAACTACCCGGCGTGGCAAGATTATGTGGGTTCATCCAGATCTGGTGTCAGAGATCGAGGAAGAGACTCAAGCTGCTAAGGCTAAGTCTAAAAAGAACTCGAAGCGTAGACCATGTCATATGGGTGTGATATCCTCGACATCAGAAGAAGAGGTTTTGGCTACCGGAACCCCCTTAGGGAAAGTCTACCTCAAGGACTATGGAGGAAGTCAGCAAGATGCAACGGCAGACAGTTCAGCTGCAAAGCCTTCAGAACCGAAACCTTTCATACCAGAGGCTGGTCCTTCTAGACCTACTTTGGCGGACAAGGGCAAGCCAAAAGAAGTGCGCTTTGATAAACCTTTGAATAATATTCAAAACAAAGGTTTGAAGACACCATACAATTTCGACATCCACGCCCAATTGGCTAATATACCAGCCAGATTGTCCATTTTTAAACTACTCAGGCTCTCTAAAGATACTCGTCAAGCCCTGAGTGAAGCATTAATGCAGGCAGATACATAATTAACCCAGCTCAAGTCCCCTGATGAAGAATCTATGACATGTCCTCAATGCCATAATATGATGGAGGTGGTGTAGAAGCATGAAAAATACGTTGGGAGGATCTACGCAGCCTCTTGATGCAGAGCAGCGTAAACAGAGGCCTTTAGAGCCATCAAGCGTACAAACAGAGCTTTTTTCGCTAAAACACAGCATGAAGTATAAGCTCAAAGGACCATCCACGTAAGTGCAGTACGTCCAGGCCGCTCCAGCGTAAGATAGAGTTCTTCATCGCCTCCATGGCGTAAAACTCAACCGCTCTCAAAGCAGCGTTAATGCATACGAGGAACGCTTTATTTTCCCCGAAATGAACCTGTCAAGTCACGCAGTGAACCTGGCCTCTAACTCCTGACAAAAAGTGCTGCACGGCTACCCAGACGACGGCTGGAAACGATGGCAGACCCCTCGGGATGCGTCCACAGTCTGATGGCGGATCTCGGCATTTAATGCAGAGGATTTGGTTAAAATATCACCAAACCGTCGGTTACCAAAGTCCCCCCAGTGTAAACCGCTCTTTCGCGTACAAAGGAATATGTCGCCTTGTTTTACACAGGCAAACATGAGCTGTTTTACGCTTCACAGTAGACAAATCGCATGCCACTTCAAAAGCTACACTTCGTACAGGGCCCGAGGCACGTCTCTACGTCAAATTGCACAGAGCGGTGACAGTTTCCCTCAAGACACGTCTCTGCGACGGATGCACAGAAGGGCTGCTGACCTTCAAAATACGTCTCCGTATTTAATGCACAGGATGGTGGCAAATCTCTGTAAGAGATTTGATTACACCTTCAAAAGCCGTAATTCCGGCGAAGACATCCACATCAACACTCTGGCACGGTACGCAGCGGCTTCTACGCCCATCCAGGATCTGTGCTCATTCGGCTTCAAATGCCCACTCAGTCTCTACGACCATTCGGCTTCTATGCCTGTTCGACTTCTATGCATGTTCGGCTTCTATGCCCATTCGGCTTCTACGCCTGTTCGGCTTCTATGCCTATTTTAGCTTCTACGCCAGGGGTGACAGTCATTTGGCTTCTACGCCAACCTCTTCTACACAAGGGATACCTACCTACGTGGCTTCTACGCCGTGATCTTCGCAGCAGATATACGCATTTTATCCCCTTAGTTGGACACGTGTCACATGCTCACTCAAAAGGTCATTTATGTGCAGGCATTGGTTATTTTAACCGTTGTGTAAAAGGGTGCTGTACTGTCCACTCCTCGGTTGTTACACCGACGGAGTGGTCACTGTTACCAAAACTCTATAAATAGAGACCCCTATCAATGGGGAACAAGGTCGATAATTTGGAAGATCGAACCAGGTCGGAGAATTGGTAGAAAAAAGAGAGAGAGAGAGAGAAGGAGAAGGAGAGAAGAGTCCGGAGCTCAGGCAAATAGTAGGGGTCGACGGCTCTAGCATCGTGCATCCACCCTCCTTCGCAGCCTTCGAAGCCGCTACCCGTCTTCCACGGCACTTCTTCAACATCGTGTAGTCCAAGGGCTAAAGTAATCGACTGCAGATCAGACACCTATAGCAATTTATACCCAGATTAAATAAATTATACTCCCGTATCCTCGTATAGGATCGAATTGTACAAGTTTGTTTATAAACCAAAGGGCACGGGTCTCCTATAAACCCTGTCATTGAAATACACTTTTATTCTTTAGTTTAATACCACAAACAAGATGGCAACTCTGCCGAGGACGTCTTTCTCTTCTGACGAGGAAGTAATTGCTCAACACGATGCGGTATCCGTGGGCTCCGTAAAGAAGACACTGGTCGTCCAATTCGACCAGTCTGCCTACGAAGACATGCTTCGGACTTGGGGTAGCTCTCACTCTCTCTTCGTCCGAGACAACAGGAAGCTGCGCAAAGTATGGATGCCCAAGACATCCTCCGCCGTTCCTGTGGACTCTCCGATCTCTCCGATCTCTCCAACCAATGAGGTGGTAGCATCGCTCCCTCCGTGCCGCGCACGTAAAATTCAGTCTCCCGCTACGCGCGGTACAGACAAAACTTTGGGCAAAGCCTCAGCGCTAACCCAGGAGTATCTACTGCACTTTACGCGCAGAAATCAGTCTCCCGCTACGCGCGATACAGACAAAACTTCGGGCAAAGCCTCAGCGCTAACCCAGGAGTACCCACTGTGCTTTACGCGCAAAAATCAGTTTTCCGCTACGCGCGGTACAGACAAAACTTTGGGCAAAGCCTCAGGGCTAACCCAGAAGTATCCGCTGCGCTCTACGCGTAGGAACCAGTCTTCCGCTACGCGCGGTACAGACCAGACTTCTGGTGATGCCTCAGCTCCAGGACAGACAATATCTGACCTCTACGAGGAACCAGGTGAATGCCGTAATTTCCGCGAAGGAAAGCAGGCAGCGAAATACTCGACTCCTCGGCCGTTACGCCAGCGAAGGAGCAATCTGCCTACCCTCCGGATTACGTGGGAAGCCGACGGCCAGCTGAGAACCTCTTTAGCCTTACGCCACTCTGAGCGAATCTCCAATTTACTCTGGGCAAAGTCCAATAACGTAAAACAAGCTCAAGTTGCTGCTCCCCCTGACCTGCGCAAATACTTAATCCAGAAGCGTAAGGAGAAGGGACCTTCCAACGTGTCTATTATGCCCCCTAGCGAGCAATGTTGTAATAGTCATAAAATTGTGATTGACTGTTGCTGTTCTAAGGCAAAATGGCCGGTTTTCGACCGATTGAGCTACTCCCAGTCTTTCCCGGAAGAAGAGCCCGCGTATGCGTCCGTGAACATGGCTTCTCACATACCTAGGGGAGGGCCGAGCTCAAGACGTCATCCCGCAGGGCCTCCGAGCCGAAGAAGATTCGAAGACCTCCTCAGGAACACTGAAGCTGGGGTGTTCCAAAACACCCGTACAAGGTCACAGCAACCGGCTTCGTACTCATCTGATTCTGACACTGGGGGTCGCCAATCTCCCAGATCAGATGCTGAGAGTATAGAGTCGACTTCTGCAGTGACCTATACTTGTCCTTCGAGGACGTCCAGGGAAATGGGAGTCTACGCCATTGAAGACGAACGCGAGGAAGCTTTGCCGTCAGGAAACGCGGAACAACGCATCACTATGCTGGAAATATCTCTGGGACAAATGCAATCCACGATGGAGAACATGCACCGGATGATGCTAGCTCAGCACGCCACTGCCGTGGCTCAAGCATCGGTCCCGCCAACCTAGATACGTGTGGGGGTGGACTTACCACCATCCAACCCGGGCCAAGAGCCTGCACTAGATCAAGAGTCAGCAGTTCCTCCGCTTCCTCACTCAGGGAATGCCTTACCTCCCGCTGGAGTTACGATACAACCAACTTCGCACCACTCCGTAGCCCCGCTTCCGACCGAAAATCCGATGCAGACAGTACGGAAATTGAAAGCCCAGTTCGACGCCTTGAAGCACAAAGATCAGCTCAAGAAACTGGAAATCAACCAACCCTACCCAGCTATCTGGGAAGAAGTCTCTTTTCCTCCAAAGTACAAGCCCCAGACTATGGCTCTGTTCGAAGGAAAAATATCGGCCTGTCAATACATGAACTATTTCAGTATGATGACGGTGTTGCTACAAGGGAACGACGCCCTCCTCATTCGGGTGTTCAAAGGCTGCCTCTCAGGAGTAGCCTATCAGTGGTACCGTAGATTGGCGGACAACTGCATTACTTCCTTCGAAGACTTCAAAGCTTTATTCTTTACGCGATTCTACGAGGGTGGGATGGACATGTCTATGTCCTCTCTCATCGAAGTCAAACAAAGGAAAAAGGAGAACGTTCGCACCTTTGTCAAACATTTTCGTCAGGCCACCTTACAAATGCCTCCAGGAGTTCCAGACTCGGCGTTAGTAGACATTTGCAGGAAAAACCTCCTTCCTGTAGTCTCGGTGTTTACAGAACCATATCAGTTCCATGAGTGGCCTTCGTTTATCGTCTCGGTAGTGGCCGCCGAAGACAACAGTCGCAAGGCACGCGACAATGACATCATGATCTCCGCCTCCGATAGAGGCAAAAGGTCATCTCCCAGCAGCGACCATCCTCGCAGCTCCAAGGTAAAAGAAGCTCTGACAGTCAATACGTCTAGACAAAAGACGGCGACGACCACGCAGACGAAGCCCGGGACTTCCAGGCCCGTCAAAGTCTACTCTTTCGACGACGACGATATCCCTAGTATATTCGAATGTCTCATCAAAAGCGGCAAGATCACCCTTCCAGAGCTAAGACGGCCCCAAGAAGTCGACAGTACTGACGACCCCAAATACTGTATCTTCCACAAATACGTACACCACCCAACAAAGGCGTGTTACATACTGAAGAGGAGGATCCAGGGGTTGATCGATGCCAATGCCATCACTCTGCACAACACCGAGAAGACGGTCACGGCCAACATGATCTCTCTACGATTCGACGATCTGCCTTCCCAAGAGGTCATAAACGGTGTCACGCCCATTTCCTGAGCTACGATGGACATCGTTAATCTCCTTCCCTCTAGAGATCAAAATCGAGACCTAGTACCCCTGACCACCCGGCAGGGCAAAATCATGTGGGTTCATCCAGATTTGGTGTCAGAGCTCGAGGAAGAGACCAAGAAGAGCCCCAAATACAGACCATGCCACATGGTCGCAACTTCTTCTGCATCGGACAAAGACGAAGTATTTTCCGCAACCCGTTCGGGGAAGGCCTACCTCAACGACAACGGAGCAGGTCAGGAAGGCGCGCCGGTTGACGCTCCAGTCGCTAAACCTTCAGAACAAGGTCCCGCCATGCAAAACATCAGCCCTGCGAAACCTACTCCGGCGGAAAAGGGGAAGCAGAGAGAAGTACGTTTTGATAAACCTGTGAAAAATATTCCAAGCAAAGGTTTAGAGAAGCCGTACGAATTTGACATCCTGGCCCAACTAGCCAATACGCTGGCCAGGTTGTCCATCTTTGAACTACTCAGGCTCTCCCCAGACACTCGGCTAACCCTGAGTGAAGCACTGATACAGGCGGAGGTATACTTGACCCAGCTCAAGTCCCCCGACGAAGAGCCAGTGGCGTGTCCTCAGTGCCACAGCGTGATGGAGGTGGTCCCAAATATCACTTTCACTCAAGACGATATGCTGTTAAAATATAACAGACATGACAGGCCCTTCTATTACACCGGGTACATCAGTTCCATGGAGGTTGACCGAATTCACATAGATCCGGGGTCGTCGATCAGCATCATCCCTCACAGTCTGCTCAGGCCGCTAAGAATTCCTACCAGCGAACTGGCTTACACTACCACTACAATCGTGGGTTTCAACGCTGGAAGAAGTAAGCCCTTGGGGAAGATCCGCTTGAGAATCCAGATCGGAAACCTTAGATCGGTGGCCACATGTTACGTCATCGATTCAGAGGTATCCTACAATATTTTGCTGGAAAGACCGTGGATCCACGACCACAACATCGTTCCTTCAACCCTACATCAATGCCTTAAATATGTAGACACACAAGGATCCGTACAAACGGAGGTAGCTGACCTAAACCCGTTTAAAGGAATATAATCCTACTATTTCGATGCCGTATTGTACTCCCAAGACCATACGGAAGAAGCGCCAGGCAAGGCCAAAGACGGACCACTCGTC
Organism: Iris macrosiphon; assembly: GCA_036927795.1. NCBI lineage: Eukaryota > Viridiplantae > Streptophyta > Magnoliopsida > Asparagales > Iridaceae > Iris > Iris macrosiphon. The sequence continues at coordinate 103,999,210 of JAYESA010000012.1, read as the reverse complement.
CAAGAGCCAGAAGAGCCCTCTACCACACTGCCGCTGTCGATCAAAGTGAAAGGACGAACCACTCGTCCAAGAACCATAGAGCCTATGGCTATTCACCTTAACAAGACCAAGTCAGGAAAAGGGAGTGATCCTGTGGTAATCACCTTGAACCGGAAGCCTCCACCCTTGGCCATCAACCTTCGGCACAACAGGCAGCCGACTGATGTAAGCGCAACCAGGAATGGGGTTCGAGATGATAATAAACATCCTCTTTTCCGGTACATCGGTGCTCAAATTCCGAAACAGGAATCCACTCCCCATGACGAAGTAGAACCAATAGCACAAAAATTCTTGGAAGCTATAAACTTCTACCGTTCGTATGTCTGGGAAGTGGCGTCATCGTCCAATATCGTTGCGACATATGGGCCACACGAGGATTCTATCTTCATCGTCCCACCTACCTGCAGCAGCCAGCGTTCGATAGTCTTCGGCCGCGTGCGCAATCAACCGACTACCCAGGAAAATCCTTTCAACAACGATACTGGGAGAATGCAGGTTCACCGATACAGCCCTCAAGCGCTGAAGATCATACAAAACATGGACTACGACTTAAAGCGGAAGCCAGGCCTCAACTACGGAAGAGGCAGACGAATGCCATCGCACGGCAACACCCGCTATCAACAGACCCATTTCGGATTATGATATGCCACCGCCCTTGCGACTTCTAATTCAGACGAGGACATCTCTTCCTCCTCCCAGAACGGCTCGTCGCCCCCCGACTCACCTGATGCTCTCTAACAAACACTATCAGTAAATATGGTGGTGACAGATCCCTCAGGAGCAGATGAGCAGGATTCAGAGCCGTTTGAGAATGACTCTTGGGCTCAGAAAATAGATACACAGTGGGAATTCCGCTTCGAGCAAAGAGAACCTCCCACCAAAGATGAAGTTATCCAGATTGATGTTGGGGGTAAACTTTCGCCGAAGCCAATATTTATCAGTAATAACCTTCCCCCGGCTGAAAGAAAAGAAGTTATACAGCTGATAAAGGAATACATCGACGTCTTTGCATGGAATTATGAGAACATGCCAGGCCTGGACCTGAAAGTAGCTACTCACAAGCTCAATATATTGACCGATTTGAAGCCAGTAAAGCAGCACCAACGCTGGTTCCGCCCAGATATGATGGACGCCATCGAAGCTGAAGTCAAGAAGTTGATAGCCCGCAGTTTCATCCGGGAAGAACAACATCCCGACTGGGTCGCCAATGTTGTCCCAGTCATAAAGAAAAATAAAAAGGTACATATCTGCATCGATTATCGAGATCTGAATGTGGCCTGCCCCAAGGATGAATTCCCTCTTCCCATCACGGACATCATGATCGACAACACCTGCGGCTTTGAACGCATGTCTTTTATGGACGGGTTCTCAGGGTACAATCAGATCAAGATGCATCCTGAAGATGAGAAGCACACCGCCTTCCGGACATCATTGGGAGTATATTGCTACACGGTCATGCCCTTCGGATTGAAGAATACCGGGGCTACATACCAACGAGCTATGAGTAACATATTCCACGAGCATTTACGCAAAACAGTAGAATATTACGTGGACGACATAGCCGTCAAGAGCCGCCTCAAAGGCAATCACATTCAAGACCTGAGGACGATATTCGAGTTAATACGCCAACATCAACTCAAGATGAACCCTACGAAGTCCTTTCTGGGTGTATCTAGTGGCAAATTCCTGGGATTTGTCATTACCGCCAAAGATATCCAAGTGGACCCTGATAAAGTCCAGGCAATCGTAGAAATGCGACCGCCCCGTAATCTGAGGGAACTTAGGGGATTTCAAGGACGTCTGGCTTACATCCGGCGATTCATATCCAACCTCTCGGGGAGATGTCAGCCCTTCTCTCATCTCATGAAGAAAGGTGTATCCTTCATATGGGACAAAACCTGCCAGCAAGCGTTCGGAGATATCAAGCGCTACCTCACCAGTCCACCAGTTCTGGTGTCTCCCGTTATGGGAAAACTGTTCTTGCTGTACGTCCGAGCAATGGATCATTCGCTAGGAGCTCTTCTCGCACAGAAGAACGATGTAGGGCATGAACAGGCTATCTACTACCTCAGCAGGATGATGGTCGGAGCCGAACACTGGTACAACCCAGTGGAGAAAGAATGCTTGGCTCTGATGTTCGCCATCCAAAAGATGCGGTACTACGTCACCGGCCAGACTATCCACATCATCTCCAGGATTAACCCTCTTCGAGTACTGATGAGCAAGCCGAGCGTTCTTAATTCCCGACTCGCAACTTGGACGATGCTGTTAACACCATATGACATGGTATACGTACCGTAGAAGTCCATCAAAGGCCAAGCGCTGGCCGACTTCCTAGCTGCTCACCCGATCCCGGAGACCTCCAAATTATACGAAGACATTCCCGACGAAGTTGCAGAATGTAATTTCACAATGAAAGGTGATGCATAGCAACTGTTCTTCGACGGCACCTCCAGAACCGGTCCTAAGGGAAACATCATTTTGGGAGTGAGAGTCGTCCTGGTCGCCCCTGATCTGCTCGTCATCTATCGAGCATATTCTTTTAGCGAGCCCTGCTCCAACAATGTGGCGGAGTACAATGCCCTACTAATAGGTCTCCAAGTTGCTAAAGAGCTGGGGGTAGAGTCCCTGGAAGCTTTCGGTGATTCTCTGCTTATCGTCAATCAAGTCAAGGGAATATATGAAGTCCGAAATCCAGACCTCATCCCCTATCACCAAGCGACGGTAGAGATAGCCATGACATTCAAGGAGTTCTTCCTAGAGCATGTACCTCGATCTCAGAATCTGGAAGCTGATGCCCTAGCAAGTCTAGCGGCAGATTTAGCTACTCCCGTAAGAAGGCAGGATTTGGTAATCCTTCTTAACAGAGACTTGTTCTGTGTGAAGAACAGCTGTCACATAGAACGCAGCTACGCTGTCAACACCGATCCTCCTACGAGAGATTGGACAAGTCCCTTCATAGATTTCGTGGCATACGGAATCTTGCCGGAGGACCCCAAAGAAGCAGTATCCGTCAAGAGACGATCACTACGCTTCTACTTCGATGCATCTTCACAAAGCCTATATCGCCGGACCTACAATGGATTAATATTGAGATACTTCTCTAGCGACGAAGCACAGCAGATTATCCGTGAAGCTCACGACGGCGTGTGCAGAGCGCATCAACCCGGTCCTAAGCTACAGGATCACATCAGGAGAATGGGCTATTACTGGCCTACTATGATCGCAGATGCAATACGGTATGTAAGACATTGCAGAGCCTGTCAGGTTCATGCAGACTTCATCCATCAACCGTCCGAATATCTACATCCCACGGTCGCATCCTGGCCTTTCGAAGCATGGGGTATGGATATCATCGGCCCTATTCACCCGTCTTCTTTCAGGGGTCACCAGTTCATACTGGCCATCAGGGATTACTTCTCCAAATGGGCAGAGGCAATCCCTCTCGCTGAGGTAAAGGCATCTAATGTGATCAGCTTCATCAAGCATCATGTCATTTATCGCTTCGGGGTACCCCGGAGGATAATTCACGACAATGGGCCTCAGTTCTTCAGCCAAGCGTTTCATCGGTTTTGCGATAAAAATTAAATACGCAATATTGCCTCTATGGCATACTACCCAGCTGCTAATGGTTTGGCGGAAGCTTTCAATAAAACCATTATCAAACTTTTGAAGAAATTCGTCTCTTCAAACAAAAGAGACTGGAACGAGAAGCTGGGCGAATGTCTCTGGGCATACCGCACAACGGTACGGACGCCGACAGGCTGCACCCCGTTCTCGCTGGTCTACGGGAGCGAAGCGATTCTCTCCATTGAAATCCAGATCCTGTCGCTCAGGATAGCCGTAACTAATGAGCTGACTCGAGAAAAGAATGACCTGTTAAGGCTCCAAGAGTTGGAAGGATTAGACGAGAAATGCCTCCAAGCTCAACAGTGCATCACGCTCTACCAAGCACGCATTTTCAGAGCTTTCAATCATAAAGTGAAGGAAAGGGTGTTCAAAGTCGGCGAGCTAGTTCTAGCCGTAAGAAGGCCGATGATTCTTACTCACAGAAGTAAAGGCAAATTCCAGCCCAAGTGGGAAGGCCCTTATGTGATCGAGACAACGTTCTCGAATGGCGCTTACAGGTTAGCCCAGCCTAACGGAGACCTGTTAATGGCTCCTATCAACGGTAAATTCCTGAAGAGGTACTATGCTTAATCTCCCCCGCTCGAGTGGAATATAGCGAGGATCTCGATTCTGACAAAACTACTTCCAGAACGCAATTAGTTGGGTTACACTCTATCATGTCCGTAAGGCCTCTAAATAGATGTCCCGCTAAAAGGTTATCGAGAGTTTATCATGTCCATACTATCTCTGATATTACTCTCGCCTAAAAAACTGTCATTTACATTCTGAAATGACGGGTCCACAAAAGTCAGAAAGGAGTCGCCTTTATTTATTCCCAAAAGGGAGGCAGAATTACATCTAGGCAAGCAAAAAGGGAAAGGATACATCATAATGGCGGAGTAGTCAGATGGCGAATCAGCCGCTCCAGTGCAGCTATCCTCTCATTCCTAAGAGCCAAGGCGTCAACGCGAGCATGCTCCAGCCGTGCCTCGGGAGTATTCGTAAGGGTCAGATCGGCCTTCGCCTGAAGACAGCCCGCACGAGCAGCTTCTGCATGGTCCAAATCCTGTCACACTGCGCTTAGACGACCAGCTGCTACCTTTAGACCCGCCAGCGACTGAGAAGCCCACTCCTCTGCCCGAGCGAGTTTTTCCTTCAGCTTGGAGACCCTCGCCGCATTCCTTTCATGCTCGGATCGACACTGCGTCTCAACAGCAAGAGCCTCTTCTACGACAGCTTTTCTCCTATCTATCTCCAGCTTATGCTTCTGGATGGAGTTGTCTAGGCCTTCCAGCTTTGTAGCAAGCCGCGCAGTCATGAGGTCGAACCAAGCCTGGACATCAGCATCGAGGCTGCCCCGAGTCAGCTGCGAGTATTCAGTAATGGGTTGCTCTAACACATTAACTACCACCTCCAGGGTGTCGGCTACCTCAGAATCGCCGAGCTCCCTGATGACCCCGATCGAAGCAAGAGAAGTCTTCTTCAGGCGCTCGAAATCTAGACTCTTCGCTAACACCATTGATATCATCGTTCTCAAACCGGTATAGAAGAGGCTGGTATGTTGCTCGGTCAACGCAACTAGGTCCGACTGGGCGCCGGGAGCGGCCACAATATCAGCAAGTCCCTCTCCAGGGATAATTGCAGACGAGGTGGCCACAGGCGTCGCATCGACGCATGGCGCGACCGAAAAAGGTGCGGCAACGACGGTCGAAGTCATCGCCACACTCACAAGAGGCAAGGTCACGACGATGGGTTATTCCTCCTCTTGAGGTGACGAAACTGCCCCAGGCGTACTGGCCCCCAAAGCCACTTCCTCATCAAAGTCGGATGCCTCTGTATCGTCGTCAGAAGCCCGAGCGGAGCCAGAATGCGCTTCAACGCCATACTCCCCGTGGGCGCTATCCCCTGAAAAGAGGACAAGAAAGTTAATATCAGTATGATGATAATCTTTCTAAAAGGAGACATAAAGACGACATTTACCCGGAGCCAACGGCATATACGACGCATCCGCACCCGAGGTAGCTTAACCACGCCTTAATGATGCAATATGAACCGTCATACCTGGAGAAGGAGGTGGGCCGACCGACATCCCCAAGAGTTCCGTCAAGCCTCCACCGAGACGCGGTCGAGGTTCATCAGCTGGAATCTCGCCAGACGTGCTCGCTGACACGACAGGAGTTTTTCCCGCTGTTGACCTCGAAAAAGATTCTCCCATCTGCCTCGGCCACACAGGCCACCTCGCTCCGCTACCTGGAGCAGCATCCACGACAGCGACCTCTAGCGAGGATTCTCCGATGCCGCCGGCCGGAACTGTAGAAGGTCCCTCTCTAAAAGGCGAGGAACCTTCAGACAAAGAATCATCCCTAATATGGGGAAAGGCAGGCTCATTCCCGGGAGCCTCAATACCAAGAATGCGAAGAGGACGAGCAACCGCCTCCTTCCTCCTCTTACGAAGAGAAACTTCCTTCGGAGCAGAAGTCCATCGCTTCCCAGAAGAGACTACCAAAGCCCCCGCAGGCAGAGGCACTTCGCACCTCGGCACCGACACCAGAGGCTCATCCGGAGTACCAGACTCCTCGTCCTCGTCCGAAGAAACTGAGTGGACGTCAACTCTGCCCCCAGGCTTGGGATAAGGCACCCTGAAGCTTCCACGCGTGTCAAAATCACGATAGAAGGTATTAATCGCCACATAGAACTGGGCATAAGAATAGAGAATGCGGAGCTCCGTGGAGGTTATAACGACCGGCACGATAAAGATTGCCCCCGTACAACCCATGAGGAAATACCGCCACCCTCTGGCTCCATCAATGAGTCCGCCCCTGTACCTAAAGCTGGTGACGGCATTGCCCACGTGCAACTGATCTTACCCAAACTGCCGGGCAAACCGACTAGGCAAGTAGGGCTCGAAGAAATAATGGTCTTCGCTCCTATACAACAGATGGGAGGGTCTAATACAGACCAACCAGTTAAAAGCTTCCGGGGAAAGGTCGGTCTTCTCTCCACCTGAATCCTCAAGCCGCACCCCTGATTGATTGCGATGAACGGAGGGGACAATGCAGAGGATCTTCCAACTGTGGCTGAGGTTCAACACCAGCCGACAGTCTAAGACTGTGTTCAAATTCCAGGAGGAATCCTTGTAATTCAGCAAGAATATACCTCCCGAGCTGCTACCGGAGCCAGAAGACATCACCCGGGGATTATGGAGAATTAACCATCCCATCAAGTATAGGTATGGTAACTCCACCCTGGGAAAACTCTCACGCCGAGCTTCATCGACGAGCAACCCATCAGTTATGGCTCTCAAGCAAGCCTGTATACGGCACACCATGGAGGGAAGCAAGCCCAGTCTTGCCCCGAATACCAGGCGCACTGCCGGCCATAGGATGTTCCTGTGAATACGGTCCGCGGACGCTGTGCCAGGCACTACTACTCGACGCAGCCATATGGAGAGGAAACCAGCCAACTGGGCTTCCTTAGACAGAGGCCGGCGACAATACCTCAAGTAACTACAGGCCTTAGTGCCTTTGGGGTACTTTCCTACCCTCTCGATGTGAATCTGATCCGGAGCTGCAGCCTCCTCCATAAGACCCTCGACGACCTGGGCGCTAAGCACGGCCAAATAATTCACGGGCTTATTTTTACCCCCCGAGGCTTTCTCCAACTTGGTAGCCCTAGCTCGATGAAAGAAGAGTTAGGACATCCACTTGGTGGTATGAGCCAAATCAGAAGGCTCGTTATAAAAAGCGATGCACGCGAAGTATTGACACATCAGCTCCTGATATACTTTCGCCACCCGAGGGTCCAAATCCCCCAACTCCCGATTAGTGGGAACATACTCTTCATAGGGGGTATCCTCCATCGGCAGTCTCGAGACAACTGCCATCTCATGGAGCGCCAATCCCAACTCTCCCAGTGGAGTGGCAAAGGTCCCAGTGAGCAGAATGTACCACTCCATCAGCGCCAGGAACAAGTTAGGGCTCGGAGACAACCCGACGCTCGTCGCACTCACAGCGGCATATAGCCCAATGACCTCCAGCTCTCTCCGAAAGTGCTTCAAGGCCCAGCCCACTAGGCATGTCCATCGGGAGTTTGTTGGGGCGATCTACCCATTACATCGAGGATTCTCCTTGGGATATACCCCACCTCGTCCCATGAAGTCGTTGCAGAAGGTCGGCAATTGGACCGACTGGATCACCGAGCTGTCTTCACTCGGGACACTATCCGGGCATAGTCCCCGGAACAATGTCACAAAGCCGGAAGGGTGACTGACAAACGACCCCCGGTCAGCTCCTTTGAGATGAAAGATCTTCTCCGGCTTACCGTGAAGATCAGGAGTCAGCATCCACGACATCTTCCTGGGATGTGTCGCATGGAAGAAGGCCGAGATGGGATAATCCCTCGGCATCGTTGGCAAATACAAAACCAAATTCCCGCAGAGAAAACCCAGGGCTCCCTCTTGGGCCTCGTCTGGGACTGTTTATCAATCATGTCCCCAAAGAGGAAAGCCGGCTTTATGTACTGCTCCCCGTCTACGTAGGTCAGGGGCTCGCCATTAATTATGCTCAGCAGCGTCCGCTCGCCCTGAACCGATATCAGAAACCCCCTTCCCTCAGGATACTGGGGTCCGAAGATGGAAAATGCCACGTGGGACAGATCCTCCAGGTAGTTCGAGTGCAGCATCCCAGCAGCGGAGCCCATCTCCTCGGCCAGTGGAGACTCGCCCAGATCAACTGTAAAAGTGCAAGGAAAATATGTCATTACAAATCTTGCACAAACGTACAGACCAAGGAAACGACAGTCTGTGCTCTACGCAGGATCGTAACCATTTGGTTATTTTACGCCGGAAGTCCCCTCCACAAGCGTAAAACTCAAATTTTATGATATACGCCAACTTTCGGTAGCCAGAGCTTTTACGCTCAGGGCTACGAAAATATGGAGTCTTTACGCTGGCACATTAGAAATGTAGGCGTAAAAAATAAAAATGCCTCCGTGCATCATCTTCCTCCAAAGAGGCTATCAGCACAGAAGACGACCTAGCGCGGTCACGTTCAACGTGTGCGAAGGATTTTTCGTCATTTTTTTGTCACCCCAAAGGCTCTACCTCTAAGGCCGGGTGCACTACTCGTCGGCGGGATACTTTGCTCGGAGGGAAGCTCGCCTTGCCCGACCAGAGACTCCCTCGCTGGGGCAAAAGAATGAGAGGAAGAACCTATGCTCTTTCCCTTAGCGGAGGGGGTTTGTTTCGGCGCCATTTCTGAAAGACTCGAAGTGCTCGGAGAAGGAACGAAGAAAAACTCGAACAGTCGAAAGCTCTCTTTCGCAGAAGACAGATAAAAAGTTTCTCTCTCAAAAAACTTGGGGTATATATAATCCGAGTCGACTCCTCGAATCCTCGGACGAACTCCTCGAGACCCTAACCAAATCTCGCAGATTGGTTATGATTGGATGCTACGTCAGCCCACTACCCTTGGAAGACGGACAGTCAGCGAATTCGAAAGATTTTTCGTGCAAAACGGTTCAGCGGGTTCTACGCTAAAAGAGCTTTCTACGCTCGACAGCAACGAATCTACGGTTTTTTACGCTCGCAAGCTACAAGTCTATGGTTTTACGCCCGGATGCCTTTGTGCTCGGTAGCTTTTATGCTCGAGAGGCCACAAACCTACGACTTTACGCTCAACAGATAACAAATCGTCGATATCACGCTCAGTAGCGCTCAGTTTACGCTCAGAGGCAACAGATCCGCAAACTTCACGCTCGAAAAAATGTTCTTTTCAGGATCTACAAATCAAACAGTTCTACGCTAAAGGAGCTTTCTACGCTCGACGGCTACGAATCTACAGCTTTATGTTCGACAGCTATAAGTCTATGGTTTTATGCCCGGATGCCTTTGTGCTCGGTAGATTTTATGCTCGAGAGGCAACAAACCTACGACTTCACGCTCAGAAACCACAAGTCTACGATTTCACGCTCGATGGTGTTCTACTCTCACAAGCTACAGATCTCCAGTCCTATACTAAAGGAGCTTTCTACGCTCGACGGCTACGAATCTATAGCTTTACGTTCGACAGCTATAAGTCTATGGTTTTATGCCCGGATGCCTTTGTGCTCGGTAGCTTTTATGCTCGAGAGGCAACAAACCTACGACTTCACGCTCAGGAACCATAAGTCTACGATTTAACGCTCGATGGTGTTTTACGCCCAGAGGTTACAGACTGATAATTTTGCGCTCCACGACTTTCCGCATATTCGAAACAGTCCCCAAAGCGGTCAATTGCAAAGAGTTCACACAAAAGATACTCGTTCTTGACCCAAAGCATCCCAAGTACCCGAAGCATACAGAGTTTAAACATTGAGAAATTACTCTTCTCGGGTCCAAAATTGGTGGTTCATCCAGACTCCAGTCTGAATATCTCGTCTATCAAAAGATGGCAACTCAGTTAGACAGCTATTTCTCGACCCCATTCCAAAGGATTTTTCGGGAAGTCATTCTTGAAGACGGAGTCTGAACAAAAATTCTGTTTATCAGAAGTTCAGAGCTCTACACGGTTCCTCAGTAACAGGGCAGTTCTAAATGTTCAAAATGCTCTAAAGCGTTCTATGGACTATTCGCTATGCGTAAAGGACATGACCTAGCACTCTTTCTACAGAGTCAGTGTAAAAATTCAGACGTGTTGAAGCTACACATATTCAGACTTCACAGCAACATATGGCAAGATGATCATATGAAGAAGTAAGACGATTTTATTAAAAGATCAAAGTCATGATTACATATGAGGGAAATCCAATATACAAGGTTTTTTTTTTCATTTTCATGATTACAACTGAGGGAAACTCCGTCGACAGGAGGGTTTTCCCATCATCGTCCGAAGATCACACCGAGAAGCCGCTCTGACAGGGTCTCGCGCTGGTGATGGTCTTTCTCTTCTTCCAAGAAGATGATCAGTGGCAGGAGGATACAAAACTGGGCAGATGACCCATCCTCCAAGAGAAGGAAAGCAGGGTAATTCTGCTTTCCTACAGACCACCGCCACTCTAGCCGGTCTGTCTGCCTCTCGCCACCAGAAGTAACTGGAGAGGGCGCAGCTTACAAACAACGTGGTGAAATACGTTGCTTCATCCTTTTTGAAGAAACCACCACATAAAGTTGCTGATTATCCCAAACAAGGGAGGCTAAGATATCCTTCCATGATCCATCGTTGCAGTGGACATTTGCTCGAAGATGCCATTTTTTTCGGCTCCCTATATGCTGGAAGAACATGATCTCCTTCTTCCTCAGGTCGACCCAACGAACTCCGACGATCATCTCTGCATGGTGATGGGAATGTGGTGAGAACAGGTTCACCCCCCAGCCTTTTTATAGGCAAAAGAGATCACAGCGGTCCCCAATAAATCTGCCATAAAGTCCGCATCGACCATTTTAGCGCTCCATTCAGAGACGTTTCTAGTTACGAGGGGCCGTTCATGCTTCATTCAAAGCATTTCAAATTCCAAGGAATTTAAAAGCTTTGAAGGGGGTCTTGTAGAAGCATGAAAAATACGCTGGGAGGATCTACGCAGCCTCTTGATGCAGAGCAGCGTAAACAGAGGCCTTCAGAGCCATCAAGCGTACAAACAGAGCTTTTTATGCTAAAACACAGCGTGAAGTATAAGCTCAAAGGACCATCTGCGTAAGTGTAGTACCTCCAGGCCGCTCCAGCGTAAGACAGAGTTCTTTATCGCCTCCATGGCGTAAAACTCAGCCGCTCTCAAAGCAGCATTAATGCGTACGAGGAACGCTTCATTTTCCCTGAAATAAACCTGTCAAGTCACGCAGTGAACCTGGCCTCTGACTCCTGACAAAAAGTGCTGCACGGCTACCCAGACGACGGTTGGAAAAAAATGGCAGACCCCTCGGGACGCGTCCACAGTATGGTGGCGGATCTCGATATTTAATACAGAAGATTTGGTTAAAATATCACCAAACCGTCGGTTACCAAAGTCCCCCCAGCGTAAACCGCTCTTTCGCGTACAAAGGAATCGCTGCCTTATTTTACACAGGCAAACATGAGATATTTTACGCTCCGCAGTAGACAAACCGCCTGCCACGTCAAAAGCTACACTTCGTACAGGGCCCGAGGCACGTCACTACGTCAAATTTCACAGAGCGGTGACAGTTTCCCTCAAGACACGTCTCTGCGACGGATGCACAGAAGGGCTGCAGACCTTCAAAACATGTCTCCGCATTTAATGCACAGGATGGTGGCAAATCTCTGTAAGAGATTTGATTACACCTTCGAAAGCCGTAATTCTGGCAAAGACGTCCACATCAACACTCTGGCACGGTACGTAACGGCTTCTACGCCCATCCAGGATCTGTGCTCATTCGGCTTCAAACGCCCACTCAGTCTCTACGACCATTCGGCTTCTATGCCTGTTCGGCTTCTATAACCATTCGGCTTCTACGCCTGTTCGGCTTCTATGCCTATTTTGGCTTCTACGCCAAGGGTGACAATCATTTGGCTTCTATGCCAACCTCTTCTATACAAGGGATACCTACCTACGTGGCTTCTACGCCGTGATCTTCGCAGCAGATATACGCGTTTTGTCCCCTTAGTTGGACATGTGTCACATGCTCACTCAAAAGGTTATTTATGCGCAGGCATTGGTTATTTTAACCGTTGTGTAAAAGGGTGCTGTACTGTCCACTCCTCGGTTGTTACACCGACGGAGTGGTCACTGTCACCAAAACTCTATAAATAGAGACCCCTATCAATGGGGAACAAGGTCGACAATTTGGAAGATCGAACCAGGTCGGAGAATTAGTAGAAAAAAGAGAGAGAGAGAGAGAGAAGAAGAAGGAGAGAAGAGTCCGAAGCTCAGGCAAAGAGTAGGGGTCGACGGCTCTGGCACCGTGCATCCACCCTCCTTCGCAGCCTTCGAAGCCGCTATCCGTCTTCCACGGCACTTCTTCAACATCGTGTAGTCCAAGGGCTAAAGTGATCGATTACAGATCAGACACCTATAGCAATTTATATCTAGATTAAATAAATTGTACTCCCGTATCCTCGTATAGGATCGAATTGTACAAGTTTATTTGTAAACCAAAGGGCACGGGTCTCGTATAAACCCTGTCATTGAAATATACTTTCATTCTTTCGTTTAATACCATAAACAGGTGGTCCCGAATATCACTTTCACTTAAGATAACATGCTGTTGAAATATAACAAGCATGACAGACCCCTCTATTACACCGGATATATCGGTTCCATGGAGGTCGACCGAATTCACATAGATTCTGGATCATTGATCAGTATCATTCCTTATAGTCTGCTCAAACCGCTGAGGATTTCTACCAGCGAATTAGCTTACACCTTCACTACAATTATGGGCTTAAATGCCAGGAAAAGTAAGCCGTTGGGGAAGATTCGTCTAAGGATCCAGATTGGCGACCTTAGATCAATGGCTACATGCTATGTCATTAATTCAGAGGTGTCCTACAATATTCTGCTGGACAGACCATAGATCCATGATCACAACATCGTTCCTTCGACTCTACATCAATGCTTCAAATATGTAGGTGCCCAAGGAACAGTACAAACAGAGTTTGATGACCTTAACCCATTTAAAGGAGTAGAATCCTACTACTCTGATGCCATATTGTACACCCAAGACTACATGAAGGAGGTCTCTGGCAAGACAGAGGAGAAATTCCACCGGGAGCCAGAAGAAACCTCTGCCGAATGACCCCTGTCAATCAAGGTGAAAGGGCGAATTACTCATCCGGAACCCATGGCTATCCATTTGAACAAAACAAAGTCAGGACAAGGAGGTGGTCCTCTAGTGATCACTTTGAACCAGAAGCCTCCACCTTTAGTCATCAACCTTCGGCGTAACAAGCAGCCAACTGATGTAAATATAACCAGGAATATGGTTTCTGACGATAATAAAGATCCTCTTTTCCAGTACATTGACGCTCAAATTCCAAATCAGGCATCCTCTCCCCCTAACGATATAGAACCTATAGCACAAAGATTCTTGAAAGCTATAGATTCCTATCACCCGTATGTGTGGGAAGTAGCATCACCAGTTAATATCATTACGACATATGGGCCATATGAGGATTCTATCTTTATTGTCCCGCCTACTCGCAGCAGTCAGCATCCAATAGTCTTCGGTCGCATGTACAATGAACTGACTGTATAAGAAGATTCTCCCGATGATGATGCTGGTAAAATACAGGTTCACAGATATAGCACGCAAGCTTTGAAGATTATACAAAGTATAGGTTATGACCTGAAGCTGGAACCAGGCCTCAACTACGGGAAAGGCAGGCGAATGCCATTGCACGATGATCCCTACTGTCAACGAACTCATTTCGGGTTAGGGTATACCACCTTCCTTGCAACTTCTGAGTCAAATGAGGATAACTTATCCTCTTTTCAAGATGGCTCATCGTCCTCCGACTCATTTAATGATCTCGAACGAGCATTATCAATAAATACGGTATTGACAGATTCCCTCAAAGTAGACGAATAAGAATCTGAACCGTTTGAGAATAACTCTTTGGCTCAACAAATGGATACGCAATGGGAACTCCGGTTCGAGCAGAGAGAACCATCTACTGAAGATAAAGTTATCCAAATTGACGTTGGGGATGAACTTTCGCCAAAGCCAATATTTATCAGTAACAATCTTTCCGAAGAAGAAAAAAAAGAAATAATCCAGCTGATAAAAGAATATATCGACGTCTTTGCATGAAATTATAAGGATATGCCAGGTCTTGATTCAAAAGTGGCTAATCATAAACTCAATATACTGCCCAATTCGAAGCCTGTAAAGCAGCACCAACGTCGGTTCTGCCCGAATATGATGGATGCCATCGAAGCTAAAATTAAGTAGTTGATAGCCTAGGGGTTCATCCGGGAAGAACAACATCATGACTGGGTCGCCAATGTTGTCCCAGTCATGAAGAAAAGTAGGAAAATACGTGTCTGCATCGATTACCGAGATCTGAATGCAGCCTTCTCCAAGGATGAGTTTTCTCTTCCCATTACAAACGTCATGATCGATAATACGTTCAGTTTTGAGCGCATGTCTTTCATGGACGGATTTTCTGGATACAACCAAATCAAGATGCATCCTAAAGATGAAAAGCATACTGCCGTTCGAATACCATTGGGGGTATATTGTTATACGGTCATGCCCTTCGGACTGAAGAATGTCGGGGCTACGTACCAACGAGCTATGAGTAGCATATTCTACGAGCATTTACGCAAAATAGTAGAATATTACGTGGATGATATAGCTGTCAAAAGCCGCATCAAGGACAATCACATCCAAGATTTGAAGACAGTATTTGAGTTGATGCGCCAACACCAACTCAAAATGAACCCTACAAAGTCCTTTCTTGATGTATGCAGTGGCAAATTCCTAGGATTTGTCATTACTGCTAAAGGCATTCAAGTAGACCCTGATAAAGTGAAGGCTATCCTAAAGATGTGACCTCCCTATAATCTAAGAGAACTCAGGGGATTTCAAGGTCGTCTAGCCAATATCTGGAAATTTATATCCAACCTCTCTATGAGATGTCAGCCTTTTTCTCGTCTCATGAAGAAAGGTGTATCCTTCATTTGGGATAAAGCCTGTCAGCAAGTGTTTAATGATATCAAATGCTACCTCACTAATCCTTCATTTATGGTGCCTTTCGTCATAGGAAGACTATTTTTGCTGTATGTTCGAGCAATGGATCATTCTCTGGGAGCTCTCTTCGTACAAAAAATGATGAGGGTCATGAACAGGCTATCTACTATTTAAGCAGGATGATGGT
Source organism: Iris macrosiphon (assembly GCA_036927795.1). Taxonomy (NCBI): domain Eukaryota; kingdom Viridiplantae; phylum Streptophyta; class Magnoliopsida; order Asparagales; family Iridaceae; genus Iris; species Iris macrosiphon. Next base: position 103,983,755 of record JAYESA010000012.1, on the reverse strand, counting down.
CAGAGCTGAACACCGGCACAATCCAGTAGAAAAAGAATGCTTGGACATAATATTTGCCATTCAAAAAATACGACATTACGTCACAGGCCAGACTATTCATATCATCTCCAGGATCATTCCTCTTCGGGTATTGATGAACAAGCCAAGTGTTCTCAATTCCCGACTCGCGACTTGGGCAATATTATTAACACCATATGATATGGTATATGTTTCTCAGAAATCCATTAAAGGCCAAGCATTGGCTGATTTCCTAGCTGCTCATCCGATTCCAGAAACCTCCAGATTATACGAGGATATTCCTAACGAAGTTACAGAATGTAATTTCGCAATAAAAAGTGATACATGGCAGCTATTCTTCGATGGTGCCTCCAGGACTGGTCCCAGGGGAAACGTAGTTTCAGGAGTAAGAATTGTCCTGGTCACTCCTGATAAACTCGTTATCTATCGAGCATATTCTCTTAACGAACCCTGCTCTAATAATATGGCAGAATATAATGCCCTACTCATCGTACTCCAAGTCGCTAAAGAATTGGATGTCGAATATCTGAAAGCTTTCGGTGATTCTTTGCTGATCGTCAATCAAGTCACAGGAATATATGAAGTCCGTAATCCAGACCTTATTCCTTATCACCAAGCAACGATCGAGATTGCATTATCTTTCAAAGGGTTCTTCCTAGAGCATGTGCCTCAATCTTAGAACTTAGAAGCTGATGCCCTAGCCAGTCTAGCTGCAGATTTAGCTATTCCTATAAAAAGGCAGAATTCGGTGATCCTTCTTAACAGAGATTTATTTGTGTAAAAAACAACTTTCACATAGAATGCAGATACGCTGTGAACGCAGATCCTCCCAAGAGAGACTGGAGAAATCCCTTTATAGATTTCGTGGCATACAGAATCTTACCGTAGGATCCTAAAGAAGCAGTATCCATCAAAAGACGATCATTACGCTTCTATTTTGATGTGTCTTCATAATGCCTATATCGCCGAACCTACGATGGATTGCTATTACGATGTCGCTCCGATGATGAGGCACAGTGGATTACCCGTGAAGCTCATGACGGCGTATGCGGAGCACATTAACCCGGTCCTAAGCTACACGATCGTATCAGGAGGATGGGCTATTACTGGCCTACTATGATCACAGATGCAATAAAATATGCAAGACAATGCAAAGCCTGTCAGGTTCATACAGATTTTATACACCAACCATCTGAACATTTATATCCTACGGTTGTATCGTGGCCTTTTGAAGCATGGGGTATGGATATCATTGGTCCTATTCACCCGTCTTCTTCCAGAGGTCATCGGTTCATATTGGCCATCACAGATTATTTCTCCAAATGGGCAGAGGCGATCCTTCTTGCTGAGGTAAAAACATCCAACGTGATCACCTTCATCAAGCATCATGTCATTTATCGCTTCGGGATATCCCGAAGGATAATTCATGACAATGGGCCTCAATTCATCAACTAAGCATTTCATCAATTTTGTTATAAAAATTGGATACAAAATATGGCCTCTACGACATATAATCCTGTTGCTAATGGTTTGGCGGAAGCTTTCAACAAAACCATTATCAAACTCTTGAAAAAGTTTGTCTCTTCGAACAAAAGAGATTGGAATGAGAAGCTGGGAGAATACCTCTGGGCATACCGCACAACGGTACGAGCACCGACGGGTTGTACCCCATTCTCACTGGTTTACGGGAGTGAAGTAGTTCTCCCCATTGAAATCCAAATTCTGTCACTCAGAATAGCAGTAGCTAATCAGTTGACTCAGGAAAATAATGATCGACTATGGCTTCAAGAGCTAGAAGGATTAGACGAGAAATGCCGCCTAGCTCAACAATGTATTACGTTCTTCCAGGAACGTATTTCCAAAGCTTTTAATCAAAAATTGAAGGAAAGGGTGTTCAAAGTTGGCGAGCTAGTTTTAGCGATAAAAAGGCCAATGATCATTACTCACAAGAGTAAGGGTAAATTCCAGCCCAAATGGGAAGGCCCTTATGTGATCGAGGCGACGTTCTCAAACGGAGCTTATAGATTAGCCAAGCCTAATGGAGACTTGTTAATGGCTCCTATCAACGACAAATTCCTGAAGATGTACTATGCTTAATCTTCTTTGCTCAAATAGAGTATAGTAAAGATCTCATTCGGACAATACTACGTCCAAAGAACTAGTTGGATCATATTCTATCATATCCATATAACCTCTGAATAGATATGTTTAACTAATTTGGAACTTCAAAACCTATCACGTCCATATTACCTCTGATAGTGTTTTGTATACAAATTTAGTTGGATCATATTCTATCATGTCTATATAACCTCTGAATAGATATGTCCTGCTGAAGCTTACTGAAAGTATATTACGTCCATATTACCTCTTATATCACTTTTACCCTAATCTATCATTTATATTCAAAAAAAATGATGGGTCCACCAAAGTCAGATAAAGTCTCTTTATTATCTCCAGAAAGAGCAAGTTACATATAAAAGCAAAAGGTATATCATTTAGGAGGAGCAGTTAAGTCACGAATCTGTCGCGCCAGAGAGGCCATTTTTTCATTCCTAAAGCTCAAAATTGTAGTACGAGCCCGCTCCAACCTTGTCTCCTCATTGTTCAAGGCAGACAGTTTAGACTGAGCATGTACAAAACCTACGTGGATGACACCCATACGGGCCAGGTTCTGCTGAGCCGCTTCCATTCGGTCCTTCAACACATCTCTAGCTGCCGATGAAGCGAGAGCCCTCTCCTCTGCCTTAGCGAGTTCATCTTTCAATTTGCCGACCCTCGCTGCCTCTTTCTCATATTCGGCCTTGCACTTAGCCAGCTGGGAAATGACATACCCCAATACGACATGCTCTTCATTCATCTCTTTCAGCTGTGCCTCGATGGACTTGCTTAGAGTTTCCATCTCCCCAATAAGTTCTGCAGTCATAGAGTCATACTCAGCCTGAATCAGGTCATCAATGCTACCTTGGAATAGTTACAAATAATTGTTAATGGGTTATTCTAAACTATTAACTATTTGCTCCAGTGCATCAGCTCTCCCAGCGTCGTTGAAATTCTGATCGGCGCTATCGTAACCTGGGAGGACATCCTCAGAGCTCGTAGCATAGATTCTTCTCCAGCACCATTGATATCAGCATTTTTAAAGTGGTATAGAAAATACTAGTATACTGCTCAAGTATCATGGCGAGATCCGAATGGACACTGGGAGTGACTTCAATATCGGTGAATCCCCTTCCGAGAACGACTACAGAGAGTGTCATCACAGTCGTCGCTTTAGCAGATGGCGCAACAAAAGTAGAGGCACCAACAATGGTCGAAGTGGCTGACGTACTCAAAGGTGGAATAGTCGTGATGACAGGCTCATCCTCCTCGGAAGATATCGGGACTGTATTAGGCGAGCCAGCACCCTAAAATATTGCCTCTTCAAAGTCGAGTACAGTCGTTTCATCGACAGGAGCTGCAATAAAGCCAAAGGTTGTGTCGACGCTGCCCTCCCCTTAAATGTCTTCCCCTGAAAAGAAGATAAGAGAAAGTTAATATCAAACCTGACGTTAATTTTCCTAAAAAAGAGGCGTATGGATAACATTTACCTAAGGCTGATGGTATATATGTCGCGTCCGTAGCCAGTACAGCTAAATTATTTCTTAATGATGTTAAGCAAGCTGTCATACCTGGAGAGGCGAGTGCATCAAATAACGACTGAGGGTAGTCATCCAAGTCTTCACCTAGATCCAATCGAGGTTCATCAGGTGGAATCTCGCTGGAGATACTTACAGATAAAGAAGGGGCTAGACCCATTATTGGTCTGGATAAAGATATCCTTAATTTGCTCAGCCTCGAAGGCGATCTCGTAGCACTACCTGAAGCGGTCGCAGCGACAGCAGTCTCGAGCAAAGAATCTCCGACACTGTCAACCAAAATTGTGGAGGTTCCTTCTCTAATAGGCGAAGGACCTCTAGTCAAAAAATTATCCCCAACAGGGGAAACGGCAGGTTCACTCCTAGGAGCCTCATGGCTGGAAGTCTTGACAGGACCACTAATAGTCTTTTTTCTTGCAAGGGGAAGTCTCTTTCAGAATAGGAGCCCTTCGCTTACTAGGGATAAGAAGAGGCTCTATAGGTGGAGGTATTATGCCTCTCGGTACGGTCAACAAAAACTCGTATGGATTGACAGAGTCTTCACCTTCGTTAGAGGAAACTGATGGGACTTCCTCTCTTCCAACAGACTTATGAGAGGGCATCCTAAAACTTCCACGCATATCAAAATTGCGATAGAATGTATTAATGGCCACATAAAATTGGGCGTATAAATAGAGGATGCGCAACTCCATGGAGAGAGAAGTCACGGGCACAGTAAAGGTTGCTCCAGTACAATCCACTATAAAGTACCGCCTTTCTCTCGCTCCATTAATAAGTCTATCTCTGGACTTGAACCTAGTGATGGCATTTTCCACATATAATTGGTCATACCCAAACTGTCTGGTGAACCGACTAGGCAGATAAGGCTCCAAGAAGCAATGGTCTTTACTTCTGTACAATAAATGGGAAGGTCTAATACAGACCAACCAATAAAAAGCTTCGGGAGAAAGAACGGTCTTCCTGTCACTTGAATCTTGAAACCTCGTCTCCTATTGATTGATATGTACAGTGGGGACGATAAAGAAGAGCTTCCAGCTATGAGCAAAATTTAATGCTCACCGATAGTCTACGACGGTTGTCACGTTCCAAGTAAAATTCTTGTAATTCAACAAGAAATTATTTCCCCAAAGTACTGGCAGAGCTGGGAGACATCACCCTGGGGTTATGAAGAATTAACCATCCTATCAGGTATAGGAATGGTAACTCTACCCTGGGAAAGTTTTTACGCCGTGTTTCGTCTGCAAGCAGCCCATCAGTAATGGCCCTCAGGCCAGCTTGTATCCGGCATACCATGGCAGGGAGCAAGCCCAGTCTTGCCCCAAACACCAAACGCACTGCAGGCTATAAAGTGTTACGATGAATGCGATCCAAAGATGCAATGCCAGGTACTATCAATCGGCGTAGCCATACAAAGAGGAAGCCAGCCAGTTAAGCTTCCCTTGACAGAGGCTTGCGGCAATGCCTTATATAACTGTAGGCTTTAGTGCCTGCAGGATAAATCCCTATCTCCTCATCAAGAACTTGATCTGAAGCCTCAACGTCTTCAATAAGATCATTGACTATTTGAGCATTAAGCACGCTCAGAAGGCTCAAAGGCTTATCCCTGCTATCTACAACTTTGTCTGGCTTAGCATCTCTATCCTGATAAAAGAAGAGATAGGATGCCCATTTTTTGGTATAAGCCAAATTAGAGGGCTCATTATAGAAGGTGGTGCACGCTAGATAATGGCTTATTAGCTCCTGGTACACTGCCACTACCCGAGAGTTTGTATCCCCCAGCTCCCTGTTTGTGGAAACATACTCTTCATAAGGAGTATCCCCTATTGGCAGTCTTAAAATCTCTGCGATCTCGTGAAGAGCCAATCCTATCTCCCCTAGCGGAGTGGCGAAAGTCCCAGTGAGCGAGATATACCGCTCCATCAAAGCCAAAATAGGTTGGGATTGGGAGGCAGCCCAACACTGGTAGCATTCACCGCCGCAAACAGACCAATGCTCTCCAGCTCCGTCTGAAAATGCTTCAGGGCCCAGGCAGCTAAACGAGCCCATCGAAGATTTCCAGGGGTTAGCCACACGTTAGTCCGAGGATTAACCTTGGGGTATACTCCTCTATGCCCCATAAAGTCATCACAAAAAGTCGATAATTGGACTGGCTGGAATAGTGCAGTATCTTCACTCGGGACACTGCCCGGAAATAATCCCCTGAAAGGCATGACAGGGCCTGAAAGGCGGCTGACAAATAATCCTTGGCCTGATCCTTTATGATAAAATATCTTCCCCGGCTAGCCGTGAAGATTAGGGGTCAGGGTCCAGGACATCTTCCTGGGATGTGTGGAATGGAAGAAGGCCGAGATAGGGTAATCTCTAGGCATCCTTGGCAGGTACATGACCATGCCCTCAGCAGTAAAAACCCAGTTTTCCTTCTTAGGCTTCGTTTGGGATTAATTATCAATCATATTCCCGAATAGGAAAGCTGGTTTTATATATTTGGTCCCATCTATATATATCAGGGTCTCTCCGCTAATCATATTCAATAGCATGCATTCTCTCTGGGACGATATCAGATTTCCCTTCCTTCAGGATTCTGGGTACCAGAAATAGGGAATGTCATATGAGACAAATCCTCCAGATAATTGGAGTTCAGTATCCCGGCAGCGGAGCCCATCATCTCAGCTAATGGATGGATCTGCAAGTCTACTACAAAATACAAGAAGAGCAAGTTAGTTTCTACACTAGACATTACATTCTTGCAGCTTACACCAAAGATCAACAGTCTGTGCTTTTACGCCAAGACTGCAAAAACTCGAGCTATTAGGCTGAACCTATTTCTGAGGCGTAAGATTCAAGGTTGGCAGTATACACCAAAACTTAACAGTCTGAGTTTTTATGCCAGATTGTCAAAATTTGAGTTGTTATACCGGAATTGTCATCCAGAGCGTAACACTCAAAGTTTGTAGTATACGCCAAATTTTGACAGTCAAAGCTTTTACGACAGACTGCAAAAATATAGAGTTTTTACGCTGATAAATTTGGAATGTGGGCGTAAATGATAAAACATCTATGTGCATCATCTTACTCGAAGAGGCACTTAGCATAAAAGATAACCTAGCGCATTCATGTACTACGTGTGCGAAGGGTTTTCTTCGTTTTTCTTTGTCCCAAAAGCTTTACCTATGACGCCTGGTGCAGAACTTGACGGTGGGGCACTTCGTTCAGAACGAGGTTCGTTCAGCCCAACGGGAGTTGCTCGTGCTTGAACAGAGAAGCGAGAAGAAGACGCAACTTTCTTGCCCTTAGAGGTGGTAGTTGGTTTCGGTGCCATGGCTAAAATGCAGAGTTCTTAAAGGAAGAGACGAAGAAGAGCTCTCAAAAGAACAAAGGATTTTCGGAAAAGACAGATAAAGGGTTTCTTCTCTTAAGGCCTTAGGATATTTATAGAGTCTGGATGACTCCTCGAATCCCTAACCAAATCTGATATTTAATATTCGGTTCTGATTTGGGGCCACGTCAGCTTATCATTTGAAAGAAAAAGACGGACAGTTAGTGGATCCAGAATTTATGTGCAGAGCAGATCTATGATTTTACGCTCAGGAGTTTTTACGCTCAAGAGACCACAAATCTACGGTTTTACGCTCAGAGACTATAAGTCTATGATTTTACGCCCGGATACTTTTATGCTCGATAGCTTTTACGCTCGAGAGGCTACAAACCTACGACTTTACGCTCAGAAGCTATAAATCTATGATTTCACGCTCAGAAGTTTTTACGCTCAGAGGCTACAAATCTATGATTTCACACTCAGAGACTATAGGTCTATGGTTTTACGCCCAGATGCTTTTATGCTCGGTAGCTTTTACGCTCGAGATGCTACAAACCTACGAATTTACGCTCAGAGGTTACAAATCTATGATTTCACGCTCAGAAGTTTTTTTCGCTCAGAGGCTACAAATCTACGATTCTATGCTCAAAAGCTACAGATGGCCAATTGTAAGGATTTTACGCAGAAATGCTCCTTCTTGGCTATAAAATATTCTAAGTGCCGAAAACATACAGAGTTCAACATTAAAGATGATTCTTTTCCTTGCGCTATTGGAAGTTCATCCAAAGACCAGTCAGAATCTTTTAAAAAAGTTCAAGTATGGCCCGTTTGACGGCCATTTCTTGCCCTATTTTTTAAGGGATTTTCGGGAAACCATTCTTGAAGACGACGATCTGAACAGCAAATTATTCGTATCAGAGAAGTGACAGTTCAGAATTCTATGCGACTCCTTGTTCAAAACAGCATGATAATTTGGATATTCAAACTTAATGCCAAGAAGCTTTCTATACGTCTTCAGTTACGCGTAAAAGACGGGACGAGATCATATAATCTTTTTATCAGAGTCGACATAAAGTTATTCAAACGTGCTGAAGCTGCATCTATTCAGACTTCCTCACAGCAAATATGACAAATCATCATATGCGTAAAAGAAGACAATTTTTTAATCATGATTACATATGATGGAAATCCAGTCTATAAAGGGTTTTTTATCTTCATGATTACATATGATAGAAATCCTTTTGCTATAATGGGTTTCTTATTTTCATTTAGGATCACGCCAAGAATCTGTTCTGCTAGGTTCTCGTATTGGTGGAGATCTTTGTCGTCTTCTACAGTAGTTCATCGACTTCCACAGTAGATGAAAAAGAAAATAATTAATGTTGGGAGGATACAGAACTGGGCCTGTGTAAAGAGCCCATCCTCCATACGCCTTGACAGATTGAGTTGAGGTTTTAGACCCAACTCAATACTGGAAGACGGGGCCAGTTTGTCTGCCCTCGTCCACCGTCATGATAGAAGAAAATACAGCTTGTAAGCTGTGTGGTCGAATATGACCCTTCCTCTCTCCTGGACGAATCGCTATATGAAATTGCTGATCATCCCGAGCAAAGGAAGCTATGATATCCTTCCATGATCCATCGTTGCAGAGGACATTTGCTCGAAGACGCATCTTTTTACGGCTCCTTATGAACGGGAAGAACATTATCTTCTTTTTCTCCCTCAAGTCAGCATGACGGAACTCGGCAACCATTTCTATATGGTGAAGGAAGTATGGGAAAAATAGGTTAACTTAATTACCTTTTTATAAGCAGAGGAGAACACACCGAATCCCAACAAACTACCAAAAAAATTTGCCAAAAAATTAGCCTAGAGGAACGAGTCAAAATTGACCGTTTCATGCTTCATTTAAAGTATTTCAAATTATGAGGAATTTGAAAACTTTAAAGAGGGTCTTGTAGAAGCATGAAAAATACGCTGCAGGATTATACGCAATATGTATGAAGCCCACGTAAAGTAGAGTTTCAGTACTGTGTGGCGTAAGACATGACTCTAGAGTTATCAGCGTACAGTAGAGCTTCATCGCTAGTACAACATAAAATATAGCACCAGAACAACCCGCGTAATACAGTATTTTCATACTGCTTCAGTGTAAAAAAGTTGTTATATCGCCACTCTGGCGTAAAACCTGTTCGCTTTTAATGCAGTGGGAAGTTGTACGAGGAACTCTTCATATTGTTCGAACGAACCTGTCATATCATGCAGTGAACCTGACTCCTGACAAAGCATACTGCATGACTATCCAGACGACGGCTGTAATGATGATTCGGCATAAAAACCCAGACCGTCGTTTAGTGACATTTCTTTGATACAAATTGCTTTTACACATTTAAAGGAATACGCTGCCTAGTTTTACACAGACAGACGTAAGCTTTTACGCTCAGCAGGAGACGAGACGAACCGCCATGTCAAAAGCTGCTCTTCATACAGAGATCGAGGTACGTCTCTGCAGTTAATGCGCATGATAGGGGCAGATCTCTGCATTTAATGCACGAGATTTAGTTTTACTTTCAAAGACTAGGTGAGCCATAATTATGGCTAATACGTCCACATCATCACCTCTGCATGTTACGCCATCAGGCTATTTTCAGCTATAGGAGCACGTTATATACTATCCCCTTGAAATATGCCTACCTGGCTATTTTCAACTATAGGAGTACGCCGTATGCTATCTCCTCAGAATACGCCAACTCAGGCAATATTTGCATTGGTGCATAATAAGGCTATTTTGTCCAGAATACGTCCAAGACCTCAGTCAAGGAAGGAGAATCGGCTATCTTTTACGCTGGCTACCTTTCCATGCTATATCAGGCTTCTATGCCTACTTGGCTTCTATGCCAACTTGAAAACTATTTGGCTTCTACGCCATGGTGACAGCCATTGGCTTCTATGCCAACCTTTTCTATGTGAGGGGCAGTTACCTACGTGGCTTGCCTGCCGTGATCTTCGTATCAGTTATACGCATTACCTCATAATGGGACATGCATCACACGCGGATTCAGAAGATTATGTATACGTGGGTGGCAGTTATTATAACCGCCGCGTAAAAAGTGCCACACTCTCCACTGTTCGGCTTCTACGCCGACTGGACGGTTACTGTCACTAAACTCTATAAATGGAGACCTCCGTCCATGGAGGTCAGAGGTCGAAGAATCAGATTTTGATCTTTGAGAGAAAGGTCAAAAAATCGAAGAGAGAGGAGCACAGACCGAGAGTAGTGATCGACGATTTTGGCATCGAGCATCCACTCCTTCTTGCAATCTTTGAAGCTTCTACTTCTTCTACAGCACTTCTTCATTATTGCGTGGTCCAAGGGACAAAGTGATCGACCGCAGATCAGACTCCTATAGCAATATTTACCCAGATTAAATTTTGTACTTAACATCCTCGTATAGGATTAATTGTACTTCTTGTTTGTAAACCAAAGAAAGGGTTTCGTATAAACCTTATTTTATTTCTTTCGTTTATTATCAAACAATATATACCTATATGCATATACAAACCTAGGTATATAATCATACACACTTACACTTATATATATATATATATATATATATATATATATATATACATGTATTTATACATATACATATATATATATATATCACTATGTACTTATATATATATATATATACACACATAGTCACACACACATATACATAAATTCAAATACACTATTATATGTATATAGATATCACTTAATTATCATATACACCTATAGTTACACATGCACGTATAGCAAAAAGAGCCAAACAATAAACACATGGAGTGTACCACACCCGTATCATACTTTGTCTATGATACGCTTAAGATACGACTCCAACACACAACCAAATGCATCTCGGAGGATACGTGCAAGTCTAAAACACTAATTATGAATAATAGATATATTAATTAGAGTATCTTCGTATTCGTGTCATAATATGATATGTACAAAGCCCCGTGTCAGAGGAAAACCCCCAAATAAATCCATTTCGTCAAATTAACGAGATACGGCCTACACGTATCCAATTGTGGACATGATACTAGCTACAAACAAGCAAGCAAATGTCAATTAGATCTATTAGATCCAATGACAAGCACTACATGTGCCAATATCAGAATTATCCTAAAATTGGTACCAATTTGGACATAACTTCCACCGTAGGTCTCCGATGAACCCAAAACTAATTCTTATGGGTAGCCTATGCATGTGGGTTGGTTTCTCATAATTAAATCTCAGATCTATAGTCTATTAGAAGGAAAAAATTAAAATATACCTATTGGAAGATGGATTCCCAATTAAAGTCCCTAAGTTCCAAGTAACTCCTCTCCTTGTAGATCTTGTCCTCCTCCTCCTTGCTCCTTGCTTACTTCTTATAGATTCTTGATGTAGAAGTCTCAATTGATGAATAGGAAAGGAATTGGTGAAGAATTGGTGGATAATTGATGAAGGAATGGAGGGAATTGGAAGAGGGAAAATTGTAAATCTAGAATTTGGGAAAATTGGTGAAATAAAATGAGCACTCTCTATCCTCCTTATGGCCAGCCATGTAACCCACCCCAAGCAATGTAAAATATCACAAATATCCCTTTGGGCTCTCATAAAGAAATTAATTAGGGAGAGAAAATTCTAGTCTAATAGTTTCTCTAATTAATCCAACCTCCTAATCTATGGACCAAATTCATGGGCTCAATCTAACTCAAACTAAAATGGTGGTTCATGCATTCTAATAAATAGGTTTGGTCCACTACACAAGTCCAAAATAAATCTACAAGAGGCAATAAATAAATAATTAATCAAGCATTCATAAAATTAAATACAAATAATCCTAGAATTAAATTATCCATGTCAATTACGAAACTATCCTTGAGTAAAAATGTGAGGGTGATAACCCTGAGTTAAGTAGCAGAGAGCATGAGCTTCCTTTGATTAGCAGGCTATTACCGAAGGTTTGTTCAGGACTTTCCCAAACATGGAGAGCCGATGACTAGACTGACCAGGAAGGACGTAGAATTCATCTGGACTGAGGATTGTCAGTCAGCGTTTGAGGAACTGAAGAGGAGATTGACTACGACTCCCATCTTAATACTACCATCAGAAGCAGGAGGATTTTCCATTTACAGTGATGCATCAGGGAAGGATTTGGGTTGTGTGTTACAGCAGCATGAGAAGGTGATTGCCTATGCTTCCACGTAATTACGCCCGCATGAGAAGAACTACCATACCCATGATTTGGAGTTGGTAGCGGTTATCTTTGCTCTCAAATTATGGAAATACTATTTATATGGGGAGAGAGTAGATATCTTCACAGACCATAAGAGCTTGAAGTATGTATTTACATAAAAAGAGCTCAACATGAGACAGCGGCGATGGTTGGAGATGATAAAAGACTTTGAGATATCTTTACAATACCATCCAGGGAAGGCCAACGAAGTCATGGATGCTTTGAGTAGGTATTTCGTGGCTATGTGCTTGACTAGAGACAGATATTTATTGGTAGATCTTGACAGTTTGGGCATTGAGGTATTGATTCCTGGAGTCACAGCACAGATATGGGGACTTCAGCAGTCAAAGTAGATGGACAGGGTCAGAGCCGAACAGTATAAGGACGAGTCTCTGAGGAGCATCAGAGCACAGGTTCAGATCGGGTTGGCAGAGGACTATATCATCGCTGATGATGGATCATTGCGATACAGTACCAGGTTATGTGTACCGAGAGGGGGTATAGCATAAAGTGGTATGGTGGTATGGCATGAAGTAGAAGGTAGCTAGCTTCGTGTCCAGATGCTTAGTTTGCTAGCAGGTCAAGGTGGAGAGATAGAGGCCAGAAGGATTACTTTAGCCTTTACCAATTCTGAAGTAGAAATAGGAATATGTGACTATGGATTTTGTATCAGAGCTTCTTCATTTTCTAAAACTCAAAGATACAATTTGGGTCATCTTAGATAGGTTGACCAAATCTGCCACTTTCTGCCATTTAAAGTGGGTACATCGATGGAGAAGCTTATGGATATATATGTACGCCAGATTGTCAGATTGTACGGTGTTCCAGTGAGCATAGTCTCGGATTAGGATAGTTGCTTTATGTCCTATTTCTGGAGGAGTTTGCAGGCTAGCTTGGGCACTTAGCTCAAGTTCAGTACCACGTATTACCCTCAGACGGATGGACAGTCAGAGATGACTATTTAGACTCTTGAGGATATGCTATGAACCTATGTTTTGGATCTTGAAGGTTCTTGGGAGGATCACCTTCACTTGGTAGAGTTTTCATATAACAATAGCTACCAAGCTAGCATTGAGATATCACCATTCGAGGCATTTTATGGATAGAGATGCCGCACTCCATTGTCCTAGGATGATGTTTGTGATAGAACTTTATTGGGACCAGAGATGGTTGTGGTTACAGCAGAGAAGGTGAAGCTTATCAGGGACAAACTTCGAATGGAGCAGGACAGGCAGCGACATTGGGCCGATAGCCGCCGGAGACCTTTGTAGTTTGAGGTATAGCTTTTGTTTTGTTTTGCTTGTGATTGATTGTTGTTTGTTAGAGTGCAAATACTATATTTTGTGCTAGGTTGGTGGTCTAGTTTTCTTTAAGATTTCTCCGACACGTGGCACGATTCCTTTCAGTGGAGGCAACAAGCTTAGTCCATGATTCATCGATCCTTTCAATATTCTTGAGAGGGTCAGTGTAGTCGCTTATAGACTAGACTTACTACCTACACTATAGGAAGTACACAACGTATTTCATGTATTGCAGTTGAGACGGTATTTGGCAGATTCCAGTCATGTATTGGGTCACTCGAAAATAGAGGTGGGCCCTACTCTTAGCTATTCAGAGCAACCAGTGGAGATTCTGGATTAGAGAGAGAAGGTGTTAAAGAACAAGTCGATTCCTTTGGTGTGCATCGCGTAGAGGTATTACTTGCCAGGAGAGAGTACCTGGGAGCGAGAGGCCAAGATGCACGAGCGATATTCTTATCTGTTCGAGCCGTGAGGTATAATTCTTTCTTGTATTGTATTGGTTGTTTTTGGTAGATAGTTTTTTCCTTAATTTTAAGGACAAAATTTTTCTAAGGTGGGTAGGATTGTCACCCTCATATTTTTACTCAAGGGTAGTTTGATAATTGATATGGATAATTTTAATTTTAGGATTATTTGTAATAAATATTTGTGTATGTATGATTGTTTAATTATTGTATTAATTATTGTTTGCTAGTTATATACTTATTTTAGACTTGTGTAGTAGACCTAACCCATTTATTAGAATGCATGAAGCCAACAATTAGACTAGTTTAGATTGAGCCCATTAAATTTAGCCCATGGATTAGGAGATTTGATTAATTATTGAAACCATTAGACTAAAACCTTTCCTCCCTAATTAATTTCTTCATGAGTGGTCCCAAGGGGTATTTGTGATATTTTATACTGCTTAGGGAGGGGGTTATATGGCCGGCCTATAGAGGAGAAGAGAGAGTGATCTCATTTCATTCATTCCCAAATTCTAGATCTATAATTTCTATCATTCAAATTCCCTCCATTTCCTCATCAATTCTCCATCAATTCTTCACCAATCTCTTTCAAATTTTTCATTGAGACTTCTTCATCAAGGAGCTATAAGAAGGAAGCAAGGAGCAAGGAGAAGAAGGACAAGATCTACAAGGAGAGGAGCTACTTAGCACTTAGAAACTTTTTATTGGGAATCCATCTCCCAATAGGTACATTTCAGTTTTTTCCCTTCTATTAGACTCTAGATCTAATATTTAACTATAAGAAACCAATCCACATGCATAGGATACCCACAGGAATTGGTTTTAGGTTCATCAGAGACCTACGGTGGAAGTTATATCCAATTTGGTGTCAATTTGGGAGAAATTTCAAGATTGGCAAATGTAGTGCTTGTCGTTAGGTGTAATAGAAGTAAATGACATTTGATTACTTGTTTATAACTAGTGTCGTTTCCATAATTGGGTACGTGTAGGCCGTATCTCGTCAATTTGATGAAACAGGTTGATTTTGGGGGGTTTTCTCTGACACGGGACCTTTTGCATATTACATTGTGACACGGACATGTAGATACTCTAATTACTATATGTATTATTTATATTTTATGTATTAAACTTGTTCGTATCCTTCGAGATACGTTTGGTTGTGTGTTGGAGCCGTATCGTACACGTATCATAGAGCAAGTGTGATACAGGTGCGGTGCACTCTACGTGTTTGATATTTTATCTTCCTTGCTATACGTACATGTGTAATTCTATATATATATATTTATATAATATTTAGGTGATATATGTATGCATATAATAGTGTACTTGAGTTATGTATAGGTGTGTGTCTATGTGTGCATATATATATATATATATATGTTTATGTTTATGTATTAGAGTGATATGTATGAGGGTGTTATATGTATCTATGTATATAGATAGCTAGTTATCTATATGTGTATAGCTATATATATATATACTGGTATATATGTGTGTGGATGTGTGTTGTGAGGACTCAGGACAGGGTGTTATACTTGTACAGCAGGGAGTATCGAGCAGTTCAGCAAATGAAGAGGGGAATCAGCAGTTGCAGCTCTGAGTTCACTGAGCAGTTTGGTAACTACTGTGCAAGGGAGCATTAGCACTGTTGTGCACGGTTCGAGCACTGCAAGGAGGAGCTCCTGCATCTGCAGCTTGGTGTTGTACAGCTACCAAATTGGCATGCTCAGTCGGGCATAGAGGAAGATAGCAGTAGCAGCAACCCGAGAAGTGGCAAGAGAGGTAGTAGTGGCACTTTGTTGTATCAATTTTCAGTCAGCAGGTAACTCACTGTGCAGTGAGCAGTCGATCACAGTATCTGTGCAAGATATGCACAGTTCAGTGTAGGTAATAGTTTGGTTTCAGTTTTAATCTTTAAGTTGAGTTTTGGGTTCAATTAATATCAGTAGGTTTAGTATGTTAAGGTTTTAAGTATTAAAAGTGATTGGATTATGGTTGGTAGATTAGTTGTTAGTCACTTAGGTTAGTAGTTATAAGGTATAGTTAGTAGTTTTAGTTAGTGTTTCAATGTAGTATTATTTTACTTGTTATTATTGATAGTTAGTCTTATATACTATAGGTAGTATAGCTTGATAGTTAGTTATATTAGCTATACATATCTATGTATATTAGTATTATAGTTAGCTAGGTATGCATATTTTATTAATTGTTAGATACATTGTAGTAATTGGTCATATATGTATTAGTTATGTTAGAGTTGGGTTACCTCGGGATACCAAGGTATTACCAAGGTGTTGGGTCAAAACCCAAGGTATTGAGTTTGGGTATCGAGATAGGTGCGATATGCATTGGTGCAAGTCCAAGGTATCCTATTTCAATTAATTTATTATAGTATTATAAGATTTGACTTGAATATATATAAAATTCTATTATCATTTTTGAAAACTTGCGTATCTAAGGATATGGCTCTTTGATTGCCTTATTATTTTATAGCTTAGCTAGTATAACATAGTTTTATAGTGTATCGACTTAGTGACTTAGTTTTAGACTTTTGCAACCTAGATTTCATCGGTTTGACCTAGAAATGGCTTTATGACTTAGAATTGTATCAACTTAACTTATTTATATTTTAGAACTTTGTATTGATGCAACATACCAGATATAGGTTCTGTGACACTATCTTGGGCATCGAGACACACCTTGCTCAAGACTTCAGGCGAGTATATTTCTCTAATAGTTTTTAATTCATAATAGTGTATATATGCATGTTCTAGAATTATATACTTGACTCTGACACAGTGATTTTATGGACTTGTACTACATGGATCCCGTCAGGAGATGTTATCCCCTACCATATTCAGTGGGTACTCGTGTATATTATATCTTATTGGGTATATTGTGTATTGATTACATTTTGTGTTCACACACTGATCTTGG
Organism: Iris macrosiphon; assembly: GCA_036927795.1. NCBI lineage: Eukaryota > Viridiplantae > Streptophyta > Magnoliopsida > Asparagales > Iridaceae > Iris > Iris macrosiphon. The sequence continues at coordinate 103,966,814 of JAYESA010000012.1, read as the reverse complement.
TAAGTATGCTTATTCGTGTACACCCACTGCTCGTGTTCAGTAGTTATATTTTATGTTCGTAGCATATCGTGATTGGATCCATCTGTATTAGATAGCGGTGGGAGAGTAGGAGTTGATTATGTGATCAACACCCCATTATTACATCGTGTACATTCTGGTTACATACCTCACTTGTAATCGTCTTACTTGATCATGTTCACCCAACCCAATCACATAATGAACTTGTATTCTGAGGCATATTAGCTAGTTTAGATTGTAATTATTTTATCATATTGTGATATTTATATTATTGATCTATATTCTCGTACATTAACTGTATATCTTATTCATTCATTCATATGTTTAGTGATATTGTATTTTATTTCTATTATCTGTTTATATGCTCGATTATGCTATTGAAACTGCTTTCAGAGGTATGTACTTTACTCTAATCCTGACTAGATATATTTTTCTAGATGACTGGCTTATAGAGCAGTGTCCCACATTCTACCAGCCGCAGGATGGCATACCTATAGAGGATTCTCCTTTGGTAGACCATGAGGACTTTGTTGCTGAGCCCGAGGAGGCCTAGATTATTTCTTTGTTGCGAGAATAGCAAAGAGTGAAGGGCCCCGTAGCAAAAAAAACAGAAGGTGTATTGGATTGTATTAGACTATTCTTTTGGTGGAATCACAGTTTGTATTACTATTTCAGATTGTGGTTTATATCCTTATTCTTTCTTTCGCTATTCCATTCGTGCATTATTCTTCCTTAGTTTGTTTTGTGATTGAGATTAGATATACTTGTGAGATACCATTTTGTTCATCCGTTTGGAGTTGAGATGATTGACATGTACCATATTATACTGTTGAGATGCTAGATAGTTAGAAATGACCCAGACAGCGTTCTACCACTGATTCTGCGGCGTAGGCTGGACGTACCCACTTACTCGTGCCCTAATATCCGGGTGCAGGTCGTGACATAAGGAAAGATAATACCTGGATATTGATCACCTGCAACAGTAAGCAGGGGTTACTCCATATAGAGTTTTAGTTTTTTATGTTGGTATATCAATGAGAAAATAATGACAAGGTACATATGATATGTATATCAGGAAGTACTAGTTAAGAGAGGGGAGGGACTGATAAATGGTATATGTTGTGTTGATATGGTATTAAGTGGAGTTAAGATCAGTTACAGAGGTATATGTGTGGGGTGGGGGGCTAATGCCTGGGTTGGTGTGATGTATCTATTATCATAGGGGTGTTGGGTATCTAGTATATCAGTGTAAATATATTCACTATGAGGGTATCCTAAGTGTAATGATTAGTTTAAATGTTATCAGTTATATAGATTAATTAGTATATATTTGATACTAGTTAAGATATTAGCTGCCTCTATATGTAACATCTTAACTAGCTAGAATTAACTAGATAATGGTTATTATAGACTAATATCTTTAGTATTAACTTAGTTAGACCCAATACCTTCGTGTGGACCTAGTATTGACTTAGAAGAGCATGTACTAGTACATCTTAACCCATTTATCATTCATTGCACCATTTAACTTAATATTCCTCAATAGGATTGTGTGGCACCAGCTTGGGCATGAGAGACACTTTTTGCTCAGGACCAGAGGCGAGTATATTTCTATGTTCATTTTTATTTCAAGATAGTATATATATCGCATATTCTAGAACTATATACTTGATTCCGACACAGTAGTTTCCTGGACTGGTACTATATAGATCCTGTCAGGAGATGTTATCCCTTACCGTATTCAGTTGGTACTCCTTAACTTATATTTTATCATATATATCGGGTATTAATTTAGTTTACTTCATGTCCACACACTGCTCGTGTTCAGTATGCCCATAATCGTGTTCGTAATATGTCATGATTGGATCCATTGGTATTAGTTAGGGATGAGGGAGTAAGAGTTAGTTATGTGATCAAGCCCAAGTGTATGCATGTACATGTCGATTAGATATCACACGTATAATCTAGTTACAATATTGTATTCGTGTTTAACCTAAACCGATCATAAAATAAACTTCTATTCCATGGCACGTTAGCTGGTTTTATTTATTTCTATTATACTGCAGTTATTCTATTGTCTGTTTTTCATTCCAGTATATTACTTGTTCACTCTAGTTCATTACATTCTGATGTTTAGTTATCGTGTATTCTTTTCTATTATCTGTCGTATATGCTCGATTATTTATTTGAAACTGCTTTCAGAGGTATGTACTTCACTCCAATCCTGATTGGATATATTTTTTAGATGATTGGCTCATATACCAGTATCCCATGTACTATGTCCCACAAGATTGTGTACCATTAGAGGATACTCCTTTAGAGTAGGAGGACTTAGTACCAGAACCTGAGGAGGCTTAGATTATTTTTTTAGACTTTTATTAGACTTTTATTGAGATTGTTGGCATGTATATATTATTTCAGGCTTGTGGATGTATTGAGACTCTATCCTTTCATTATTCCATCTCGTACTTATCTTTCTTAGTTTGTATTGTAATTGAGTATAGTTTAAATTTATCAGTTACCATATTGTTCCTCCATTTGGAGTGAGAGTAATGACAGGTACCATGTATAGATTGTGTGAGATATTAGATTATGGATGACCAAGACAACGTTATACCATCGATGCTGTGGCGTAGGCTGGGCATTGATCACTTCTCGTGCCCTTATTCCCGGTATGGCTCGTGATAATTGTCCCCTACTAATACAGATGTCTGGTCAAGTCAAGTGTACTTAGAGTGTAAATCATTCTCTACTAATACAAATATCGGGTCATGTCAAATTTACATAGAGTGTAATCATCCAAAACTAATATAAATGTCTGGTTGTATGAAATATACATAGTGTAATCGTCCTCTACTAATACAGATGCCTGGTCATATTAAATATACGTATAGTGTAATCATCCTCTACTAATGTAAATGCCTAGTCGTATCAAATGTACATAGAGTATAATCATCCTCTACTAATATAGATGCCTGGTTGAGTGGTATTTGTCACGCTCCGATCTCCCGCAGGAAAATCGGCCGTTTCCGCTAGGCGGGAATCACCTTCGCCAGCGCTCCCGCAGAACGATCGCTTGACCCATCCGGGCGTGATGCCGCACGAGCGTGATCCACGCCCGTGCAAGGCCATGGTTCATTAGCTGGCGGCAAGAGTTCTAAGCCACAGAGTCGTACAGATTATCCGAGTGCAGCGGAGTCATAAACGCATAGCGATTTGGTAACAGGTTCACTGAGTCGACAATATAGCGAAAGCATTGAAACACAAGTTGAAGTAAAGCAAGCTATTTTATTGATATAAATAAGTGTTACAGGCGGCGTATAGCCGAGATTACAAGTCGCTCAAGCCTCTCTCTATGAAACAGTAAAAGCGTGCCAAGTGGCTACAACTGTGGAATGATTGTACAGGCGATGTTCAGGCAGGTTCGGGCTATGTTCACAATATTATGTCTTGTATATGTGCTTCTGTTTCGGGTGTACCGTTGCAAGGCTTCAGAAGGAACTCCTGGCCTTAGCACGCACGAAGGAGGCATCCGCACCGAAACGAGGTTCTTCCGCACCCTGCATACAAACTGGTGGATTATCAGTACATTGAATGCACTGGTGGGGAAACTACTCGCCCGCTCGACAAATCCAAACACGTAATACAGGTTTCGTGCACAACTATTAAGTTGTCTTTCTAGTTGCCTTAGGATCAGTTTCATACAAATATTGAATAGCCTAACTCGTGTGGCAGGGCACCGTGCGACATAAGAGGAAACACGGCGAGACTTACCAACTTACCATTTGTCCTTCCCTGTCTAAGGCAAATATTATTAATTCATGCACGGGCAAGTATAAACATTCAGGAGCATAGCATATGCAAACATGAGGGTCATTATTTTTAGATCGTTCAGGTGTTCAGTTCATTGATGCTATGCAATGACTCGCACGCGGATAGCCGCTAAGCGAGGATGACTTATCTATATGACAAAAGTCACTGGCATAGCCATTATGGACGGGTTATGGTCTCGGGACTAAGAATGATATGCAACGCAGGTGGCGAGCCCCGCTACATAATATTCTGTCCATGACTAACGACCATACAAACTTTTTCGCCCGGATCGGATCGGTCCCAGTGCCCCGGTGACCGTCCGCGGAAGCCAAAAATCCTTGTGCACAGGTTGTCCGCGACATGTAGGTCAGGTTCTATCCAAATCCAAAGCTTGACATGATAATCATGGAACACAAACAAACTTATTCTGAATGAGCATATTGCTCCACGAGCTGGGATTTAATCAGTACAAATATGATCCTCGTTCAGATGCACACTTGGCATGATTATCATTAAAGTATAATTCATATTCAATATCCATTCTTGCTTGATACAATCCCCTGGTTCGGGGATTTCCTTGGTGACCTAACGGTCCCGGATACTTGCAGGTTCAATTGCACAGAAGGACTATTTGATAGTCTCCTGGCTAACAAGAATGCATGCACATAAAATCACGTTAAACATTCAAAAGCAGGCAAGCACGTGTTCAAAGGAACATAAGTAGACACGTTTGCTCGGACCCGAAGGTAAGCCGAGAGATGAAACCGTTAGGGGACTTAGCATGCACGGGTCAAAATATAAGCAGTATTTCAATTTCCATGTTCTAGCATAAGCAAAACAAGTTGGGATTATTCCCTTAGCTAGGTGCGTTGGATTTATTAGCATGCAGGGGTTGAATCACCTAGCAACTAGCATAAATATTCCAGATTTTATGTGTGCTGGCTAAGCAAAGACAAGTTTACCATAGCCACCTACCTTAGCGATGATTCGCCTCGGTAGAGCGATACGTCAAGCGAGCCTCTGAAAGCCGAAGATGATTTCCTGTAGGGACAAGTCTGGATATCCTTTGCTTCTCGTTCGAGGCAAAACGGGTCGGGACAGTTGTACTTTTGCCGATTGAGTCGGCAGTCCGCTAGAACGGAATGGGGTATTACAGTATTGATAGGTAACATATCCTTGGCATGTGTATATTGGGTGAAAACTCCTAACTATACAAAATGTCGCATCGGGACAACATAGCATAAATAGACATTCAAAGCAATAAATAGAAGAAAGCAAGATACAAACATTCAACGAGCATAAAAAAATAAATTACATGCAAAAGAGAGCCCAATCGGTATACCGTCGGTACATTGTAGTATACCGTTGGTATATTATAGTATATCGTTGGTATATCGGTCCATAGATAAGAAAATATTGCAAGTTTTGGATTCCAACAAATCAATATACCGTTGGTATAACATAGTATACCATCGGTATGCCGACCAAGACAAATATCCAGGATGTCAGTTAACAATGTCGGTAAGGATCGATATTTTGTCGGTACACTGTAGTACCCAGTCGGTATGACAATAGGGTTCACAAATAATATCTAGAAATCCAAGTCAGTCAACATTGGTATAATATCGGTATACTATAGTATACCATTGGTATGTCAGTTTCGAAGGGAAAACTAAGCCAAAGTCAAGTCTAATTTTCGGGACCCAAATCAAACCCCAAAAATTTCTAGAACCAAGTCTAACAAGGAGCCAAGTCAAGTGGTAAGTTCTATATCACAGTATGGACTAAATCCCACGATCATAACTAAGGTACCATTTTCGTTATCGAGTTACCCAAAATGGATTTGATAAGATTCTAGCAGAAATCCAAACTGGGACGGTCAAATGGCTAGAAATCATGAGCTGAACAATAATAGTAAAGCAATTCCAAGCTAAAAAGCAATAACCAATGATCTAGGATAGAAACTAACATAATGTAAAATAGTTCATAGAATCGGCAAGGTATATTTGCCTACAACAAGTTCCAATTCTCAACCTTTTAGTCCACCACTATGGAGGTATTTAGAAAACATACTCCAAGTCTCAAGACCAAGCTCCAAGCTCACGAGAGAAAGGGTAAGAGAAGAGAGAGAAAGAGAAAAGAGGAATGAAACAAAACTCAAGTACTATTTATAGAAAATATCCCAAAAATATCTAAAAAATATCTCAAAAAAGTAAAACAAATATCTGCCGGGAAGTATACCATCGGTGTACAGTAGTATACCATCGGTATACCGGTCAAGAAGAAAGTTTTCAAAATTTCAAGTTTTAAAATCCCACAAAATTAAGAAAAATAAAACATGCAGTATAAGATATGTATCCTATTTCGATATAGATACTGTGAGATAGAGTCTCACATAATATGATTGGCTTAGGCCTAACACGGGCTATATAAAAAGGTGAGCTATCGTGATCATATGTGAGTTGAATGATCTACTAGCTATCACATGCTATACTAAATCACGGACTATAAGGTATGATCACATATCCACTAATACTTTTCCATCCCCCGACTAGTACACGGATCCAAATTATGATATATTATAACACATATATTATACTACACTGTCTATAATATCATGCACTATGATCACGGTTTATATAATCACTAAGATATCACGGTAATCACTGAGTAATCATGAAGCACGATACGGCGATCACTGAGTAATCACATTAATATCATCTCATGATGGGGATCCACGTATACCAATCCGTGTAACCATCATGTCAGGAATCAAATATCAAAATACTAAATACATAAATTTAAAGACTATCAAACAAGTAAACTATCAGAGAATGTACTAGCTTCTGGTCCTGAGGAAAAGATATAACTCGGTGTCCGAACTGGTGTCACACAACCCTATATAGGAATATCATATCAAATGGTGTAATGAAGTAATTAATCTAAAATAAGTTAAAGTATGATCTCTAGGTCAATAATAGGTCACATTAGTCAAACTAAAGTCATACACAAGTTTCTAGGTCCACACTAAGGTTATTAGTCCAACTTAGCCACTAACTAGCTAACACAAGCTTATATAAGCTATATTAGGTCATTACCTTAGTATATAAATAATATCTTCATAAATATATACACTATCTAGTTATAACTTAGTATTATGGATGCTTATCAATACTAAGAACTATATATTAGCTAACTTAAACTATAGGTAATAATCCTTCCTAACTAGTATTAGTATCATATTATCTATCCCCTCACCTACCTACCATATTTGATACTGAGTTGTATCAAACATCTCATACCACAACTCCAAACATCTACTGATCCTCAAGTTGATATCGAGAGTTAGTTGTTGTTGACCCACATCTAAGCTAGTGCTGCTACTAAACTAAAAGACACTCTCAAAACCAAGGTTCACATTACCTTAACATACATCCATAAATCTGGAGTCACTGATACTTAAAATATCAAATACACCTACCTAGCACACATGCACACCCAGGTTTTACCACTGCTATCCAATACTAAACATAGTATAGTATCCCCTCATATTGGAACCCGAGTTTAATCCAAACCCACTGCTTCAACTCTAACTAGATCAATGCTCATGTATCACCCTCTAATACATGGGTATCAGTTTAGCGTTCTTCTTGTACATATGTATAATGGCCTTTCCTTCCTAATAGTTTTGTAGTTAATATGTCACCCAACTACAGTGATGTCACACCCCAGTCCCAAAATATACGGGACCAGGCCACGTGGCAATGGCCAGCTGACACGTCTCGAGGATATCCCAATTCAATGGATCCACGAAGAGTGCTACGCTGTCCTATAATACTAATATGTACAATATTAATCAATAACAGGTAATCGAATCTCATCAACCATATAAAGAGCAAAAAATACTAAATAAACTGCTGGTTGATAAATATCAGTCTTAAGATATCATAGTACAACCAGTGATGTCTGGTGGGAATAAACCCACTACTATGACGAAATAAAGTACTGAAATAAGATATAAAAGATAATGACTAGGGTATCGGCTGACTAGATAATGATGTCCTCCATCTAGGCTAAAGGCCTATCAACTGGTCACGGAAACTCTGACGGCTGTACCTCCAACTCCTCAGCTATAGCAAATCACGTCTCCTGTCCTGGGCCGTATACGGTAGGGTAGTAAGCCTCGTCTAAATCTGAAAAGGTACCAGGTCCTCAGAGGGACGTAACAAGATACAAGAAAACAACATGCCATATATGAATACTGAATAAAATAAATACAAGAAGGGTGTGCTAGCCATCTAAGTGAATGCAATGTGAGGACAACACTGGTACGTATAGATAGGTGTAGGCATATCGTCCATGCTCCGAAGAGAGTGGCATCAGTACAGTATATCGTCCATATCGCTCCGAAGAATGTGGCATCAGTATAAAGAGAAAATCATTGGATCCGAGGTTCATCCGAAACTACGGCTCCAATATGTGTACTCCATACGCCTACTAGTTGTCCTCCCCGCCCAATGTAGATACGCAAGTCGACTACTCGACGTGCATACCATGTATCTATATGCCAAGTCTCTAAACTATATCCTGACTACATACTAACCGTGATGTAGGTGATACACAACGATAGCTAGTCGAGTGCGCAAACCCGCATCCCAATATGAATATGTCTCAGTGACCGTGTAAGGTGTCAGGTCTCAGACAATAATAGGGTATCGTCCAATGGGTGGAGTCTGCTAAGAGCTAGGTCCATATATACTAATCATTGACGTACCCGTCGAATGCACCCGAGACAACTCAGACGCGCACCGTTGTATAAATTACAAGCAACAAGTATACAATACAACATATGCATATTTAAATTAGACAGTAATTATAGCAAGGTATCTTGCCTGTATCCTGAAGCTGGGAATGCCAAAAGCTGGTTCCAACAATGTCTCCTGGCTGATCCAAAGATCCTGATCACAAAATATAATATAACAATCTAATATCAGACATAAAGAAATACATAAGTAATTATGAAGTTCCTCCTAGGTATTGTTGTCGGTTTACTGCTGACCAATTACAGCATCACAGGTGTACGTAGCTAGGGTATACCCGTGTTCTGTCTTTGGTCAACGTGCTCCTTGCGACAATAATCTCAAGTTATCGTTGACAACTGTTTCTGCTCTGGTCCTAGGAACCATGTCCTTGCTTTCTATGTTCGTTGCACTTAGCTTATGACCAGACGTCCAGATAATTGAGGTCCTCGATGACAGGTCTCGAGGTTAAGGAATATTTCTAGTTACTAAATAATTTTCTTAATCTAGTTGATCATTAAACCCTCATCTATTTATTTAGGGTTATCAGGGTTATTTTCCAGCTATGCTTTCGCCACTAAGACAACTATCACACGGACACGATACGAGGAGAGATGATAGGACACAAGAAAAGAAACTGTTTGATGATAAATACCTGATCACTAGGACGAGGGGGTGAGTCCGCTCCTTCGACGAGTCCGCTGGCCGTGGATCGGTGGGGCTCCGGCGTCAGACCGTTAACAGCGGCGGTGGTGGCTGTACAGCGAATGCAGGGACGCAGCAGCAGCTCCGGGCATCGGCATTGTTGAGTACGACAGCGCAGGGGTGGCTGTCAGAACATGGGGTGGTCGGGGTCCGCCTGAACATGGGGAACGGAGCGCTGGGGAGGAGGCCTGAGATGTGGGCTAGTCGGGGTTTGGATGGGAGGGGAACTCGGATGGAGTGGTGGTGATAACGGATGGGGGTCACGGTGCCAGCGGCTGGGTTGGGGGGTCCGACGTCGAGGGTGAGTCGGTGGCTAGGTTGGCTGCTTGCTGTGTGGCTGGCCGAAAGTAGGGAGTAGTCGGCTAGGGTTTCTTGGAGATGGGAAGAACTATGAGATTAGGGTTTAGAAGCTAGGAAGATGTATATTTATATAGGGGAGGTTTGATGGGCTGGCCTTGGGACTTGGGCCTGTCCGGCCTTGGTGGGGTGGGGCTGGTCCATATGAAAAAGCATGTGGGCTTGGTTTGGTTTTGCTAGAGGTAAATTGGCTTTAAGTTTAAATTAATTAAATAATTCAACCCGGTAATTACTAATGCGTCGGAAACATAAAGAACTAGATTTTTGGGGGGTATACAGGAGTCGTGGCATAACAAGCTTGGTATAGACTGATACCCTAACTTGGGTACGTAGGATTTTGGGTTGTGGTTTCATCGCAGTAAAATGATTAATTAAATCCTATTTTTGACGAGGGGGTTTACAATCTACCCTCCTTAGAGCATTTCGTCCTCGAAATTAAAACATATGTATGGTAAGAACTAACGACTGAATTTAAAATACCACCACATACCTAGGCCTTCGAAGAGGTGGGGGTAACGCTGGCGAATATCCTCCTCGCGTTCCCAGGTCGACTCGCCTGGTGCATGATGCCTCCATGCAACACGAACTAGGGGGATGGTCTACCCTCATAATACCTTCTCACTTCTGTCTATAATCTCCACAGGCTCCTCTTCATATGATAGGCTCGGGCCAAGTGTGATTTTGGAATGGTCAAGCACGTGACTAGGATTCGGTATGTACCTCCTCAATTGAGATACATGGAAGACGTCGTGAACTCCTTCTAAGGTCTGCGGTAATGCTAATCTGTAAGCAACCTCTCCGACGCATTCTAATATGTCGAATGGTCCGATGTACCTCCGACTCAGCTTCCCTCTGTCTCCGAATCTGATAGTCCCTCGAGTAGGTGAGATCTTTAAGAATACGTGATCTCCAACCTGAAACTCTAAGGGTCGGCAATGCGCATTCACCCAATGATTCTGTCGGTCTTGTGCTGCTCGAAGGTGTCCTTGGATCTTCTTTACCTTCTCTACCGTCCGAATAACCAACTCTGGTCCGAGAATCTGTCGTTCGCCTATATCACTCTAGCATACTGGAGAACGACACTTCCTGCCATACAACGCTTCATAGGGAGCCATCTGAATGCTAGCTTGATAGCTGTTGTTGTAGGAAAACTTGACCAAATATAAGCGGTCCTTCCATGATCCTCCGAAGTCCAGCATGCATGCTCTTAACATGTCTTCTAGCGTCTGAATGGTGCACTCCGACTGGCCATCTGTTTGTGGGTGATACGCTGTGCTAAACTTTAGGCGAGTACCAAGACTCTCTTGCATACTCCGCCAAAAGTAAGACGTAAATCTCGTATCCCTGTCTGACACAATGCTAACTGGCACTCCATGTAGGCGCACAATCTCTCTTATGTATATATCTGCTAAAGCCTCCGTCGATTGCCCAACTCTAAAGGGTAAAAAGTATGCGGACTTTGTGAGTCTATCCATGATTACCTATACTACATTACGCCTACTAGGACTCCTCGGGAAGCCTGTAACAAAGTCCATAGTGATATGCTCCCATTTCCACTCCGGTATAGGAAGCGGTTGAAGCAATCTTGCAGATCACTAGTGCTCAGCCTTGACTTGCTGGCACACCAGGCACTTGGCCACGAAGCGTGCTATCTCTCTCTTTATTCCGTGCCACCAGTAGTACTGTCTTAGATCTCTGTACATCTTCGTGCCTCCTGGATGAACGGAGTAGGTGGAACTGTGTGCCTCTGTCAACAATTCCTGCCGAAGTTCTCCATTTGGAACATAGAGACGATCTCTGTATCTCAGTGTTCCGTCTTCATGTATCCGTAATCCTATCTGTAATCCAGCCTCTGTCCTCTGTCTGAGCCTCTAAAATCTGGCATCTGTCGACAAAGCAGCCTTGATTCTCTCTACCAGTGTCAATTGCAATTGGAAATTCGACAACTGTCCGTCTACTCCGGGTATAACAACCTCTATACCTATCTACTCTAGATCTTTCAACAGATGTTGTTGGGTAGTCAAGAAGAATGCCATAGGTCTTCTGCTCAATGCGTCTGCTACTACGTTGGCCTTTCCTGGGTGGTACTGTAGCTTTATTTTGAAGTCTGTCATCACCTTGAGCCAACTTCTCTGTCTCTGATTTAGATCCTTCTGAGTATAGACGTATTTCAGGCTCTTATGATCAGTAAATATCTCCACTCTTTCTCCATATAGGTAATGCCTCCAAAGCTTTAACGCAAAGATCACCGCTACAAGCTCCAAGTCGTGGGTGGGATAGTTCTTCTCATGTGTCCTCAACTGTCTAGAAGCATAAGCTACAACCCTTCCATGCTGCATCAAGACGCATCCTAATCCTTTCCCAGATGCATCGCTGTAGATTACGAATCTTCTGGGTCCAAAAGCTATAGTCAAGATGGGTGTTGTAGTCAAGCGCTTCTTCAGCTCATCGAATGCCTTCTGACACTCCTCTGTCCAAGTAAACTCCTGCTCCTTATGGGTCAAGCGGGTCATTGGCTCTGCAATCTTCGTGAAGTTCTCTACGAACCTCCGGTAATATCCGGCAAGTCCTAGGAAACTCCTCACTTCTGAGACATTGGTAGGGGTTGGCCATGTCTCTACAGATAAAATTTTCGCCGGATCTACTGAGATACAGTCTCCTGAGATGACGTGTCCAAGGAAAGCGACACGATCTAGGAGAAACTCGTACTTGCTCAGCTTGGCATAAAGTCTCTCTCTCCTCATCGTCTCTAACACTAGTCTCAAGTGCTTCTCGTGCTCCTCGTGGCTCTTCGAATACACCAAAATGTCGTCGATGAAGACTACCACGAACTAGTCTAAGTATTGGTGGAATACTCTGTTCATTAAGTTCATAAATACAGTTGGCGCATTCGTTAGTCCAAAAGACATCACTAAGAACTCGTAGTGACCATAACGAGTCCTGAATGTTATCTTTTGGATGTCCTCTCTTCGCACCTTCACTTGATGATAACCCGATCTCAAGTCGATCTTTGTGAACACCACTGCTCCTGTCAACTGGTCGAATAAATCATTAATCCGCGGCAGGGGGTACTTGTTCTTGATAGTAAAAGCATTAAGGGCTCTGTAATCAATACACATACGTACTGTTCCATCCTTCTTAGGCACAAACAATACGGGTGCTCCCTATGGTGATGCACTAGGACGATTAAATCCCTTGCTCTGCAACTCCTCCAATTGTAGCTTCAGATCGTCTAACTCCTTCTTCGCCAATCGGTACACATTAGAAGATACCGGTGCTGCTCCTGGTACTAGCTCAATGGTGAACTCCACGTCTCTATCTGGTGGTAAGCCTGGCAATTCTTCGGGGAAAACATCCTCGAATTCTGCAACTATTGGCGGGGGCGCAATCTCCATAGCCATGCAAGTTCCAGCTGTCTGTCCTACTCCTTGTTCGACGGTCCCTCGAATGTACTCGAACTCCGGTTGATCTGGTGGTCTAAAAGTGACGCTACCCTTCCGGCAGTCCAGTACGGCGTTATACTGGCTTAACCAGTCCATGCCTAATACAACATCAAAGTACGGCATAGGAAATACCAGGAATCGCGCTCTCATCTCTCTTCCAGATACGACTACCGAGCACGTTCTAATAGTGCTGGTAACCGGCACGAAACCTCCTCCGGTAAGAATCTTCCAACTCTTAGGTAAGGGTGAAGTCGCTACTCTATGTATTGCTACAAATTTACTAGATATAAATGACAATATAGCCCCAAAATCAAACAATGCTGTCGCAGGTAAGGATGCGACTAAAATGGTACATGTGATTGCTTCTCCTTCCGTTTCCTCCTCAGTAGCTGCTAATGCAAAGGCCTGTCCCCGATCAAACTGTGCCTGCTGTGGGGCCAAGGGTGGTCCCCTCTGGAATCCTCCGGGTGCTGGTGGACGCTGTCCTCCTGGTGGGGGTAGCATCCTCGGGGCTGGTGCTGCTGGCCTTTGTCCAGCCTGTGGGGCTGCCTCCCTGCACTGTGGGCAATCTTTGACAAGGTGCTGGCTTGCTCCACAAATCATGCATGTCCGAAGTCTCTTTCGGCAGTCCTTCTCGAAGTGACCTCTCTTACCACAGAAGTGGAAAATCAAAAGTTCCTCGTGTGGATATGGCGCTGCTCTCTGTTGTGTCTCCGCTCCGGGACGACGGATGGGTCCTCCTGCTCCGGGCTGGACTCTAGCTGGCAAGGTCGTGCTGGAATGCCTAGCTCTTCTGACAATGGCCTCCTGGATCCTCGCCTCTGCGAGAACCTCCTCATAAGAAATCCTCGCCTGTGCGGTGGTATATCTCTGTAGCTCAAAATTGAGGCCGTGGTGGAATCTCTGAGCCTTCTCCAGATCATTGGGTATCAGGACGGCTCCAAATCTGCTAAGGTGGCTAAACTCTGCTTCATATGCGTCAACAGTCATATTCCCCTGTTTTAGATGTAGGAACTGGGAGTACAGGGCATTTCTGACTGTTGCTGGAAAATACTTCGCATTGAAGTACTCTAAAAACTATTCCCAAGTCTGGTTCTTGCCGACACTGTGCCCGATGGAATTCCACCAGTGATGGGCGTTGCCTTTTAGTTGGGCTCTCACTGCGGTCATCCAAAGGTCTGGATGCAGTTGTAAGGCCTCTAGTAGCATCTCCGTATTGGCGATCCAATCGGAGATCTGTTCTGCAGTCTCATTGCCTGAGAAGGTATCTGGTCCCATCTATCGGAACCATCTAACAGCGCCACCTGTCGGGGCTGGTGGAGGTGCTGGTACTGGTGTCGTGACAGGTAACCTCTCTAGTACTGCCATCAGACTCTGTCGTAATGTCTCTGTCTACTGCCACTGTGCTTGTATCATTGCCTGGAAGAACTGAAGCATCTGTGGCTGGCCATCTAGCTGTGGCATCTGGGGTAGATAAGGTGGGGGCGATGGTAGTAGATTCTGTGGTTGTGTAGTAGGCGTCTCCTCAGATGTCGGTCTCTCAGTCTGTGGCATCGGTGTAGCTCCTGAAGTCTGGCACTCACAATGCTGCGTGGGGATCGTCTAGGAAGTCTGTCCCTCAGGTGGCGGTGTAGGATCGCCCTGCGATGTCTCGTGCCAATGTATCAGCAGGGTCTGTAGCGGGGGTTGCGCTTGGGGTACCTTATCTCCTTGAGCGATGTTATCTGGCACCGCGGCACGGGGTGCTCCTCGTCCACTGTGCAAATTTATCTTGCTGCAAGAGATAGAGCTTCATTAAAAGAGTACGAGAGCAAACAAACAGGATGCAGATATTTAGAAGCAGTATGAAGGAAGTTCAAGGACGAATCAAAAGTGGATAAGACCTAATAATTTCTATCCTATTGCAGGCTCGCTGGGCATGTTACCATACCACAAGCGAAAAGTTGACCTGCATGGGCCACCACTAAAACCATGTCACGCCCCAGTCCCAAAATATATGGGACCAGGCCACGTGGCAATGGCTAGCTGACACATCTCCGAGGATATCCCAATTCGATAGATCCACGAAGAGTGCTACGCTGTCCTATAATACTAATATGTACAATATCAATCAATAACAGGTAATCTAATCTCATCCACCATATAAAGAGCAAGAAATACTAAATAAACTGCTGGTTGATAAATACCAGTCTCAAGATATCATAGTACAACCAGTGATGTCTGGTGGGAACAAACCCACTACTATGACAAAATAAAGTACTGAAATGAGATATAAAAGATAATGACTAGGGCATCGGCTGACTAGATAATAATGTCCTCCATCTAGGCTAAAGGCCTACCAACTGGTCACGGAAACTCTGATGGCTGCACCTCCAACTCCTCAGCTGTAGCAAATCTTGTCTCCTGTCTTGGACCATATACGGCGGGGTAGTAAGCCTCGTCTAAATCTAGAAAGGTACCAGGTCCTCAGAGGTACGTAACAAGATACAAGAAAACAATATGCCATATATGAATACTGAATAAAATAAATACAATAAGGGTGTGCTAGCCATCTAAGTGAATGCAATATGAGGACAACGCTGGTGCGTATGGATAGGTGTAGGCATATCGTCCATGCTCCGAAGAGAGTGGCATCATTACAGTATATCGTCCATATCGCTCCGAAGAACGTGGCATCAGTATAAAGGGAAAATTATTGGATCCGAGGTTCCTCCGAAACTACGGCTCCTATGTGTGTACTCCATACGCCTACTAGTTGTCCTCCCCGCCCAATGTAGATACGCAAGTCGACTACTCGACGTGCATACCATATATCTATATGCCAAGTCTCTAAACTATATCCTGACTACATACTAACCGTGATATAGGTGATACGCAACGATAGCTAGTGTCACGACCCGCACCCGGTTTTAGGGCACGAGTGCGTGGGTACGTCCAGCCTACGCCGCAGCATCGACGGTAGAACGCTGTCTAGGTCAAGTACTATCTATAAAATCTCACGCTAGTATCCAACTCCATAAGGAGACTCGGATAACACTATAAAAATATTAACATCATACTCAATCACAACTACAGCACGATAGGAATTTGAAGAAATAAAAGAATATAACACAAGTCTAATGACAAAATAATCATAACTGCAATCATTAACTTCCAATCTCCAAGTGTGTCAGAAACCAGTCTACTAAGGTCACAGTCTGGAAAAATATTTTTTAGTCAGGAAGGAGCAAAGTACATCTCTAAATAGCAGTTCTATATAAATGACATAAACTATGTAGCAGTTCTAGATGGAAATATACCAGATGCATGTATAGGTACGAGAAATGTACAATAAAAGAAATACTGGAAAATACTGTAAGTAACTGTGGGAAAGGAAACAATATGTCCATGAGCAAGAAACCTATGACTAAGTGTGTGAGTACTAGCTTTAACATGTGATCGGCTTGGGAACTTGATCAGGCTGGTTACATGTGATTAGCTATGATTCATGAAGGTCAGGCTAACCGTTGGTTAGCTATGATGCATGTAGAGGTCAGGCTAATCACACGTAACAGCTATGAAGCATTGAGATGGTCAGGCCGTACCCGACGTGAGATGTGGGGTGAGCTATGATGCATGTAAAGTTGGGTATGATCACATATCTACACTAAAATACTCCCCACCCCCGACTGGTATAGTAGATCCAATCATGGTACGCTATGGCACGGGATTCCCTAGGGAGGTAGCAAATCTCCCCGGGTCTCAGTGTCTGTACATGCACAAGATAACAAGGAAACAAGTCTTGTACAAGCTACACCATGAATAAGGAATAACATCTCATGACGAGATCCGTGTATACCAATCCGTGTAACCAACGTGTCAAGAGCATGGATATCTACACTAGGTACAGTGAACATAGGAGATATCATAAATTAGAAACTAATCAGAGAATGTACTCGCCTTGGGTCCTTAGCTGGTGAATACCGAGGTCCTGTTCCAGAGTATCGTCTGGAGGATCCAGCAGTCCTAAATACATATAATAAAAATATAACGTTTGCATCAGAAGCTATACTAAACACACAAGCAATACTAACTCAAGGCTATGCCTGGCATGGCACTGGTCAATCTAGGGTTAGTGTGCGTCAAATTGTACGGCGTCGCATCTGCGATTGCTGGGCAAGACAGACGATCAAAAAAATGGTACGGCTCGCCAGTACGTCAGTGTACGCGTGGCAGCCAACTAACATTCACAGAGTCATGGGTCAGGTATAGTTACGGGTGTCCGTATTTATACTCGGGTCATCTAGTACCCATATACATAATATATATATATACTACTAACATACATACATATTATTCATTGGTATAAAAAATAGATGTGTGTTTATTCTTTAAATAAAACTAATACTTGTATATATATATATATAATAAGGATAATACTGTATGTTTAATTATATAAAATCCAATAGGACTACTTTACACAAGATATATATATACACATGAATATAACCCAAAAGTAGAATTTACTATATGTACTAAATTCCAAAAATACAATTTTACAATATATATATTGCTAACATTATTATTATTAATATACTAAGACTAATACCAAATTAAATTTATACTACATATATATATACAGATATACTAATAAAAATACAATACTAACATATATGAGGAATACATAAATATCAATTCATGAATTAAATTTGTACTAGTATATACTTTTTATTAAATAGATGTTATATATAAAATAACCAATATGTATATATATTGAGAATATATATATAGCATATACAAAATATATATTTATCAAATTAATTATATATACTAGAATACGTATTTATATATAAATTATACTTAAGTATATACATGTACATATACATATACATATTATCATTTATTATCAATACTCTTCTGAGACAATTTACCGAACACATGGCGTGCAAAACAATTAGAAAATTTCCAGAGTTTAATCTCGAATCTTTGATGATCAAAATGGAAATTAGAGCTTCAGAGGAGAGTTTCAAAACACATAGATCCAAAACATAAGGGATTAGAACCTCACCTATTGAAGAATTTGAAATCAAGCTCGATCTCGTTGAGTTCCAACGGATCCTCCCAAAGAACCTCTATAAGATTTGATTTCTGAATACTAGAATCACAACCTCAACATTTAGGAAGGGAGGAGAAGATTGATCCCATCGACTCAATCTGAGTTCGTTCTCCTCAAGTTCGATTGTACAAAAATATCTGATGATCAATTGAGGAGTTCGAACTGGTGTTCGTTCCTCTGCGATTGATAGAGCACTGCTGGTGCTTAACCGATCCTTGAGATCAACACAGAGATGAACAGATCGAAAGAAGGAGACAAGAGTCCGATCGACTCACCGACTCGACGACGATGATCTTTGGTCGAGCTCGTCGTCCGCCACCGCTGGAGATGATCGGAGTGAAACTCGTCGGTCGAAGAGATGCTGTTGCGGCGGTGCTCTGAAACCCGCAGCTTCGGTTCAGCAGGAGGAGAGAAGCTGGCGGCGGAGTAGTCGCCAGGGACTCGTCGCCGCGCATTGGGAGATCATCCACTCGAAGGAGGGCCATCACTCGCCGAGATCTGCCATGGTCGATCGGATGGGAGGAATGGCTGATGCAGTGGGAGGAGCTCTGATGGAATAGGCGGTGGAGGGTGGAAATGAGGTCTGGCCGGAGATGAAGTCGTGGGCGGACAGCGGGGTAGTAGCTTCTGCTGTCGAGGTCGAGGGGGATGGTTCAGTTCGGGCGAGCTCTCCGGTCGACTCCGGCGAGGTCGTGGCCGCGGGGAACTGTGCGAAGATGTGCTGCTCCGGTGATGAGGAGAGCAGGGAGCAGCGGGTTCAGTCGAAGTCGATGGCTTACAGGTGGTTCGACGGGTCGGGATGGCGATCGAGTGCAGTGCAGTCGGGCTCCGGTCTGCGAGCAGGGAGGAAGAGGGTCTGCTTCGGTGGTGGATGGCCGGAGGGAGGTCGGGTGAAGAGGTGAGGAGGATGAAGGAGGTCAGGTTTGTTACTCCGGTCAGTTTCCGGCGGGAGAGGAGGAAAAATGTGAAGATGGAAAGAAGAAGATGGTAAGGGGTGCGGCTGAAGGAAATTCCTAGGTTTAGTTTTTTTTTTTTTTTTTTTTTTTTTTAGGAAAAGAGAAAAGGAAAAAGATTATTTATATGTGTGTAGGTCTTGGTTTGACCTAAAAATTTTGACTTTGTCAAATCCCTCTTGGGCTTGGGCCTCTCATGTAGGATTTCAATGGGCTAGGATTTGAATGGGTTCAAAAGAATGGCTCGGATTCCATTGGTTCAAGGTTTGGAGGGCCAGGGTCTTAAGGAGTTTGGTGTTGAATTTCACACTCCTAAAATTTATGAAAAAATACCAATGAAGGATATATATGTTTATTCACGTCTTGTGCCCAATGGGGTGGACACCTTAATGCACTTTTGCACAAAAGTGCCCATAAATTGGAAAATTGCACAAAGTTGAATTTACGGTTCAATTAAATTAAATAAATGCAATTGGTGTTCTGAGATAATTTAGAAGTACCAGGGACAAAATTAAGTGGGACAAAAGTGTCATAAATAAAATAGATTCAGAATAAAATATTACCCTAATTTGGGTTGCACGAAATATGGGTCGATGTTGTCTCCAATTATCGAGGCAACGGTAAGGCGCAACAATGAAATAAAATTACGGTAATTTAAATATAATTAAATATTATGCAAACGTTTCTACATTAATTATGAAAAGATGAAAATACCCCTAAATCGAAATGTGGGGTGACAAGTCTCCCCTCCTTAAAAGAATTTCGTCCTCGAAATTTAAGATCCTCATCAGTCGTATTTATTTATTATTTTATTTTCCATCAAAACTAAAATTTTTTTTTTTTTTCCGAATCACATAATCATGAAGTAAATTTATATTGTTATTTCACAAAACTTCAAAAATTCTATAGATATCATATTTCTGAAAAATCCTCAAATTTAAAAGTCGAATTCCATTCGTATCACAATCTCCTCAAGATTTGGTGTTAATAATTAAATACTCACAATTTAATATCCAATCCTCCAATTTAAATCCAATCAATGCACATTTATAAAAGTTAAAATCTCATCCAAAAAGTTTGTATTCAAACACTAACCTATTAATCATCTTACTTCTCAAATCTTGAGTAATTCACTAAATATAAAATTTACTATCCAATCCTTTAATTGAAATCCAATAAATGCATATTTATAAAATTTAAAAAAATCTTATCCCAAAATTCGAATTCAACACTAATCCATTAGTGATCTTAATCCTCGATTCCATTTTCCACACAAAATCAAATAATGTATTAGTTATGAAATCTTCAAATATCATATACACTCAAATATAAATTTATATCTCGCAGTCAATAGATATAATGATAATCTCCTTAATTTCCTCAAAATTTTATGACAAATTCAATCATATATTAATCTTCATAAAATCAATGATTTAACGAAAGCGTCAATTCTGCCATATTAATTCTCACTCTTTATTTAAATTAATATTTTATCCTCAAAATTTAAGGCACATTATCTCTCTTTGTCAAATCATAACCTCTTCATTAATTCTTCACTACGGTCAAACCCCCAACAATCAAGATCTAAGAAAATTCTACCTACAGTCATACAACATATAATCTAGAGAAAATATACATAGTTATGGTCTCCTTTGTCATGGTATTGCAGTCTCTGCTAGGGTGTACTACTAACTATATTCTAACAAGAAAATTATTGATAAAATCTATGGTACTAAGGAATCAATCAATCAGACAAACAGATGGAAAAGGAATATGAGGAAAGAACAGAACATAGCCTTCTAACCCATTACTTGGACATCTACATCCTCTATCATACACTTAACCCTGGCATATTTATTCACAATTTCTCATCCCTATACACTGATATCCATACCAACTAATCATTAGTCCACAACACCCATGAATACATTCTCATTGCATACACCTGTCTATTGATACCTAGATATGATACCAAGAATCGCTAACACAACCATAGTTTAATAGTGCATCCAAAGTTTGATACTTGTATCCCTTTAGATACCACTGTTTCTACTACAAGCATACTCACAGCTAGCTCTCTTACCTATTGTAATTGTTTATACTACTATTACTATTTTTTTTTTCACTCAAGTGCACACCAAGTGCAACACACCACACTAAGTACTACTCAATCTAATACAACTCTAGATGGACACCCAAGTCTGTTTGCAGTGCCATCTCAAGCATTCTCAAACCAATAGATCCTTTCACATGCATATCAACTACTCATATACTAATATACATTTCTTACCCACAATAAAGTTTTATCCTCAAAATAAAATTATCAAAATTTAACTTCTTGAACGATGTAAAATAATATGCATATACTTCCTCAAAAGTCAAATACTCAGTATCGAAATAAAATTTTTAATCACTTCCAAAATCTTATATCCTTGACTATGTTTATTGAATTGAATTTGAATCCTCAAAATTTAATAATATAAAATCTCACTTCTCAAAAATTCCTTAAAAATTGAAATTCATTCCCACTCTTCAAATTATAAATTTAATCCACAAGCATCTAAGTACACATATATGCTCACAGTCTCTAATACTCATGGTGCACACAAATACATCAATTATCTACAACTCTCAACTGTGTACTGAGTATTGCACTGCCTGGATTACTTGCACTATTACTTCCAATAATCAAGGTCATCATCACACATATTTTCTTCAATGATTTTCTATCTATATTAACTGGTACACTAATCTAATTACCATCACACGAAGTACTTACTGTCATTAGCATCTTGCTCAACAAATCTTTAATATAGAATCACTAGCACTATTGGCATGGTAACACTAGCTTCATTATTAGATTATCTCATCAAACTTATTAGAACTCACGATCACTTACACTTTCCATAATACCCATGCTTTACTTCAATCTCAAGGGCAGGCATATGGTTCCATATCTCGATTGATGTATAAGCACATCTCTTAAACCTTTTACAACCTATTTAAACTATTCTGTGATATATTTCACAACTCTTATTACCAATATTGATATTTCTCTACTTATGACATCTCATTAAACCCTTTATGCATATACATTTCTTTACCTTTAATATTTCCGATATCAATCATCAAATTGAACATCATGCTCCATACATCCTTAACACAATTCCTGGATACTTAATCGTTTACATAGATCACTCAATTACATAATCATGATTATCCAGGATGGGTAATTGGCTCTGATACTAACTCTGAGAACTATCACTGATACTCTATACTATCCCTCTACTCATAGTCTCTAATGACACTTCTCCTAGAACCATTGTTACAAGGTACTATGCTAAGGGCTAACTCTGGATTAAAGCCTACTGCTCACCTGTCTAACTAAGAAACACTTACAAACTCACAAGTCACACTCAGTCAAACTAATACCAGACACAACCAAAATTGCAAGTCACTAATTATCACACTAATAAGGATCCTTAAAGAATTAAGGCTCAAAAGAACTGGGTTAAGGACTGAAGGTATCTTTACTGCTAGTAAAGAAAAGAAGCGATGGAACAAAGTCCTGGAATAACATAAATAGATAAGTCTTGAGATGATACTTTAAGAATCAATTTAAGATACAACCTGATAATCATACACGTCTGTCAGAAATCATGACACACAGAATCCTCGCCACGCCAGTAAGCATAGATGCGATAAACAACAGGTTCCGTAACTAAGGTATGCAACTCTATAATCATGTCATCTAGAATCCTCGCCACGCCAACCGGTATGGCTGCGAGAAACTCTAAATCTCATAACTAAAGTATGTACATCCAAGTTAGGTTCCTACGTTCTCGTCACGACAGCTAATATGGCTGCGATAAACTCTAGGTTCCATAACCAAAGTAGACGTTTTTACCTTTCTCACTGTCCTCATCAATATATGTCATCAGATGATACCGTAAATTTTAATCCGTAAAATTCATCTCAATTTGAAATCAACTCAACAACGATACCAGGAATTAAAGTTAACAACTGGTCACAAAGAATCAAACTCAACAATGATACCAAGAATTTAATTTAATAACTGCTCAACAAGAATCAAGTTCAGTAACAACAAGCAAGAGCGGACGAAAACAAGGAAAAAAAGATTTAAATTGGAAATTATAATTAGATTCTCAAGGATCGTCCCAGGAATCTCTCAAGAATTTGTGATTGATTATCCTCCTTCATCCTAGTATCCTATGTCCTAGATCCTATCGCAGGCACACAATAGTGTAACAAAGATGCCACACTACTACGACATCGCACAACTTGCGAAGTCTGACCTGCATGGACCACCACTAAAACGTGTCACGACCCGCACCCGATTTTAGGGCACGAGTGCGTGGGTACGTCCAGCCTACGCCGCAGCATCGGCGGTAGAACGCTGTCTAGGTCAAGTACTATCTATAAAATCTCACGCTAGTATCCAACTCCATAAGGAGACTCGGATAACACTATAAAAATATTAACAACATACTCAATCACAACTACAGCACGAATTTGAAGAAACAAAAGAATACAACACAAGTCTAATGACAAAATAATCATACCTGCAATCATTAACTTCCAATCTCCAAGTGTGTCAGAAACCAGTCTACTAAGGTCACAGTCTGAAAAAATATTTTCCAGTCAGGAAGGAGAAAAGTACATCTCTAAATAGCAGTTCTATATAAATGACATAAACTATGTAGCAGTTCTAGATGGAAATATACCAGATGCATGTATAGGTACGAGAAATATACAATGAAAGAAATACTGGAAAATACTGTAAGTAACTGTGGGAAAGGAAACAATATGTCCATGAGCAAGAAACCTATGACTAAGTGTGTGAGTACTAGCTTTAACATGTGATCGGCTTGGGAACTTGATCAGGCTAGTTACATGTGATTAGCTATGATTCATGAAGGTCAGGCTAACCGTTGGTTAGCTATGATGCATGTAGAGGTCAGGCTAATCACACGTAACAGCTATGAAGCATGGAGATGGTCAGGCCGCACCCGACGTGAGATGTGGGGTGAGCTATGATGCATGTAAAGTTGGGTATGATCACATATCTACACTAAAATACTCCCCACCCCCGACTGGTATAGTAGATCCAATCATGGTACGCTATGGCACGGGATTCCCTAGGGAGGTAGCAAATCTCCCCGGGTCTCAGTGTCTGTACATGCACAAGATAACAAGGAAACAAGTCTTGTACAAGCTACACCATGAATAAGGAATAACATCTCATGACGAGATCCGTGTATACCAATCCGTGTAACCAACGTGTCAAGAGCATGGATATCTACACTAGGTACAGAGAACATAGGAGATATCATAAATTAGAAACTAATCAGAGAATGTACTCGCCTTGGGTCCTTAGCTGGTGAATACCGAGGTCCTGTTCCAGAGTATCGTTTGGAGGATCCAGCAGTCCTAAAGACATATAATAAAAATATAACGTTTGCATCAGAAGCTATACTAAACACACAAGCAATACTAACTCAAGGCTATGCCTGGCATGGCACTGGTCAATCTAGGGTTAGTGTGCGTCAAATTGCACGGCGTCGCGTCTGCGATTGCTGGGCAAGACAGACGATCAAAAAAATGGTACGGCTCGCCAGTACGTCAGTGTACGCGTGGCAGCCAACTAACATTCACAGAGTCATGGGTCAGGTATAGTTACGGGTGTCCGTATTTATACTCGGGTCATCTAGTACCCATATACATAATATATATATATACTACTAACATACATACATATTATTCATTGGTATAAAAAATAGATGTGTATTTATTCTTTAAATAAAACTAATACTTGTATATATATATATATATAATAAGGATAATACTGTATGTTTAATTATATAAAATCCAATAGGACTACTTTACACAAGATATATATATACACATGAATATAACCCAAAAATAGAATTTACTATATGTACTAAATTCCAAAAATACAATTTTACAATATATATATTGCTAACATTATTATTATTAATATACTAAGACTAATACCAAATTAAATTTATACTACATATATATATACAGATATACTAATAAAAATACAATACTAACATATATGAGGAATACATAAATATCAATTCATGAATTAAATTTGTACTAGTATATACTTTTTATTAAATAGATGTTATATATAAAATAACCAATATGTATATATATTGAGAATATATATATAGCATATACAAAATATATATTTATCAAATTAATTATATATACTAGAATACGTATTTATATATAAATTATACTTAAGTATATACATGTACATATACATATACATATTATCATTTATTATCAATACTCTTTTGAGACAATTTACCGAACACATGGCGTGCAAAACAATTAGGAAATTTCCAGAGTTTAATCTCGAATCTTTGATGATCAAAATGGAAATTAGAGCTTCAGAGGAGAGTTTCAAAACACATAGATCCAAAACATAAGGGATTAGAACCTCACCTATTGAAGAATTTGAAATCAAGCTCGATCTCGTTGAGTTCCAACGGATCCTCCTAAAGAACCTCTATAAGATTTGATTTCTGAATACTAGAATCACAACCTCAACATTTAGGAAGGGAGGAGAAGATTGATCCCATCGACTCAATCTGAGTTCGTTCTCCTCAAGTTCGATTGTACAAAAATATCTGATGATCAATTGAGGAGTTCGAACTGGTGTTCGTTCCTCTGCGATTGATAGAGCACTGCTGGTGCTTAACCGATCCTTGAGATCAATACAGAGATGAACAGATCGAAAGAAGGAGACAAGAGTCCGATCGACTCACCGACTCGACGACGATGATCTTTGGTCGAGCTCGTCGTCCGCCACCGCTGGAGATGATCGGAGTGAAACTCGTCGGTCGAAGAGATGCTGTTGCGGCGGTGCTCTGAAACCCGCAGCTTCGGTTCAGCAGGAGGAGAGAAGCTGGCGGCGGAGTAGTCGCCAGGGACTTGTCGCCGCGCATTGGGAGATCATCCACTCGAAGGAGGGCCATCACTCGCCGAGATCTGCCATGGTCGATCGGATGGGAGGAATGGCTGATGCAGTGGGAGGAGCTCTGATGGAATAGGCGGTGGAGGGTGGAAATGAGGTCTGGCCGGAGATAAAGTCGTGGGCGGACAGCGGGGTAGTAGCTTCTGCTGTCGAGGTCGAGGGGGATGGTTCAGTTCGGGCGAGCTCTCCGGTCGACTCCGGCGAGGTCGTGGCCGCGGGGAACTGTGCGAAGATGTGCTGCTCCGGTGATGAGGAGAGCAGGGAGCAGCGGGTTCAGTCGAAGTCGATGGCTTACAGGTGGTTCGACGGGTCGGGATGGCGATCGAGTGCAGTGCAGTCGGGCTCCGGTCTGCGAGCAGGGAGGAAGAGGGTCTGCTTCGGTGGTGGATGGCCGGAGGGAGGTCGGGTGAAGAGGTGAGGAGGATGAAGGAGGTCAGGTTTGTTACTCCGGTCAGTTTCCGGCAGGAGAGGAGGAAAAATGTGAAGATGGAAAGAAGAAGATGGTAAGGGGTGCGGCTGAAGGAAATTCCTAGGTTTAGTTGTTTTTTTTTTTTTTTTTTTTTTTTTTAGGAAAAGAGAAAAGGAAAAAGATTATTTATATGTGTGTAGGTCTTCGTTTGACCTAAAAATTTTGACTTGGTCAAATCCCTCTTGGGCTTGGGCCTCTCATGTAGGATTTCAATGGGCTAGGATTTGAATGGGTTCAAAAGAATGGCTCGGATTCCATTGGTTCAAGGTTTGGAGGGCCAGGGTCTTAAGGAGTTTGGTGTTGAATTTCACACTCCTAAAATTTATGAAAAAATACCAATGAAGGATATATATGTTTATTCACGTCTTGTGCCAAATGGGGTGGACACCTTAATGCACTTTTGCACAAAAGTGCCCATCAATTGGAAAATTGCACAAAGTTGAATTTACGGTTCAATTAAATTAAATAAATGCAATTGGTGTTCTGAGATAATTTAGAAGTACCAGGGACAAAATTAAGTGGGACAAAAGTGTCATAAATAAAATAGATTCAGAATAAAATATTACCCTAATTTGGGTTGCACGAAATATGGGTCGATGTTGTCTCCAATTATCGAGGCAACGGTAAGGCGCAACAATGAAATAAAATTACGGTAATTTAAATATAATTAAATATTATGCAAACATTTCTATATTAATTATGAAAAGACGAAAATACCCCTAAATCGAAATGTGGGGTGACAGCTAGTCGAGTGCGCAACTCGCATCATAATATGAATATGTCTCAGTGACCGTATAAGGTATCAGGTCTGAGACAATAACAGGGTATCGTCCAATGGGTGGAGTCTGCTAAGAGCTAGGTCCATATATACTAATCATTGACGTACCCGTCGAATGCACCCGAGACAACTGGGACGCGCACCGTTCTATAAATTACAAGCAACAAGTATACAATACAACATATGCATATTTAAATTAGACAGTAATTATAGCAAGGTATCTTGCTTGTATCCTGAAGCTGGGAATGCCAGAAGCTGGTTCCAACAATGTCCCCTGGCTGATCCAAAGATCCTGATCACAAAATATAATATAATAATCTAATATCAGATATGAAGAAATACATAAGTAATTATGAAGTTGCTCCTAGGTATTATTACCGGTTTACTGCTGACCAATTACAGCATCACAGGTGTACGTAGCTAGGATGTACCCGTGTTCTGTCTTTGGTCAACGTGCTCCTTGCGACAATAATCTCAAGTTATGGTTGACAACTATTTCTGCTCTGGTCCTAGGAACCATGTCCTTGGTTTCTATGTTCGTTGCACTTAGCTTATGACCAGACGTCCAGATAATTGAGGTCCTCGATGACAGGTCTCGAGGTTAAAGAATATTTCTAGTTACTAAATAATTTTCTTAATCTAGTTGATCATTATACCCTCATCTATTTATTTAGGGTTATCAGGGTTGTTTTCCAGCTATGCTTTCACCACTAAGACAATTATCACACGGACACGATACGAGGAGAGATAATAGGATACAAGAAAAGGAACTGTTTGATGACAAATACCTGATCACTAGGACGAGGGGGTGAGTCTGCTCCTTCGACGAGTCCGCTGGCCATGGATCGGTGGGGCTCCGGCGTCAGACCGTTAACAGTGGCGACGGCGACTGTACAGCGAATGCAGGGACGCAGCAATAGCTCCGGGCAGCGACGTTGTTGAGTATGACGGTGCAGGGGGTGGCTGTCAGAACACGGGGTGGTCGGGGTCCACATGAACGTGGGGATCGGAGCGCTGGGGAGGAGGCCTGAGATGTGGGCTGGTCGGGGTTTGGATGGGAGGGGAACTCGGTTGGAGTGGTGGTAATAACTGATGGGGGTCACGGTGCCAGCGGCTGGGATGGGGGGTCCGACGTCGAGGGTGAGTCGGTGGCTGAGTTGGCTGCTTGCTGTGTGGCTGGCCGAAAGTAGGGGAGTAGTCGGCTAGGGTTTCTTGGAGATGGAAAGAACTATGAGATTTAGTGTTTAGAAGCTAGGAAGATGTATATTTATATAGGGGAGGTTTGATGGGATGGCCTTAGGACTTGGGCCTGTCCGGCCTTGGTGGGGTAGGGCTGGTCCACGTGAAAGAGCATGTGGGCTTGGTTTGGTTTTGCTAGAGGTAAATTAGCTTTAAGTTTAAATTAATTAAATAATTCAACCCGGTAATTACTAATGGTCGGAAACATAAAGAACTAGATTTTTGGGGGGTATACAAGAGTCGTGGCATAACAAGCTTGGTGTAGACTGATACCCTAACTTGGGTACGTGGGATTTTGGGTTGTGGTTTCATCGCAGTAAAATAATTAATTAAATCCTATTTTTGACGAGGGGGTTTACAAGTGGCATGCTGCTAAATCCCTCCATCGATCAATTGTTATTGCTATTGCAACTCCTGTTGTTGCAACTGCCTTCAATTACTCCCCCCCACTAAACTCTCGACCTATAACACACCCTCATAGGTATATCCCCTGTAGCAACCATCACAGTGCATGCTTATACTAGAGCCCTCCAAAATGATCCCCAGCCCTCTCGGATACTATCTAACTTAACATCCCCCGATACTAACCTATCATATTTTACTGAAAGCATGCAAGACTCGCACCCCTTATACTGAATGGGACCTCTAATTTACCTTCACAGAGTAAAATCAATACACTACTGTAACTGACCTAATAAGTTCCCCTTCCCTTGACTATTAACCTAAACCATGCCATACATACACAACACTCCAGGTACCCGAGCCCCATCTAACAACTGATACAATACTCCACACCTACACTAGAATATTAATTCAAATACTTGACATGCAGATATATGATACTCTATGATACGTACCCAAATATGAATCAAAACTCATAATTCTCCATAATTAACATACATACATCTTAATTATACATAATAATAACTAATATAACTTGTTACAATAGGAATTGAAGAGAATAAATATAAATCACCCAAAATAAGTCCCATATCATACCGTATCATAAAATACTATGATACGCTCTACTCATGTCCAATTGTAGACACGTATTTAGTCTCATCTTATCAATCTATGTCTAATTAGATCTAATTGATCTCATAACACACACTTGATGTGTCAGTCATGAAATTCCCCCTAATTAGAAACAGAATCCTATATAGAATTTATAATACAAGTCATATGAACCTAGTTCTTGATCCTATGGGTATCCCTAATCCCAGGAATGATTCTTAATTGTTAAATATCTAATTATAGTCTAAATTAAAAAGTGGATTCAGAATTTATCATTTGGGAGATAGATTTCTAATAAAATGCTCAATAGACACAATTAGGACACAATCTCTTTGTTAATTCTTCTCCCTTCAAGTGCTCCTTGCAATCTTAGCTCCAATGCTATGTTAGATGATAAAATTGAGAGAGAATAAGAGAGAGTAAATTAGGTTAAATTTGGTAGAGGGATGAATCAATTTGGAGAAGAACACAATTGGGGTTCTAAATGAATGAATTAATGAGAGAAGAGAGAGAGACCCTCATATATGTCCGGTCCTCTCTTTCGCCCTTCCCAAGCAATGTATAATGCCCATGATATCCTTACTAGTTGGTCATGAGGTTTAATTTGGGAGGGCTATATTAGGAAACTTCTAATTCTTCATAAAACTAATCTAATCTCCTTAATTAATTAAGGAAATGGTTCAAATGGGCCTAGTCTATTGTTGGGCTCAATTATGTTATGATAACTAGTGGATCCACTAATGACAAGTCCAAATAAATAGACTAGTCCACTAACAAATAATTAAATAGCACAACTCAATATAATTAATTGGTAGCACATATATAAATATTTAATCACTAAATAATAAATATGCTAAATAATAAAAAATACTCTCATCTAAAAATATGGTAGTGACAAGTCTACCCTCCTTAAAAAAAAATATTTTCTCAAAATTTAAGGAGAGAACTAGCACTATAATAAGCAATTACATCAAGCAAGAAAGAACGATATCTTACGGCTCAAAGAGATAAGGGTATCACTCGTACATCTCAGCTTTTCTCTCCCCGTTAGACTCTCCTGGAGAGTGATGTCTCCATGCGATGTGTACCATGGGAATCGTCTGCTTTCGTAGTACCTTATCCCTGCAATCCAGAATCTTCACTAGTTGCTTTGGGTAGCTGAGAGTCGGACCCATCTCGATGTCTGAGGGATCCAATACTTGACTAGGATCTGTCACGTACCATCTCAACTGTGACACATAGAACATATCATGCACTCTTTTCAGTGAAGATGACAAGTCTAGTCTGTAGGACACTGCACCGACCCTTGCAAGAATACCGAAGAGTCCGATGTACCATGGACTAAGCTTTTTGTCTCTACCAAAATAAATTGTACCCAGTGTTAGAGAAATACCCAAGAACACCAAATCGCCAATATAGAACAAATGCAGCCTTAACACTCAACCTAAAATAAAGCAATCATAAGCAATACTAACAAAACCTTTATCTCAAACTCAGAGGTCTCTGGTGGCTGCCGGCCCAATACCATTTTCTGTCCTACGTTCTCCGAAGTCTATCTCTAATAAGCTTTACCTTCTGAGCTACATCCATGATTATCTTTGGTCCTGATATGTCTCGTTCACCAACATCATCCGAAGATAGAGGAGTATGACATCTCTATCCATATAAATCCTCAAATATTGACATCTCGATACTGGCCAGGGAACTATTGTTTGTAAGCAAACTCTACCAAGTAAAGATTATCCCCTTAAGATCCTTTGAAATCCAAAACACAAGTGCAAAACATATCCTCAAGAGTCAGAATAGTCCTCTCTGACTGCCCGTATGTTTGGGGGTGATATATGGTACTGAACTTGGGCTAGGTACCCATGCTAGCATGCAAACTCATCCAGAAGTGGGATATGAAGCAATTATCCTGACTAGAGACGATGCTCATAGAACTCTATGCAATATGACAATCTTTTATACATATATCTCTGCTAGCTTCTACGTAGACATATCTACTTTAAATGGCAAGAAGTGGGCCAATTTGGTCAACCTGTCTACGATGACCCAAATCGCGTCTTTACCTCCTAGAGAATGCGAAAGTCCTGAATTCACCTTCACATAGTGAAATCAATTCACCACTACAAGTTCCCCTCCCCTTCACTGTTAACCTGAACTATGCCATACATACACAACACTCCATGTACCCAAGCCCTATCTCACAACTGATACAGTACTCTACACACACACTAGATTATTAAGTCAAAAACTTGCCACGCATATATATGATACTCTATTATACGCACCCAAATGAGAGTCAAAACTCATAATTCTCTATAATTAACATACATATATCTCAATTATATATAATAATAACTAATATAACTAATTATAATAGAAATTAAAGAGAATAAATATAAATAATCCAAAATGAGACCTATATCACACTATGTCATAAAATACTATGATACGCTCGACTCGTATTCAATTGTGGACACGTATCTAGTACTATCTCATTAATATAAGTATAATTAGTTCTAATTAGTCTCATGATATACACTTGATGTGTTAATCTCAAAATTCTCCCTAATTGGACATAAAAACCTATCTAAAATTCACAATAAAAGTCATATAAAACTAGTTCTTGATCTTATTGGTAGCCCTAAGCCTATGAATGATTCTTAATAGTTAAATGCATGCATTAAAGTCTAAATTAAGGAGTGGATTCATATTTTAGCTATTCGGAGATGTATTCCTAATAAAATGCTCAATGGACACATTTAGGACACAATATCCCTATCAATTCTTACTCCTTCAAGTGCTCCTTGCAATCCAAGCTCTAATGCTATCTTAGATGATAAAATTTAAAGAAAATAAGAGTGAATTGGGTTAAATTTGGTGGAGGGATGAGTCAATTTAGGGAAGAACCAAATTGGGGATCTAAATGAATGAATCAATGAGAGAAGAGATAGAGAGAGACCCTCATATGTGGTCGGCCTCCTTTTTTCCATATCCCGAGCATTGTACAATCCCTATGATACCCCTACTAGTTGGTCATGATATTTTATTAGGGAGGTCTATATTAGGAAACTTCTAATTCTTTATGAAACCAATATAATCTCCTTAATTAACTAAAAAAATAGGTCAAGTGAGCCTAGTCTAATGTTGGGCTCAATTGTGTCATGACAACTATTGGGTCAACTAATAACAAGTCCAAATAAAATAGGCTAGCCCACTAATAAATAATTAAATAGCACAACTCAATATAATTAATTGGTAGCACATATATTAATATTTAATCACTAAATAATAAATATTCAAAATTATAGAAAATATCCTTATCTAGAAATATGGTATTAACAATCAGCACCTTATGAAAAGATGCAAGAACTGACACAAAAGGCATACCTATTACCCATAGGTGTAAGGACTGATGTTACTCCCCATTCCCAGCATACGTATTGTGAGTGTATTATTTTTTGCAGGCATGTTTTTTATTTGGCTGCATAAGACTAGACCCATTCTTTGATTTGTCTTGGTCCTTGGTTTATGGTTTTGGTTTGTTTGATCATGAGTTGAACCCATGGTCTAAACTACAAACACTAGCTATATAACCCAACTTATTTCTTCATTCTTTCTTTTCCTTCTCTCTCTTAGATTTTTCCCTCCATCAATAGTCAAGTATATATTGTATTAGAAATGGAGAAATCTTACATACTATTGGCTATTATGTTTATTGTATGATTTTAAGCATGTTTAGAATTTGATATTTTTGGATTTATTGGATGGAATGGTGTAGATCTACATTTTTATGAGTTTGGGTGTTCTTGGTTCAAAAGATTTTTGTTTTCGAAAACTATTTATTCTATATGATGGAATACTTCATTTAGACCTATTTGGATTTTGAACCACTTAATTTGGTATAAAGATAAAAAATTTATGGTAGAACTAGTTTTTCGGACTCTTGAAGTTTTTCTATGGCAGAACTTGATGTAATAGGACGATGGAGTACCATACGGCCCAGCAACATGCGCCCACTCCAGTATGTGCCCATCTTGTTGGATTCATGTCTACATTATGCATGCTTTCGAAAATCATATGCATATTACCTTGAACGCATAGAAATTTACTAAGGCCTGACTCCATACGTCCATGAGATAATGCGGCCACGAGCCATGCGTCTCTTTTTTTTAGGCGTATATCTCTACATGACTTTTGTGTCTTTGCACAACTTTATATCTTTTGTCTTTTCTCTCTGACACTTATGCCTTATCAAATCAATCACCTTTATGTCACTTTCCTGACACTTTATTTATTTTCCATCACTTCGTCACTTGTCCCAAGTAGTGGACATTTGCCTAAGCTTGTGGCCTGGAGGAGCATGCGACCAGGTTGGAACATGCGGCCGGTTGGTTCATATGGCCTGAACTTCTTGTGCATGACTTAGAACATATTTGTTGGGATCATATATTTTAATTGGAATATTTCTTACTCTATGTGGTTAATTCTAGTAATGCTTGTGTCTTGATTCTGAGGAAGGATGGACTTAGTAACCAAACTGAATAACCATAAAATAACTATAGGAGGGTAAATAGAGTGCAGCAAAATAATTTATCCAATTTAAGGCAATTGCTAACTAACAGTGTATATAAAGACAATGAAGTAAAGAAGTAAAGTAGAGAGAAAGTAAACACAAACACCAAGATATATACTAGTTTTCCTCTAAGAGGATTAGTCCAGTCCCGAGAACTCAAGCTCAAAGTTTTATCCACTATAATCACCAATAATAAATCACAAGTTTTAATCCGAAGGCTTGCCACTTATTTACATCATGAGGTTTGATCCAAATTCTCGCAACTTCACAGCTAGAGAGAGAGAAACTGATGGAGCCATGCTCTTTACAACTCTGTAGACTTCTTGAACGAGATCGCACTTGGCACTTAGAAGGCTAGAAAATTGCTCTTAGAGATAGAAAAGTTAAGGTTCAAATATTTGCTCATAATAGAATAGAAGGATTAAGAATGGTTGAGTGAGTAGGAATATAGAAATATTATCCTATTTATAGTGTATTGGCAAACATAATTCGGCCAGAATTTGGATGGGGTTCTATTCAAATTTTTGATGGTTAGGCCAGAAAATTAGGGATGTTATTACTGTGCTGATTTCATACCAAAGGGGTAACAGAGTTTGGTCCGAGTTTGGCATGAATTTGGCCTGAGTTCGGTTTCAAAGTATAGTAGACTTTGTTAATGAATATGCCCTCATTTGGTGGATAGGATCGTTAGTATATTTGAGTAGACTAGGTATCTTGATATAGGTACTTTAATTTTCTAGTGCGACTCAGCTTACATCGATCCTGACTCAAATAAATAAAAGATTATATTTGAATAGACGCAATACAGATGAAATATAATAGCAGTGTTGAGGCTTTAGATCACGCCATATCATTGTATGGTTTAGTTAACTATCCAAATCAAGTTGACTGAGACCGAATGGGCCAACAATCTCCTTTATTTTGATAATTGACAAACTATGAATGATACTGCAAGTCTTTGATATGCAAGGCTCTCCCATAATTGTGGAGCAGTTGACATGCTGAAGGCAACGTCTATCAAGTATTATTTTGTAAGCTAGTATCATGTATGTCTTTTTCCCCTGTTGTTATCCGATCGAAATGGCATCCTTCCTCGAAATCGGTGAGGTGACAAGAAAATAAGAGAGAAAAATTTATACATGATAACATATAATGGCAAAAAAAATTTCGTTAAATTTTATTTATTTGAAAAAATAAATATACAAAAGCAGATGTGTAGTAGAAATATCATAGTAGAAAAACTAAAAGTAAACTTTTTAAACATTCAAATCCATTGAGTAACTAGTTATAATTTTCTTCATCTTCATCATCAGGTTTAACTATTCTGTTTGGATCAAATAAGGCATCAGTTGGATCCAAATGTCGCTAAACATAGTGGTGATCAATGTGAAAACCTTGTTGATTTAGATTCTGGAGAATCAAAAAAGGTCCAGTTTGGTACTTTGGTAGGGTCTACTAGATGTCTATCAAGGTATTGCCAAGAGCCTAAGTCTGAAGAGTTTGGTGATAATCAGTAAAACAATTGCATATATCTTCTTTGTGGAAGCGATCACCCAACAGATTGAAAATACAATCTAAGGTTTACAGTTGTTCAACAAT
This sequence comes from Iris macrosiphon, assembly GCA_036927795.1. Lineage (NCBI taxonomy): Eukaryota > Viridiplantae > Streptophyta > Magnoliopsida > Asparagales > Iridaceae > Iris > Iris macrosiphon. The sequence goes on along the minus strand of JAYESA010000012.1, from coordinate 103,930,926 downwards.
AGGAGGGACGCAATCAGCAGGATGTGTATTGGAGTTTGATGATGAGTTATATGGTAGAAGCATAGATGGCTCAATTCTCCGAACTCTATTGAGGGATAAATGTTTCTCAAGATGTGGACAAGAATCCAATAGAATGTTAAAATAGCTAAAAATGGTTGGCAAGTACATGGCGTAGAGTAGTGGATGCCCTTTCTTGCGACATTGAACCATTTAAGATAAGATGGTCTAGGGAACATTGAAGTTAATACCAAAATATAAGTGGTATTAAGCTCATATTTCTAGATAAGAGACCTCATCAGAGTAAGTCTTCTTAGGTAGAAGAGTTAAAAAGATAATACGATATATTTCAAAGAAGTGACCATTCAAATATCTAGCATAAAATTTTCCTGGTGGACATTAAAGAGGATGACAAAGGATACTATTGAAAGGGTCTAAAGTTAAGCCATGATCTAATTAAACTTGCGTAATGTTGACTAGGGTTTGTCCGTCAACGCGAATACGTAGAATTTAACCAAAGTCGTCTGCATCGAATTCAATTGGAATACCACAAACTCTAGATGAAATAGTATTATTTTCATATATTAAGTTACTGTAGAACATTAGAATATCATTGGTGTAAATATTGGTACGGGTCGTAACAAGTTCTTCAAGTTAGAGTTTTTAAAGAATAAGTAGATAGTCATTGTGCTGGGAGAAAAAAATTAATAGGATGGCCAAGAAAAATGTATCTCTTAGAGAACTCATTAAACCAATCATTTGATAGTTTGAGGCTTCAAAAAGTAAAACTGTCGAATTCTTCTATGTTTGGCATAATGGGACAGGAAAGAGAGTCGGAAAAGGAGTCTATTTTTCTTTTAGGGGCCACTGAGAAAGTATGTAGGAAGAAAAACTAAGTTTATTTTTAAAGAAGGGGATGTTTTTCGTTGGTCTAAATGAATGAGCCACGAAAAGATGTATAAATAGAGTAGCAGAAACCTAAATTTGGAAGAAGATTAATGCAATAGCATATTCGATAATAAAACTAACCGAGTTCAGTCCGAGCTCGGCCCGAGTTCGGTCCGAATTATGTGTACATTTATTTTTAGAATCTCAATATAACTTTAATCGATATTATGCCTTTTTGACTTGATATAAATAGAGAATAAAAAGTGTTGAATTTAAATTGTGCATTTTTAAGAGTTTCAATCATCTCGGAGTAGCTGTAGGGGCCGGATCCTAGCTAACGGTGGTCCGAAGAGACTTAAATATCGTGTTGCTTAAGGTTATTCACATCTTTTTGATAGAAGGGCCCTTTCGGCTTGTATCCAAAAAAATTAAAACTTTAGAAAAATATGACAAAAAATTTGTAAAGCTTCTTATGATTCTTTATATTTTACCAAATTCCGAAAGACCTAATTCTCGACGGATAAAGTTGAATCGATCTTCAGCTACAAGTTTAGTAAAGATGTCTGCTAATTGATGTTTCGTGTCCATATATTCCAAACAAATATATCCGTATAATGGATGATTGCTTATAAAATAATGTCCAATTTCTATGTGCTTAGTGCTTGAATGGCATACTGGATTTTTGGTGAGATTAATGGTGCTAGTGTTATCATAGAGAATATGAATATTCTTATATTGCAGATTAAAGTCTTCTAAGGTTTTCTTCATCCATAAAATTTGAGCACAACAACGTCCTGCAGTGGTATACTCAACCTCAGTTGTTCATAATACAACGGAATTTTATTTCTTGCTAAACCAAGAGACTAGAGACATTTTTAGGAAATGACAGGTGCCGGTGGAGCTTTTTTGATCGACTTTGCATTGAGAAAAATCAGCATCCGAGTAACCAGTAAGGTCAAAGGACATGGTTTTGGGATACCATAAGCCTGCCGACAAAGTTCCTTTAAGGTATCTAAAGATACAGTTAACTGCACACAAATGTGATTCCTTAGGATTAGCCTGATATCTAGCATATAAGCATACAACAAACATAATGTTTGGGCGACTAGCTATTAGATATAATAAACTATCAATCATACCTCGATACTTACGTATGTCTGTTGGTTTATTGATTTCATCAAGGTCAAGCTTAGTAGATATTGCCATTGGAGTTCCGATAGGCTTTACATTGTCCATGTCAAACTTTTTGAGAAAATCCTTCGTGTACTTAGCCTGATGGATAAAGTTTCCTTGTGAATCTTGCTTGATTTACAATCCTAGAAAGAATGTCATTTCTTTCATCATGTTCATCTCAAATTCACTCTGTATGCACTTAGCAAACTCGTTACATAGTATCTCATTAGTGGATCCAAATATGATATTATTAACATATATTTGCACTAATAACAAAAAATGAACAAATTTTTTTATAAAAATGGTAGTATCAATTTTTTCTTTTGAAAAACTGTTTCCAAGTAGAAAGAAGCTAAGACATTCATACCAAGCACGTGGGGCTTGTTTGAGTCCGTATAGAGCCTTTTGTAGCTTGAATACGTGGTCAGGGTATTTTAAATCTTCAAAACCAGGGGGTTGTTTGACAAAAATATCTTCTTTGATAAATCCATTTAGAAAATCACTTTTAACATCCATTTTAAAAAGTTTAAAGTTATAAAAACTAGCAAAAGCGCAAAGCATTCGGATAGATTCAAGTCTAGCAGCAGGAGCATAGGTCTCATCATAGTCAATACAATTTTCTTGGTTGTAACCTTGAGCTACGAGACGTGCTTTGTTACATGTAACTGAACCATCCTCATTTAATTTATTTTAAAAAGTCCATTTAGTACCAATGATCGAATAATCATTAGGTTTAGGAACGAGTTGCCAAACTTGATTACGTTCAAATTGGTTGAGTTCTTCTTGCATAGCAGAAATCCAAAATTCATCAGCAAAAGCTTCAACAGTATTTTTAGGTTATATTTGAGAAATAAAAGCAATATTTGCAATGGTATCTATATTTGAGGAACATGTAATTACTTCTTTCGATACATCACCTATTACCTAGCCCTCAAGATGATTTTGGAGAACTTTAGTCTCCTTGGCAGACTTTCTGGATCACTTGCACTATTTTTATCTTCAGATTTTGTGTTGGTTGCGGGTTGACTACCTTCATCATTGATGTCGTTTAGTACTTAAGTGTTATGTTCATCAAACATAACATTGATTGATTCTTCAACAGTTAATAAGTTCTTGTTGAATACCCTGAATCCTTTACTTTTAGTGGCATAACCTAGAAAAAAATTTCATCCACCTTGGAGTCAATCTTTTCTAGGTTGCCTTTGGTATTAAGAATGAAACATTTGCAGCCAAAAACTTTAAAGTAACTAATTGTGGGAATTCTACCAAATCAAAGTTTATGAGAAAAACCATTTTTGTAGCTCAAGGTTACAACCAAGAAAAACCATTTTTGTAGTTCATGAGAAAAACCATTTGAGAATTTCTAGGACAAGAGAATTCATGAGAAAAACCATTTTTGTTGCAAAATATTTTGAAATCACTATTTTTGAATTCGCCTCCATGATCACTTCGGATACGAGTAATAATGAAACCTTTATCGTTTTGATCCTTTTTGCAAAAAGTGACAAATTTAGTAAAGTTAAATCCTAATCATCAAAAAAATCTCGAAATTAATTGACTTAAATCTCTTAATATTATCTTACTTGTTCATGGTATAAGATTTTACCTTCATATAATATTTAGCTTAAGTTAACAATGCAACTTCTATCCAACTTATAATTTATCCCTCTCTCATAAACACCAGACTATAGAAAAAAATTCTTAATCATACAATAGTGCTTACTAATTCTCAAAATCTTAACACAAAATCTATTACATATGATATGCCCTTAATTACAAACACAAAGTAATATGATTAGCCTATGGGGTATACCTAGTACTAAGCGTGTGTCAAATTTATATCAAGCATGAGCATTCCTCTTTTCAAAATAGGGGAAGACAAAAAACATCAATAAAGAGTTCAAGGAGAAGGTGATAGAATACAAGTACGGGGTTCAAAGGTGATTACAGAATTCAAATGAGAGTTGTCAAGCCAGTTGTGGATTAGAATATTATTTTTAATAAATTTCTATTTGCATACTCATATCAGTACAATTATATAACCGATAAAATATGCTCTGACCTGTTAAGAGGGCATGTATATTTGTCTAACAAGCTAAATCAACTATATCTCAATCCATGTAAAGTAGTCATGCAAAGAGAAAACCAAGTGCACTAAGGTTAGCTAGACTATTATACACTGATTCTAATTAGATAATATATTAGTGTGGTGCCACAATAATACATATGTCATGAACAAGCTCGATAAAGAATAATCTTGCAAAACTAGACTGTAATAGCAGTATGAGTCAAGATAGTCCAAATAATACAAGTATGTGAGATTATGATGAATGAAATTATAAAATAGTTCAAGTTCACTAAGAATCTAAGACTTGTCCGATGTTGGACCTCTACAGTTGCCATACTGACTTCTTGTCTTAGTCTCTGGTCGACCAAATGGGGGTATGGCCTCTAAAGCTCTACAGTCTGGATAAACACTATCTACTTATGCTAGCATATAGTTAGTGTCATTCAATTACACATCATTAAAGGTTCAAAAGGACTATGGGATACTAGGTTGTGAGTCATGCTATCCAAATTATAAGAATCAACTAATACTGTAACTTAAGAATAAAGAAGTTACTGGCTCTCAAGTAAGAGAGGATATAACCTGTATTGAGATATATGAAACATATTACATGATTTGAAACTAAAGGATAATAATAAAATCATAATCTAAATGACAACTCAAAGTATCAAGTTCTAAATACTAAGCACAAAAATTTAAAATTCAATATTAACAAACAATAATCCTACTAACAATATATCCAGACATAAAAGGAATCACTAGGCCTACCATTGGAATTGTAAGGTGTCACGATTTGAAAGATGAAGAAAAAAAAATTTATCGCATAAATAACGAGCATTAAGGTTTTGGAGAAACAAGATATAAAAGTAAATAGAAAGACTCTTGATAATATCATAGTTTCCTAAGGGGAGGTGGTATGCTAGTCTCTGTGTTCGTGGTATGATCAAGGAAAATATTCTAATCATTCAATAGGTTTTAATTGGGTAAAGAGCTATGATAATTGTTCAAAGATGGGGGGGGTTAACTCAAGTTGGGAAACTATATAGATAGTTGGATGAGATGGCACCATCGGTGACTCATAAAGACTTAAGTATGACTCAACGATGGTCGTAGGTTCTCGAGGATCTACTAAGCTAAAGGTAGATTACCCTTGCTCCTACTAAGGTATTGGCTTATTCCTCTTGGTTTCCTAGGGTGTTGCTCAGCTAATATCAAGCCAAGAATCTAAATTTATAGTACTTTTATATTATCTCACCATGGAGGTTAAGTTTAGTCCTAATATTCGACCATGGAGTTCTATTAGTTCCTTAATTCTATGGTCAAACAATATGGTCAAATTTCTAACTAACCCTCATAGTGTCTATACTACTCTCAAGTCATTCCTAAATATATCAAGGGATAATAGTCATTCAATTTACAAGTATTGGATTATAGGGTTCATTAGGTCAACTAAAAATTTTGGGGCTACCAATATTCTATTTTTTTAGTAGGTATGCTATCATAATTATCTTCTTACCCTAACAATAAGGATTTTTATATTCTGGCAGAAAACTATACTCAAGTGACTATTAGGGAAGTACATTAAATAGGAAGAGGTGAGAAAATAAGAATACCGATGTTTAGAGAAATAAACGACTACAATTTTGAAGGTCAAGGAAGGTAGGTGAGTTCAAGAATTTGAAACAAAAATAAAGAGAAAAGTCAAATATATGGATGAGATCCTATACTCTATTCCTATTTGCAGGCTTACTCGGTATAATAACGTAACAGAGATAATATACTCTTGACCTGCAAGGTCCATCACTAAAAATATGTCTCGCCCAGTCCTAAAATACGTAGGACTAGGAATACGTAAGTATGCCAGCCGTATATATATGGCAACTCCAAATTTAGGAAACCATGCACATATATACTCTATTTTATGAATAGTAATTCACAAGTGGTATATAATTTCTCCAATCATAGGAAATACTAATCTCATCCACAAAACTAATTAATAATAAATAACCAAATATGACAATTAACCAGTTATTAAAATAGTTGAGAAGAACTAGTAGTTGGGTGGAGACAAATCTATTACCAACTAGGATATGGATGATCAAGAACCTCGAATAAAAGACTTTCTCGAAAGAGAATGAAGTAGAAAGTCTTGATCCGTGTTCTTGTAAACAGTCATGATCTTCTATACCTGGAAAGGGTGTCAGGTCCTCAGAGATAGATAACAAGTACACAAGAAATCGACATACGTGAAGGTAAATAAGTAAACAATAAATAGGGTAACTAACCATCTATGTAAAATGTACTTGAGATATCTCTAGTGGCGTATGAGGGAGGATAAATACTAGAATTGTCATCCCACCAGGCGTTCCACAGAACTCGGGGGTTACACCGTTGCACCAATTTTATAGTACAGTAAGAAACAGAAATCCTATATGCTCACTAGCAGATTCTTCCCTCATAATGGAATATATGAACCGTATACGCAGTGCATACATAATACAACAACGTCAATAAAAATCTAGAACTCAAACCAACCCCAACTACTAACACAAGACGCGAACTCACGTACCGTTGGCCAGTCATTACTCTAGTCCATGAACTCACTCCCTCAGATAGTGAACATATTTAAAACAGTATCAGGTGAGAAGATATCTCGTAGCTTCATAATAATCCAACCCCACAACTAGACAAGGGAAAGGTTTGGAACACCATACCATGTGTCAGGTCAGTAGATACCTCGAATCTTCATAATATAATGGGTAAGTCTATTACTGTAAGACGCGTGCACACAACTAACAAACAAAAACTAGGCATAATATAAACGAACAATACAATCAAGCAATGTGTACTTGCTTTCCAAGCCAAGCTACGAGCACAACAAGTCTGGTTCGGAGCTATCCACAAGAACATCTCGAACACCTACCAATTAATTATTACACTAATTAGACTCTTATTCTACTAGTAAAATTAAGATATTATCTAGTTATTAATCTTACGTTGGTTGCACATGCAAGTAACTACACGCCAAAATATTACTAACCATTAACATTGTCCAAAACTATTTTTTAAATCATTATTTATTAAAATATTAGTGGATTTTATTAGAAATAGGGTTTTTAGTTATAGTATCATCTCCTATAAATTCTATTAGTCCAAAACTAAGTTGAAACCAAAACTAGGTTATTTCTATAGATAGGCTAATTTTGGATTAGAAAATTTTGGTTTAGCATCAAGTATTTGAGGTTTAGAATTTAGGTTGCAGATGTCTGATTATTTTAATTAAACCCTTGGTGTGCCCTACCGTTGTTAAAATATTTGGAGCCTAACATCAGCCCATAATTTCCAACAAGTTATTGCATTCTAGATTTGACACACCAACTTAGGGGCTGGACTTTTCTGTCACTCAAAATCATAATCCTTTGTGCTCTAATTTAATTGCAGAACTTTCCGTAACCAAAATCCATATTTAATCCTATGTCGTGCACCTGTGTCGTTGCCATCAATTTTGAGATACCAACTCAACCCGTTGAGTCAGACCAATTAAAGGGTCCAAGACTGACACCAAGCCTACACCATTCATGACCTTTGTGTCACTCCTAATTGAGATCCCATGTGCCCCCATTTAATTTAAGAGCACATAATATTTTAATTTAATTTAATTCGGGATACTAACTTTGACTAATCCTATTTTTAATCCCAACTTAACCCAATGCCCCATGAATTAAGCCCATGCAAAACACACAACACCCACTTACCCTACAAAATACCAAACACCAATTCCCCCATAAATTTTTTATTATTTTATGTGTCTATGCAAATATCCAAATTTAGGGGACTAATTTACAAAAGTTGTACTAGATGGCAACACCCCATTGGTTCAAGCCAAATGGAGAAGCCGTCCATTCTTTTACTAGTCAACCCCATCCCTCTCCTTTGTATGAAAATTTCTCCATATTAAATCCTAGTCATCCATTATTTAAACCCTCATCCTCACCACACACACCCATCACATCTCCCTATAAAACATCACCATCATACCTCACTTCCCCCAAGGCCGACCCTAATCCCCAAACTTGGGAAAACCCCCCACTTTCTTTCCCCTTCCTCTTTCCTACACATCAGCAGAACTCCACGTCCAAATTCCTTTCTTTTTCTTCTTCTTCTTCTTCTTCTCCACTTCTCCTTCTCTTCCCCGACCTCCACGTCGGAGCCAACAGCCGGCCACCCTTCCGCTATCATCACCCTCACCTCCATCGCCGAATCAGAGCTCAACACCACCGTGGCCGTCTCTAGCTTTTCCACCTCCCGCCGAAATGGAAGAGGCCCTCCTCTACTAGCTTTTGATGTAGGTCCTGATATCGATCGTCGCCGTCATCGACATCACCTTATCGCTCCTCCACTGGCTGCTCGTCTCGAATGTGAGGCTCACGCCGGAGCCCCCGATCAGCAGAAGTGATGCGCCGAAAAGAACGGTGGCTACCGCGACTACCTCATCAAGGAGGAGGACGGCGTCAGTGACCAAGGTGTCATCACCAAGTGCGCCAAGATCTAGCAATGACTACTATCACCATGAACCACCGCTGCACTCGTCGACCCTTCTCCGACTGCCCCCATGCTCCACTGCAGACTCCTCCAGCACCCGGCTGCCACGAACCGGTCTCCACTACTCCGACCAGCAACCTCCTCCACGATACCTTGACCTACCCGTTCACAGTCACCCCTTGTCGTTCTCTTCTTCTCCTCTACTTCCTTTATCCCCTCCACCACCTCGTCATCACCACCGAGCCACCCCGCCGGAGACATTACGGACTCCTGCGTTGGGATAGTCCGTCACCGCCACATCCTCATCATTATTATCCTTATCATCATTATCATCATCAACAACACCACCACTCGTTGCCGCCTCCAACCCGGCCACCACCACAGCCTACTCCGGCCACCACACGCCGCCAAGGTGAGCTTCTCCCCCTCTCCTTGTAGTGTAGTTTTGTATTTTGTTAGGGTTTACATAGCTTAGTTAGGTTATGTATAATACATTGGGTTTTAGGGTTTAAGAAGTTAATATGATGTTTTAGGGTTTTGAATGCATGGTTATTTATGCTTTGATGTTATAAAATATAGATATTTGATGGTTGAGAATATATATATTGAGAGTATGGTTTATGAATGCTAGGGATAGGATTTTAGGGTATCTCTTTTAATTTATGCATATGGTTTATTGTTGGTTATACGATATTCAATATTATTGAGGAGCAGGATTAAAATTATGGTGAAATGGTATGTGATATCAAAACATTGGTTATTATCGTGTCTTAGGGTTGGTGAATGCTTCTTTTGGTTTTAGGGTTTAGTGTTATATGCATTGTTAGTCATTTGTTTAAGCTCGAAGGTCCCAGTCTCAGGTCAAGAGATAAGAGCGATGGCATACCTTGAAATGCTAGAGTTACAGCGGAGGGTTTCTTCAAACAACAAGGAGCTGGCTTGCCCGAAAAGAATGGATTGCTACCCTTGGAGAGCCAATGGTATCAAAGCTAAAGTGAGCTTGTAGCTCATTTTTTAATATAACTTTATGGTCTCACGGGGGAAGCCCCAGTGATTCCCTCGTACATCCGCTCCTAAAGTCGCTCCTGTTGTGGGCTTGCCTGAAGGGGAAGGTTTCCCAAACAGGACCCCCTTCCCTTATTAGCCGCTAGCTCGGAGCTCGCTACAGGACTACCTTAGGGCATACATATAACTACTAGGTGTCTTAGCCGCTCGCTAGGAGCTCGCTACACTTATTAGCTGCTCGCTCGAAGCTCGCTACACTTATTAGCCGCTCGCTCGGAGCTCGCTACATTTATTAGCTGCATTTATTTAGCTAATATTTTTGGTCGCTTCACTCCGTCGTGAGCCTCCGGTCCGGCATGTCCTTACCTTCCGCCATGGTGCCCGGCATAGCCGGTTGGGAGTTCGTTCGGCTTTCAGTTCTTCACTCATCGCCTCCGATGATCCCCTACTTCACTCGCCCTCGGCACTTTCTTTTCCACTAAGTGATTGCTTGGGGACCTTAGCGTATGATCTGGGCTGTTTCCCTCTCGACTTTGGATCTTAGCACCCAAGAAGTTTGTATGTACAAATGATGACGGCCTGTATTCGGAGTTTCCCTAGGGTTGGTAAAGCAAAATGGGGGCCACCCTAGTCCATTGAGTGCTCTACCTCGGGCCATCGACATCATACGCTCTAATGAAATAGATTTCGTGGAAAATAAGCTATATCCGATCTTGGTTGGCCTTTCACCCCTAGCCACAAGTCATCCCCTTATTTTGCCACATACGTGGGTTCGGTCCTCCAAGGCCTGTTAGAGCTCTCTTCAACCTGCTCATGGCTAGATCGATCAGTTTTGGGTCAAATAGGAAGAACTATCATCTTCCACCTCTGGAAAGCGCCTACACCTATCGTGATACCTAAATATTGGTCGATTATTAATAAGTGAATAATAATAGTAAATTTGATCGAGGAGAAGTTTTATTATGAAATCATAGTGAATATATATATTTGAGGGTTTAATAAATAATTAATAATTTATTTGAGGATGAGATATGTCAACGTGCATGATAATGTCTATGAAGACCCAGGGTAAAACTAAGGATTTGATCATGGGTTAAACTACTGAACATCATGATGAATATAGTAAGATTGAGGTTTGGTTTGATGATATTGTACAGATGATTAAATGGATTAGATGTAACATACCCTTAGTCAACTTTGGTCAACCCTCTAGCTTCGTGTCCATGGGAGTTGTAACTGAGTTTGAACATATTTTAGACGTGTGTCACTTCTTATTTTAGACTTATGATAGTTTATTGATTGATCTTATACCTCGTCTCAAGGTACTACGGAACCCGCAGACTTGGACGTTGTACCGGAGATATATCTTCAACAGCCGAATCCAGGCAAGTGTACCTTACAACCCTATATTTTAGTTATCAGTTATTTATTGTTTTATTATATACATTATGTGCGTGTTTGATTAGAATCATTACTTCAGTCATAACCGGTCACAGACATTCGTCGATAATGTTTGATAACGAATGATAGATATTTATAACACCTCGATGTATGTACCTGTGTATATCGTAACCCTAGGATACATCCATACACTATTATCGTGCCAAATTTCCTGTATCCTGATACTGACATCATGATCGGAGACTGGGATGACCTTAAGGTCACGTTTGGTGATAGTTACTTCTGTGTGATGAGACTGCTAGATAAAGGTTCAGGTTCAGCGCACAATTGTTGACCGCCTGGGAAGGAAAAGATAACTACTAGACGTTTGGGCTCCTCTATACGTGCTTTATATATGTATATGTCCTGTTGATGTAGTGTTCCTGTATTCAGAGTAATAGTATCACCCGTGTGACTCTGTGCTCGGAGCTACGGTATGCCCCATGTGTCTGTGTTCGAAGCTACGATTTTATTTTGGACAGCCCATGCGTCAAACATTATCTTTAAACTGTGTCTCACTTAGGTCGTTATGCTAGATTACACCGTCATTGTACTTATACTTTCTATTATACTTTGGCATGTTGTATTTTTGTACCTTGTTACGTCCCTCTGAGGACTTGGTTCCCTGTCAGTTTTGTAGCATAGACGATTATGGAGCATTTGGAGTTGCTGAAGGAGAGTTGCTTGTCTTGCAGGCATTAGTACCAGGTACTCATTTCATTTCTACCAGCATTTTTGGTCATTTTATATTATTTATTCATCTGTTGTTATAGCCTAGTTTTTATAGACTCATGTTTGTTCTCGAGTCTATTCGAGTTTGTGTGTTATTGGGTGGCCGACTTTAGCACATGCAGCTCTTTCTTGTATATTTTTGTTCATTGTAGATTAAGACTTAGATGTTTATATTCACTAGATTGTTTAGATAGTTACCAGTAGTTTACAACTTATACATATTCGAGTCGGACCAGAGTCTGGTCGAATACGTAGCTGGCGTGTCGCGTGCTTCTGGTCCTACGTATTTTGGGACTGGGCGTGACATATTTTTGTAGTAGCCCCTGCAGGTCCGATTTAAATTGTCTTGGTCACCTGACTATGCCAAGCGACCCTGTAAATTAGAAATAGATATTATAATTTATTGTTGTATAGGCTGAATCTATAATCGATTTAAAAAAAACTCCCTTCGTAATTGATTATCACCATTGGACTTCCCAATTGTATTCATTCTTTTTTATCAATATCATTATCCTTGTTTCTCATATCCTTTTATTTCAGAAAGACGAATGGTTTAGCTTGATGATTCCCTCCAGAAGAAGATCGAAGTTCAGACGACAGAATACATAATTTATGCAATAATCTTTGAGAAGAATGTTACTGTAAACCCCCTCGACCAATTCAGGGATTAATTTGAATTGAATCAATAGACTAGGATTAATTTGGAATTAATTAGGATTAATGTGCGTCCATTATACGTCTTAATATAACTTGATGTTACTTCGAGGTTGGAGCACCACACCAGTAGTTATCTTCCACCCAAGGTCACGAATACCTCTTAGACATGCCAAACTATCCCCTGGCCATTGTGCAACCTTATATACTCGTTATTGCGTCTCACCTTAGCTGCACAATGTCCGTAATTTTGTCGTATGCATTAATTATTAATTTAATTAGTTTGGGGGCTAATTTTATCTCAAATAGGACCTGACCCAGCCCATGAACACTTTCATATGGACCAGCCCCCACTCCCTCGAGCCCTGGCTGGCCCAAACCTCGAGGCCCGCCCACATACTCCTTCACCATATAAATATACAAATCCCCTCATGGGAAATCCTAAAACTCTTTTCTCTCCACCACCCTAAGGAAACCCTAGACGTAACCCTACTTCCCTAACCGAGATCACCCCCACTCGAGCGCCAAGCCACCGCCTCCAGCATCGCCTGTACGCCGGCACTGCCCTCCCCGACTAGACAACACCAGCCGCCTGACTACCCAACACACACGCCAGCACCACCATCCCTGACTTCCCCCATTGAAGTCGATCCCTCCCGACCGCCTCCAATACTTTCGACCACCCCTGGGCCAGCCGTACCCGACTGTCGCTGTAGTCGTACCTGACTGCCGCTGCTGCCGTGGTTGCTGTACGCCGGCCGAAGATCTGCCCCACCGATGGAGAACCATCAGCAAGCTCAGATTCCCATTCCGCCATGTGTTACTACCACGTTCCAAAACCAGGGGTATTTTTGACTTTTTATATATATTTAATATTATGTATATTTAATTTAAATAATTGCATGAGATGTGTATTTATAGTATTATATATATACAGTGTTCATTAATGTTTGAGCTGGTAGACTTGACCTAGAAGCCCATTAGATGAACACCTGACCGAATTATAGGATTATGTATTTAATTGTTTTATTTAGAATTTAATTATTGGAGGTAGTAATTGATTACCGTAATTTTATTTAATTGTTGTGCCTTACCGTTGCTTCGATATTTGGAGCACTACCTTAGCTTTTGCCTTCCAACAAATTTCCCAATCTTGCCCTAGACGTGCCTGTCTTCCATTCTGACCTTTTTGTAACTCATAATTATGCTCTCTTGTGCTTTATTTTAGCCGCACAATATTCATCGCGGACGTTTATTTAATTTCTAAATAAATTCCAACTTTTTATCGTTGTGCGTTCCAATCAAAATTGGAGGCAATCTTGACCCATTTTTTTTCCAAACTAAATTAGGGTAATATTCTGTTCTGAATCTTCCTCACTAATGATATTTGTGCCCCAACCTAATTTTGACCCCATGTACTCGTAATTAATTTTAGAATACCGCATGCATTTATTTCTAATTAAATTGGGGATACCATTTTGACTAATCCCGTTTTAATCCCAATTTAATCCAAATACCCCACTAATTAAGCCCATACAAAACACACAATACTCCCTTACCCTACAAAATACCAAATACCTAATCGCCCACCAATTTTTTATTATTTCATGAGTCGGTACAAATACCCAAATTTAAGGGGGCTAATTTACAAATGTTGCATTATGTGTCAACACACCATTGGTTCAAACCAAAATAGAGAGCCATAATATTTGACTAGTCAACAACCCTCATCCTTTCATGAGTAAATTCCTCATGTCAAATCTTGACCACCCATTCAAAATGGGAGCATCAATACCACTCTTTCCCACTCATCACCCTCTATTTAATGTCTCTTCACACACCCTTTCCCAAGCAAGCCCTAATACCCAAACCTAGGGAAGCCCATAGCTCCTCCCTCCTTACTCAACAATATGCATTTTCTATTTTTTCCCTTTCTCTTTTTTTTTCTTCTTCTTCCTTCTTCTTATTCCTTTTCACCTATTTTTAAGGAGCACCTCCCTCCACTGTTCACTCCTCCAGCCCGGCGGCCCCTACTCCGGTCGACATCCCCCGACGGCCGACCCGAAGCTCCTCCATCACCAGCCAATATTTCTTCGACCTCGTTGTACATCTCCTCCTCCACCATCAGTTCAGACCAGTCGATCTCCCCTCCCAAGCTTTTCTCTTCGGCTGAGCTGACCCCGCTCCGCCAATGTAGTCCGGCGTCGAGCCTCCCCTCGACTCCACTTCTCCGAGAAGCACCACCCCGAGCCCCCTCGTTGCACCACCCGTTCACCCCTACTTCGACTATCCGCCCGCTCCTCCTCTATCTTTTCTGGCCTGCACCATCCGAGCTATCATCACCACCACCCCTCGAGCCACTGCTCGACCACCAATCACGACGAGCAGCGGTCACCGCCTGCCTCCAAGCAGTGAATCGACCCCACTTTGCCTTATCCCGTTCGAGCTGACCCCGGTGAGCCCCATTCCTCCCTGTATCCTCCCGGCATCACCAGCCCCCTCCACACCGGAGCCGACCCATCCTGAGCCACCCCCTCAGTCCGGCCAGCTTCCTCTCCGACTGCACACGACCACCACCACCAACAGTTCACCCGGCTCTTCCATCCATCCATCTAGCCGACCAGTGAGCACCCTCCTCCATCACAACTACCATCATCATCAGCATCCCTGCTCCGGCCAATAGTCCGGCCAACTCCCCGCTGCACCTGAAGAATCACCACCACCATCGTCACTGTGAGCCTCCCTCTCCCTCTTTCCCTCCTTTATTGTTGAGAATTAATTCTATGTAATGTATATAGTACGTATTAGTATGTACGTAATAGTATATATATATTCATACGTAATAATATATATGTATTCATATATATATATATATATATATATATATATATATATATATATATATATATATATGTATATGTATATATATTGGTTATTTTCATATAGTATATAATTAATAAAATGTGTACTGGTATAAATTTATTAGTTTATTGTATTAGTATATGTATGGGCTTAAAATGTATTTTGGTACATATAAGCATATATATGTATAGTATATGTTTAGTAAAATGTATTTTGGTATATATATATATATATATATATATATATATATATATATATGTAGCATAATATACGTTAATAGGTATATTTTGATATATATATATATATATATATATATATACATGCATACAAGTATATAGTACATGTATTTTTATTGATATATATATATATATGATGTATTTCTCGAACTGGTATATATATACATATGTATACGTATTGTACGTGCATCCCTAGTACCCTTTTTAATATATGTATATATGTACATAGTATAATTTGATTAGTATGTATATGTGTACATATATATAATAGTGTAAATTCATTAAGTGTATATATATATTATGTATGTAATTAATTGATAAAAATATATTATGAGTGTACTATGTATATTTAAATATATACCTCTACTAGTTAACCCGAGTGTAAATACGGATACCCCGTAACTACACATGGCCTTGTGACCCTGTAAACTGTTAGTGGACTACCACATGTACACTTACGTACTGGCAAGCCCCATATCAATTTGACTGTCTGTCTTGTACAGCAATCACAGATGCGACGCCCGTGCAACTTGATGCACACTGACCCTAGTTGACCAGTATCTTACCTAGCATAGCCCTGAGTCCAGTATATTTATAAAGGTGTGTTAGAGTAATATCTGATACAATGTTGTATTATTTTATGATATGTCTATAGGACTGTTGGATCATCTAGACGATACTCTGGAATAGGACATTGGTGTTACCAGCTAAGGACCCAAGACGAGTATATTCTCTGATAATTTCCAATTATTTGATAATATCTATAATTCCAGTATCTAGAAATGTTACATCTGATTCTTGACACTGTGCTACATGGACTAATATATATATATTTGGATCTGCAGTCATGAGATGTTACATTGATTATCATATTGACATTGTACACGACATTGGTATTTAGACCTTGTATATGATATTGGATATTGCTCGTGTATCGTGACTTGTCGTGATTGGATCCACTGTACTAGTTGGGGGCGGGGGAAATATTAGTAGATTATGTGATCATACCCAACTCTACATGCATCATAGCTCACCCCACATCTCAAGTCAGGTGCGGCCTGACCATTACATGCCTCATAGCTGTTATATATGATTAGCCTGACCACTACTTGCATCATAGCTAACCAATGGTTAGCCTGACCTTACATGAATCATAGCTAATCATATGTAACCAGCCTGATCTTGTCCCAAGCTGATCACATGATAGACTAATATTTTAAACACTTAGAATAGTTACAGTTCTCTATTTTAGATTATATACTACATCACCCGTATATGATATTGTACCTCGTTCTTTTTATTTCATATATGCACTGACTATATCTTATTGCTTATATTGCCTGTCTCTTTAGTTTGCCATTGCATTTATTCACTGTCTACTATCAGTAAATAGCATTATCTATTTATTTTTTTATAGTCCCTATCAATTAAATAGAAATGTTATTTGAGATATACTTTGCTCCTTCCTGAGTAAAAAATACTTTTCCAAACTATGCCTTAGAGGACTGGTGTCCGACATTTATGGACCACAGGGTGAGTAACTACAGACTTGGACTTGGTAGTTCAGTTGAGATTTTGGGAGGTTTAGCCAAAATTACTAGTTATGTAGTTAGTTCTTTTAGCAGATTATATTGGTACTAGATTTGTCTCCGACATACTCTTTGAGACTTGGATTATATTGTTGAGTTAGACTATTTCTATTTTAGACTTGTATTGCATCTTACTTGTTTCTTCGAGATCTTATCGTATTGTAGTTATATGATTGAGTATGTTGTTCATATTATATTGTGGTATCCATGTCTCCTCATGGAGTCAGATGCTCGTGTAAGATTATTTAGATAGCATCAAGACCTAGACAGCGTTCTACCGCCAATGCTGCGGCGTAGGCTAGACGTACCCACGTACTCGTGCCCCAATTCCGGGTATGGGTCATGACACCACGCCTAGGTAAATGACCAATTTTTTTTCTCCTTATATCATGTTTAATTATATTCGCATTATAACATCATGTCGAGTGTCAAAATCTCGAACACAAACCTAAACTTACGTTAAACCTACATATATGAATGGTGGCGATTAATAAGATTTAGCATTCATTAATAACCCATAATTTCCTTAATAATAGACTCGAATATAAAGACTTGTTTTTCACCTAAAAACCTAGATATTTATATGTATACTCAAGCATGGAAAATAAGGACATAATTGTACTAAAATGTAAACACCTTCGTAACCCATAACGTGGTAATCTATTGTCATGAGAAACATAGTAGCCGAGGACAGAACACGTGTACACCCTAGCTATGTGCACATGCATCACTGTAGTCGACCAACCATGATTTCCTGACAGTACCTAGAACAACGTCATAATTAAGCATGTATTTCCCATAGTGTCTGATGTTAGATTTGCTATATTATATTCGTGTGTTTAGGATCATTGGATCAGCCAGGAGACATCGCAGGAGTAGGCTATTAGCATTCACAGCTTGAGAACTCAGGCAAGATGCCTTGCCATATTTACTGTCTAATTTAAATTATGCATATGTTGTATTGTATCCTTGTTGCTTTTATTTTATACAAGTGTGCGAGTCAGAGATTGACTCGGGTACAGTCGACGGATACGTCGATGATTAGTATACTTGACCTAGTCCTTAGCAGACTCACCCCATTGGTGGATACTCTAATATCTTCCGAGAGTTGACACTCCTACACGTTCGTAGGGACAATTTTATGTTGGGATACGGGTTCGCATGCTCGACTAGCTATCGACGTGTATGACATGCATCACTGTTAATAAGTAATTCAGGATTATTTCAGTGTTGAGACTTGGCATTTAGATACGGGGTATGCACGTCGAGTATTCGACTTATATATCTATATTAGGCGGGGAGGACGACTAGTAGGCGTATGGGACACCCACCCCTTTATACCGATACCGCACTCGATGGAGTAATACGAACGTATATATATTACTGATACCATATTTTGTAGAGTGTTGGATGTTACTTGGTGATATTACAGATACCACACTCCATAGAACGTTGGACGGTATTGTATTCCTATGCCGTGTTATAGGGGGCATGTGTGGTATATACTAGCCGGTTGTAACGACTAGTAAATTATGTCAGCATATGTCTAGCCTACATCTTCCATGTACTCACAGTTGTCCTCATATTGCATTCACTTAGATGGTTAGCACACCCCTTTATTTTATTTATTTTATTCAGTATTTATATATGGCATACTTCTATATATCTTGGTACGTCCCTCTGAGGACCTGGTACCTTTCTAGATTTGGACGAAGCCTATTAACCCACAGTGTACGGCCCAGGATAGGAGACGAGGTTCGCTACCGCAAAGGATCTAGAGGTATTACCGTTAGAGTTTCCGTGATCACTTGGTAGGCCTTCTGCCTAGGATTGGGAGCATCATTATCTAGTCATCCGATGCCCCAGTCATTACTCTTTTATCTATCATTTCAGAACTTTTATTCTGTTATAGCAATGGGTTTATTCCCACCAGACATTATTGGTTGTACTATAATATCTTGAGACTGGTGTTTATCTTCCAGCAGTTTATTTATTACTTCTTGCTGTTTTATATTATGGATGAGATTAGATTACTTATTGTTGATACATATATATGGGACATGTTAGTATTTAGGATAGTGTAGCACTCTTCGTTAGGATCCATTAAATTGGGACATCCTCAGAGATGTGACAGCTAGCTATTGTCACGTGGCCTAGTTCCATTTATTTTAGGACAGGGGCATGACATGGTTTTAGTGATGGCCCATGCAGGTCAACTTTATCGCTTGTGGTATGATAGCATGCCCAGCGAGCTTACAATAGGATAAAAATTACTAGGTCTCATCCACTCTGATTATATTTTTGAATTTCTTTCGTGTTACTTCTAAATATATGCATCCTATTTGTTTGATTCCGTCCTCTTTTTAATAAAATCTTGTCTCTTATAGCAAGATAAAATTGCACAGTAGACAATGAGCACCCAGTGCCGTGGTGCAAGCCAATACCACCCAGGGAGGGGAGATACCCCAGGGACTAACTGAAGGGCAACCATTACCACAGGCCTCGGTAATTTAACTGTCCCCGTTGATACATTGGCATGAGACTTCTCTGGGCGATCCTACGCCACAACATGAGGGATAGACTTCCCAGACGATCACCATGCAGCATTGTGAGGGCCAGACTTCAGGGGCTATACCGATGCCACAGACCGAGAGGTCGACATTTGAGGAGACCCCTACCGCACAGCCAGAGGTTCTATTACCACCACCTCCACCTTATCCACCCCAGATGCCATAACTAGATAGACAGCCAAAGATGCTACAGTTCTTTCAGACTATGATGCAAGCCAAGTGGCATCAGACAGAGATGTTGAGCAAAGTGGCTTCCAGTACTAGAGAGGACACCTGTCCCAGCACCCGTACTAGCACCTCCACCAGTCCAGACATGTAGCACTGTTAGAAGGTTCTGACAGTTGGGACCAAATACTTTCTCAGGCAATGAGACTACAAAATAGATCTTCGATTGGGTCTCCAACACAGAGATGCTACTAGAGGTGACACAACTGCACCCAGACCGTTGGATGACTGCAGTGAGGGCCCAACTAAAAGGCAACGCCCATCACTGGTGGGATTCTATTGAACGCAGTGTAGGCAAGAACCAGATATTGGAACAGTTCCTAGAGTACTTCAATATGAAGTATTTCTTGACCACAGTTAGAAATGCCCTGTACTTCCACTTCCTACATCTAGAACAAGAGAATATGACTGTAGACGCATACGATGCGGAGTTCAGCTGTCTTAGCAGATTTGGTGCCGTCCTGATACCCAATGATCTCAAGAATGCCCAGAGATTTCATCACGGCCTTAATTTCGAGCTACAAAGGTATACCACCATACAGGCGAAGATTTCTTATGAAGAGGTTCTTACAGAGGCGAGGATCCAGGAGGCCATCATCAGAGTAGCTAGATGTTCCAGCATGACTACACCAGCGAGAGCCCAGCCCGGAGCAGGAGGACCGATCTAATATCCCAGAGCACAGACACAGCAGAGGGCAGCACCATACCATCAGAAAGATCTCCCGACTTGCCACCATTGTGGCAAGAAGGGACACGTCATTAAAGATTGTCGAAAGAAGCTGGGATTATGCATGATATATGGAGCAAGTCAGCACCTTGTCAAAGATTGCCCACAGTGTAGAGAGGCAGCACCACAGACAGGGCAGAGGCCAACAGCACAAGTCCCGAGGATACTACCCCCACTAGGAGGCCAGCGCCCACTAGCACCCAGAGGATTTCAGAGGGGACAACCCATGGCCCCACAGGAGGTACAATTCGATCGGACCCGACAGCAGACAGGAGGACAGAGGCACGGACAGGCCTTTGCATTAGCAGCTACGGAGGAGGAAACAGAAGGGGAGGCTATCACAGGCACCATTTTAGTTGCATCATTATCTACAACTGTATTGTTTGATTCTGGTGCTACGCTATCATTTATATCTAGTAGATTCATAGCAATGCATAGAGTAGCAACTTCCCCCTTATCTAAGAGTTGGAAGATTCTTACCGGATGAGGTATCGTGCCGGTTATCAGCACTATCAGAACGTGCTCGGTAGTTGTATGTGGTAGAGAGATGATAGCGTGATTCTTGGTATTGCCTATGCCGTACTTTGATGTTGTGCTAGGCATGGACTGGTTAAGCCAATATAATGTCGTAGTGAATTACCGAAAAGGTAGCGTCATATTTAGACTGTCACTACCACATTTTAGAAAAAAGGGTATTTTAGTAATTTCCTATTTAAATAAATATTGTGCATGGTAAATAATTTTTGTTGTATTATTTAATTGTTGTTAGATATTATTTAATTATTTTGGACTTATTTTAGTGGACCCAACTAGTTTAGTTTGGACCCATGGACCAACATGAATTAATTAGTTAGACTTGGCCCATTTAGAAAGCCGATGGTTAAGAAGATGGATTAAATTAATTAAATGATTAGACTAGAAGCTTCCTTCCTTAATTATTTCTTCATGAGAGGCCCCAAGGGGTACATTGGACATTTTACAATTGCTTGAGGGAGGGGCTATGGCCGGCCTATTAAAGAGGGGGGGAAATTTCTCTCTCCTCTCATCTCATTCCAAATCTATATCTAGAATTCTCCCACTACCAAATTCCCTCCATTCCCAATCCAATTCCCTACCAAATTCATTCCAAATTCTTTCTAATTCACCATTAGAGAAGGAGGAAGCAAGGATCTAGAAGAAGGAAGCAAGGATCTACAAAGAGGAGCAAGGATCTACAATTTGGAAGCAAGTTCATCTCAATTGGAGGTTTCATTGGGAATCCATCTCCCAATAGGTATAATTTAGATTTTCCCATTTAAATAGCTTCTAAATCTGAGATTTAATCATGTAAAATCAACCTATATATATGTACTACCCATAGGACTTTGTTTTGTGTTTATAGGAGACCCATGGAGAAAGTTATGGTGCTTTTTGTGTCAATTTTGTTGGAATTCCGAATTTACATTTTTTTGTGTGTGTCAATTGATCCTATAGATCAATTGGACATGAGATTTGTGTTTGAGGCTAGTGTCGTGTCCATATTGGGATACTTGTGGTTCGCATCCCAACTATTTGGTGATACGTGTCATTTGGGGGTTTTTCTCCGACACGGGGCTTTGAACATGTCGTATTTTGACACGAACACATAGATCTACTTTTGACGCTTTGATTTGTTCATAAATATTATTTGTGATCTGTTTGTGTCCTTCGGGGTGCATTTAGTTGTGTGTTGGACTCGTGTCGCATGCGTATCCTAGATCTAGTGGGATACGGTGAGATACTCTCCAATTGTGTGTATTTTTGTATAGATCTAATTAATTATGGTTCAATTTTTCATTTATAATTAGTATATATATATGGATATTAAATATTTATTTTGTGTATTTATTATAGTAATTATTGCAGCATAGATCTATATTTTGGGTGTGCTAATATAATGTACAATATAATATGTAGCTTTCTTGCATGCAAATATATATGTTACTACTTGTTAAATAATATAATTTATACATAAAATATTTTATAAAATATATTTGTATGTTTAATTGTGTAATTATATTATTTATAATTATTATGTAATTATTTGGATATTAATGTAAATATTTTAGGTGTGCTTCTAGCCATGTAAATTATATATTCTTTGTTAAATATTTGAAGGTATAAGTTTATGTGTATATTAATATATATATGTACATTTTTGTATTAATGGTTTATATATATATATATATATACTGTTTTATATATTCTGTTTATATATATATATATTATTTTATATATTCTGTTTTTATATATATAATTATATATGTATAACTTGTTTTAGTGACAGTGAATTAATGACAGTAAAAACTGTCATTAATTAGCCGACTAATAGCAGCCGCTGTAGCCTTCGGGCAATTAATGACAAACCTGTCATTAATTGCAGCAGCGGGAAACAGCAGCTTTTCTGCGACGCTTTTCCGCGACAGTTTAACTGTCAGCGAAAACCAAAGCAGTGGCAGTTTATTATTTGGGTTTCGGTGACAGTCCTTCGGTGACAGTCCCGACTGTCACTATTTAAACTGTTTTGATTTAATCCTATTTTATTCACTGTTTTTTAATGACGCTTTGACAGATTTAATGTATATATTATATATTATAATTGTATATATATATATGTATATATATATGTGTTTTGTGAGGAATAATAATTGTAATAATATATTATGTTATTTATATAAATGTTGGGTTGTATATATTATTTTAGGGTATATATTAATTGTATTATTAGTATACTTTGTGTGAGTTCTTTTTGAATCTAATTTGATTCCTAAATTATTGTAGTTTATCTGTATATTATTTTATAGATGTCTTGTGAGGTTGACTTTGGGTTTGACCATGTTTGACTTTAGTGGACTTTAGAGTTGACCATAGTTGACTTTTACCTTAGAATTGACTTATTGACCTAGAAGTTGCCTAGTTTGACTTGTTCTCTTTCCGGGACCTTGTATTAATGTGGTATTCCATGTCTAGGTCTTCGAGGCACCGAGTCAGACATTTGTGAGACTGTTCATTGGACTTCAGGCGAGTACATTCTCTGATAGTTTCTCATTTATGATATCCTCTATGTTCGTTGTATCTAGTGTAGATATACATATTATCTTGACACTATGGTTACACGGATTGGTATATCCGGATCTCGTCATGAGATGTTATTCCTTGGTATATGGTGTATATAGTACAAGTATTGTTTTATTGGTTATCTTGTACATGTACAGACACCGATTCTCGGGGAGACTAGCTATCTTCTTGGGGAATCTAGTGCCATAACGTACCGTGGTTGGATCTATTATACCAGTCGGGGTGGAGAGTATTTTAGTGTAGATATGTGATCATACCCTCCTTGTGCATATCTTGTTCCTT
The DNA here is from genome assembly GCA_036927795.1 of Iris macrosiphon. Lineage (NCBI taxonomy): Eukaryota > Viridiplantae > Streptophyta > Magnoliopsida > Asparagales > Iridaceae > Iris > Iris macrosiphon. The sequence goes on along the minus strand of JAYESA010000012.1, from coordinate 103,906,840 downwards.
GTGAGTGTTGATCATACACCGCACGTATAATCAGCCAGGCCATCATACTCTTGTGCAAGTTCCCAAGCCGACCACATGTTAAAGCTAGTACTCACACACTTAGTCATTAGTATTCTTGTTCCATCAGCATATTGTTCATTATTGTATTTCTTTCCAGTATTTCCTTATTGTCTATACATTCTTGTATCTATTTATGCATCTTGTTTATCCAAAACTATTTACTGTTATATAGTTTTTATCATTATTTGAGAACTGCTGTTAGGGTTGTACTCTGCTCCTTTCCTGACTGGATATATTTTTCCAGATGACACTGAGGAGTACCCTACCTATTATGGACCCCAGGATATTGTGGGTTAAGATTCTGAGACCCTGGCTCAAGAGGGACTTATCCCAACTGAGACAGTTGACCCTGGAGTTGTAGCTTTATAGTTTTGTAGTATTCTTTGTACTGGATTTGTCTCCAGCATATTTCTGTAATTTTTTTCAGACTCATTGATGTATTATTTTAGACTCATGAGTTGTATTGTGACTATTCTATTCTTTATCTGATTCGTGCTCATTTCCACCTTAGTTCTGTGATTGAGTATACTATCATTATTGGTGGTTCATTATATTGTTAGATAGTTTATCTAGACAGCGTTCTACCGCCGATTCTGTGGCGTAGGCTGGGCGTTGTTTCCGACTAGTACCCTTACACCGGGTGCGGGTCATGACACATTTTTGGTGGTGGCCCATGCAGGTCTAGCTTCACAAGTATGTGATGTCGTGGTAGTACGACAACTTAGTTGTACTACTGCGAGCCTGCGATAGGATATAGGATATAGGCTGAGATACTCAATCACATCTAGGAAAATTCTTTTGATTCAACTATTCTCCTTTGACATTGATACTTGATCCCTTAAACTATCCTTTCCTTGATGTCTTACATCATGTGCCATATTGATCCTCATTCCGTCTTTTTATGAGACATACTCGAAGATACTTGCGGAGGCACGCAAGGTTGAGCGGGATCTGGGTTTGAAGACCAAGAGAGACCGTGATTCTTTTCTGGGGGCCAACGGCAGTGCAGTATCTGCCAAACGTCCTTATTTCCAGTCCAGACCTTTCCAGCAGCCATAACAGAACCAGACTCCAGTTAGAGCGCCTTTTCACCAGGCACCTCAGCAGCAGAGGCAGTTACAGCAAGCTCTATGCAACTTCTGCAAGAAGCCCGGCCACATCTGGGAAGTTTGCAGAAAGAGGCTAGGAGTTTGTTTGTATTGTGGTACTGAAGGGCATCAATTGAGGGAGTGTCCTCGTCGTGCAGTTCAGGGAGCAGCTCCAGCTCCGAGGGCACAGATGAGACCACCTGCAGCACAACCGAGAGGACCGCTTCCGACACAGCAGCAGCGTTTTGTCCAGCATCAGCAGCAGGGAGGTGCTCGGCAGGGACGAGCGTTTGCTATGACAGTCGAAGAGGAGGAACCCACAGGAGATGTCATCGCAGGTTCTATTCTTCTTGATTCCATTCCAGCTTTAGCTTTGTTTGATAGTGGTGCTTCCCATAGTTTTGTATCTGTTTCTTTTGCTCTAAAGCATGGTTTGGTAGCTGAGTCTTTGCTTAGGACTTGCAAGATCATGACCGGGGGAGACATTATCCTGGTTAATAATATTTGCAAGGATCGGAGAGTTACTCTGGGAGGCCGGGAGTTGAGTGCGTGTCTACTTGTAATGCCACTTCCGAGCTACGACATTGTACTCGGGATGGATTGGTTGAGTAGGCACCGTGCTAGCATAGATTGTAGAGGAGGTAGAGTTTTGTTTGGTCCGCCAGGAGAGCCAGAGTTCGAGTTTGCTAGAGGAACTGCGGAGCAGAAAGAAGGCATTATTTGTGGAGCTATGGTGGAAGACAAGGAGTTGCCACATCCGTTGATAGCAGAATTTTTGGATGTGTTTCCTGAAGAATTGCCAGGATTGCCGCCAGATCGAGATGTTGAATTTTCTATAGACTTGGTGCCAGGTGCAGAACCGATTTTGCAGCATGTCTATAGAGTAAACAACAGCGAGCTGGTCGAGTTGAAGAAGCAGGTGGACGAATTGCAGGATAAGGGGTTTATCAGATCGAGTTCTTCACCATGGGGAGCCCCGGTATTATTTGTACCGAAGAAGGATGGATCGGTGCGCATGTGCATTGATTACAGGGCTTTGAATAATCTCACTATCAAGAATAAGTATCCTTTGCCACGGATTGATGATCTGTTTGATCAGTTGAGTGGTGCCAAGGTATTTTCTAAGATAGATTTGAGATCAGGCTACCATCAGGTGAAGGTGAAGCCGGGGGACATACCGAAGACTGCTTTTAGAACTCGGTATGGTCAGTTCGAGTTTATGGTGATGCCATTTGGTTTGACTAATGCACCGACGGTATTTATGAACTTGATGAACAAGGTGTTCCACCAGTACCTTGACAAGTTCGTGGTGGTGTTCATCGACGACATACTCATATACTCGAGGACACCGGAGGAGCATGAGGAGCATTTGAAGATTGTGTTGGATGTGCTGAGGAAGGAGAAGCTGTATGGGAAGTTGTCCAAATATGAGTTTTTCTTGGACAAGGTGGAATTCTTGGGGCATGTTGTGACTGGTGATGGTATTTCAGCGGATCCGAAGAAGATTTCAGCAGTGGAATCTTGGAAGACTCCGAGTTCGTTAGCAGAGATCAGGAGTTTCTTGGGATTGGCAGGCTACTACAGAAAGTTTGTGCAAGATTTTTCGAGGATTGCCGAGCCGATGACCAGACTCACAAGGAAGGATGTGGAGTTTGTTTGGATGGAAGATTGCCAGGCTGCTTTTGAGGAGTTGAAGAAGAGGTTGACGTCTGCTCCTATTTTGACATTGCCATCAGGGTCCGAAGGTTTCACTATTTATAGTGATACATCGGGAAAGGGTTTAGGTTGTGTTCTTCAGCAGCATGGGAAAGTGATTGCCTATGCATCCAGGCAATTGCGTCCTCATGAAAAGAACTATCCTACCCATGATTTGGAGTTGGCAGCTGTCATATTCGCCCTGAAGTTGTGGAAATATTATTTGTACGGAGAGCGTGTGGAGATCTTCACAGACCACAAAAGCTTGAAGTACGTTTTCACGCAGAAGGAGTTGAACATGAGGCAGCGTCGGTGGTTGGAATTGATGAAGGATTTTGATATCTCTTTGCAATATCATCCGGGGAAAGCCAATGTAGTTGCCGATGCTTTGAGCAGGTATCCGGTAGCTATGTTCTTGACGCAGGATCGATATTTGTTGGAGGACTTGGAGAGCTTGGGCATTGAGGTGATTGTTCCGGGTGGTGCTATGCAGATGTGGGGATTGCAGATACATTCAGATTTGATGGATAGGATCAAGGCAGCACAGTATGATGACGTATCTTTGAGGAGTATCAGAGCTCAGGTGAGAGCAGGATTGGAGGATGATTTCACTATTGCAGAGGATGGATCTTTGAGGCATGGAGTTAGATTGTGTGTGCCTAGTGGGGAGTTGCGAGAGGAGATATTGCAGGAAGCGCATCGCTCTCAGTATTCCATACATCCAGGTGCTAACAAGATATATCGGGATATGCGAGAGAGTGTGTGGTGGTATGGCATGAAGAGGGAAGTGGCACAGTTTGTATCCAGATGCTTAGTGTGCCAGCAGGTGAAAGCCGAGAGGCAGAGGCCAGGAGGTTTACTTCAGCCATTACCCATTTCAGAGTGGAAGTGGGAACACATTACTATGGATTTTGTGTCCGGACTACCACGATCTCCAGGAGGGAAAGACGCGATTTGGGTCATTGTTGATAGATTGACCAAGTCGGCCCACTTTTTGCCTTTCAAGGTGGGTTTGTCTACGGAGAAGCTGGCAGAGATGTATGTGAGGCAGATCGTTAGGATACATGGAGTTCCCGTCAGCATAGTCTCAGATCGGGATAGTCGTTTCACTTCTCATTTCTGGAGGAGTTTCAGGAGAGTTTGGGCACTCAGCTCAAGTTCAGTACTGCATATCATCCCCAGACAGATGGGCAGTCAGAGAGGACTATTCAGACTCTCGAGGATATGTTGCGCACTTGTGTACTAGATTTCGGGGGTTCTTGGGAGGACCATCTCCATTTGGTAGAGTTTGCTTACAACAACAGTTACCAGGCCAGTATAGAGATGTCACCTTTTGAAGCCCTATATGGTCGGAGGTGTCGTACTCCTTTGTCTTGGGACGATGTTGGAGAGAGGGTTTTGTTTGGGCCAGAGATGGTTGTGGATGCAGCAGAGAAGGTTCAGTTGATCAGAGACAGACTTCGAGTGGCGCAGGACAGACAACGGCATTGGGCCGATAGCCATCGGAGACCCTTGGAGTTTGAGGTATAGTTTAGATTTTATTTTGTGTGCTTGTTCTTGGTTGTTTGTTATAGATAAGTTCTTAAGGTGGTGTTTTGTTCTAGGTGGGTGGTTTGGTGTTTCTCAGGATTTCTCCGACACGAGGCACGATTCGCTTCGGTGGAGGCGGAAAGCTTAGTCCGCGATTCATTGGACCTTTCACTATTCTAGAGAGGGTCGGTGCAGTTGCTTATAGACTAGACTTGCCACCTGCATTGGAGGGAGTACACAACGTATTTCATGTGTCGCAGTTGAGACGATACGTGGCAGATCCTAGTCATGTATTGGATCACTCAGAGATAGAGGTGGGCCCTACTCTTAGCTATCCAGAGCAGCCAGTTGGGATTCTGGATCGGAGAGAGAAGGTGCTGAGGAACCAGACTATTCCTTTGGTGCGTGTCGCATGGAGGCATCACTCTCCGGGGGAGTCTACCTGGGAGAGAGAGGATGAAATGCGAGAGCGTTATCCATATTTGTTTGTACCTTGAGGTATGTTATTTCTAGTTATGTTCTGTTCATTGTTATGTTCTGTTCATTAGTTAGTTGTGATTCTTTAGTTCTGTTCTGTGATTTTCTGGGGGTAGTTTTCGTCTTTGAATTTCGAGGACGAAATTATTTTAAGGAGGGTAGACTTGTCACTACCACATTTTAGAAAAAAGGGTATTTTAGTAATTTCCTATTTAAATAAATATTGTGCATGGTAAATAATTTTTGTTGTATTATTTAATTGTTGTTAGATATTATTTAATTATTTTGGACTTATTTTAGTGGACCCAACTAGTTTAGTTTGGACCCATGGACCAACATGAATTAATTAGTTAGACTTGGCCCATTTAGAAAGCCCATGGTTAAGAAGATGGATTAAATTAATTAAATGATTAGACTAGAAGCTTCCTTCCTTAATTATTTCTTCATGAGAGGCCCCAAGGGGTACATTGGACATTTTACAATTGCTTGAGGGAGGGGCTATGGCCGGCCTATTAAAGAGGGGGGGAAATTTCTCTCTCCTCTCATCTCATTCCAAATCTAGATTTAGAATTCTCCCACTACCAAATTTCCTCCATTTCCAATCCAATTCCCTACCAAATTCATTCCAAATTCTTTCCAATTCACCATTAGAGAAGGAGGAAGCAAGGATCTAGAAGAAGGAAGCAAGGATCTATAAAGAGGAGCAAGGATCTACAATTTGGAAGCAAATTTATCTCAATTGGAGGTTTCATTGGGAATCCATCTCCCAATAGGTATAATTCAGATTTTCCCATTTAAATAGCTTCTAAATCTGAGATTTAATCATGTAAAATCAACCTATATGTATGTACTACCCATAGGACTTTGTTTTGTGTTCATAGGAGACCCATGGAGAAAGTTATGGTGCTTTTTGTGTCAATTTTGTTGGAATTCCGAATTTACATTTTTTTGTGTGTGTCAATTGATCCTATAGATCAATTGGACATGAGATTTGTGTTTGAGGCTAGTGTCGTGTCCATATTGGGATACTTGTGGTTCGTATCCCAACTATTTGGTGATACGTGTCATTTGGGGGTTTTCCTCCGACACGGGGCGTTGAACATGTCGTATTTTGACACGGACACATAGATCTACTTTTGACGCTTTGATTTGTTCATAAATATTATTTGTGATCTGTTTGTGTCCTTCGGGGTGTATTTAGTTGTGTGTTGGACTCGTATCGCATGCGTATCCTAGATCTAGTGGGATACGGTGAGATACTCTCCAATTGTGTGTATTTTTGTATAGATCTAATTAATTGTGGTTCAATTTTTCATTTATAATTAGTATATATATATGGATATTAAATATTTATTTTGTGTATTTATTATAGTAATTATTGTAGCATAAATCTATATTTTGGGTTTGCTAATATAATGTACAATATAATATGTAGCTTTCTTGCATGCAAATATATATGTTACTACTTGTTAAATAATATAATTTATACATAAAATGTTTTATAAAATATATTTGTATATTTAATTGTGTAATTATATTATTTATAATTATTATGTAATTATTTGGATATTAATGTAAATATTTTAGGTGTGCTTCTAGCCATGTAAATTATATATTCTTTGTTAAATATTTGAAGGTATAAGTTTATGTGTATATTAATATATATATGTACATTTTTGTATTAATGGTTTATATATATATATATATATACTGTTTTATATATTCTGTTTATATATATATATATATATATATTATTTTATATATTCTATTTTTATATATATAATTATATATATATAACTTGTTTTAGTGACAGTGAATTAATAACAGTAAAAACTGTCATTAATTAGCCGACTAATAGCAGCCGCTGTAGCCTTCGGGCAATTAATGACAAACCTGTCATTAATTGCAGCAGCGGGAAACAGCAGCTTTTCTGCGATGCTTTTTCGCGATAGTTTAACTGTCAGCGAAAACCAAAGCAGTGGCAGTTTATTATTTGGATTTCGGTGACAGTCCTTCGGTGACAGTCCCGACTGTCACTATTTAAACTGTTTTGATTTAATCCTATTTTATTCACTGTTTTTCAATGACGCTTTGACAGATTTAATGTATATATTATATATTATAATTGTATATATATATATGTATATATATATGTGTTTTGTGAGGAATAATAATTGTAATAATATATTATGTTATTTATATAAATGTTGGGTTGTATATATTATTTTAGGGTATATATTAATTGTATTATTAGTATACTTTGTGTGAGTTCTTTTTGAATCTAATTTGATTCCTAAATTATTGTAGTTTATCTGTATATTATTTTATAGATGTCTTGTGAGGTTGACTTTGGGTTTGACCATGTTTGACTTTAGTGGACTTTAGAGTTGACCATAGTTGACTTTTACCTTAGAATTGACTTATTGACCTAGAAGTTGCCTAGTTTGACTTGTTCTCTTTCCGGAACCTTGTATTAATGTGGTATTCCATGTCTAGGTCTTCGAGGCACCGAGTCAGACATTTGTGAGACTGTTCATTGGACTTCAGGCGAGTACATTCTCTGATAGTTTCTCATTTATGATATCCTCTATGTTCGTTGTATCTAGTGTAGATATACATGTTCTCTTGACACTATGGTTACACGGATTGGTATATCCGGATCTCGTCATGAGATGTTATTCCTTGGTATATGGTGTATATGGTGCAAGTATTGTTTCATTGGTTATCTTGTACATGTACAGACACCGATTCTCGGGGAGACTAGCTATCTTCTTGGGGAATCTAGTGCCATAACGTACCGTGGTTGGATCTATTATACCAGTCGGGGTGGGGAGTATTTTAGTGTAGATATGTGATCATACCCTCCTTGTGCATGTCTTGTTCCTTGTGAGTGTTGATCATACACCGCACGTATAATCAGCCAGGCCATCATACTCTTGTGCAAGTTCCCAAGCCGACCACATGTTAAAGCTAGTACTCACACACTTAGTCATTAGTATTCTTGTTCCATCAGCATATTGTTCATTATTGTATTTCTTTCCAGTATTTCCTTATTGTCTATACATTCTTGTATCTATTTATGCCTCTTGTTTATCCACAACTATTTACTGTTACATAGTTTTTATCATTATTTGAGAACTGCTATTAGGGTTGTACTCTGCTCCTTTCCTGACTGGATATATTTTTCCAGATGACACTGAGGAGTACCCTACCTATTATGGACCCCAGGATGTTGTGGGTTTAGATTCTGAGACCCTGGCTCAAGAGGGACTTATCCCAACAGAGACAGTTGACCCTGGAGTTGTAGCTTTATAGTTTTGTAGTATTCTTTGTACTGGATTTGTCTCCAGCATATTTTTGTAATTTTCTTCAGACTCATTGATGTATTATTTTAGACTCATGAGTTGTATTGTGACTATTCTATTCTTTATCTGATTCGTGCTCATTTCCACCTTAGTTCTGTGATTGAGTATACTATCATTATTGGTGGTTCATTATATTGTTAGATAGTTTATCTAGACAGCGTTCTACCGCCGATTCTGCGGCGTAGGCTGGGCGTTGTTTCCGACTAGTACCCTTACACCGGGTACGGGTCGTGACATAAACTGCTAGATCAGCCGGAGTTCGAGTACATGCGAAGGACCGTCGAGCAAGGATTAGGACAGATAGATGGAACTTGCATGGCTATGGAAATGGTACCCCCACAGATAGTTGCTGAATTCGTGGATGTTTTTCTGGAAGAATTATCAAGCTTACCACCAGATAGAGACGTGGAGTTCACTATTGAGCTAGTACTCAGAGCAGCACCGGTATCATCTAATGTATACCGATTAGTGAAGAAGGAGCTAAATGAACTGAAGCTACAATTAGAGGAGTTGCAGAGCAAGGGGTTTATCCGTCCTAGTGTATTACCATGGGGAGCACCAGTATTTTTTGTACCTAAGAAGGATGGAACAATATGGATGTGCATTGATTACAGAGCCCTTAATGCTTTGACTATCAAGAACAAGTACCCTCTACCGCAGATTGATGATTTATTCGACCAGTTGACAGGAGCAATGGTGTTCACAAAGATTGACTTGAGATTGGGTTATCATCAAGTGAAGGTGCGAAGAGAAGACATTCAAAAGACAGCATTCAGGACTCGTTATGGTCACTATGAGTTCTTAGTGATGTCTTTTGACTGACGAATGCGCCAGCTGTATTTATTAACTTGATGAATAGAGTATTCTACCAATACTTAGACCGGTTCATGGTAGTCTTCATCGATTACATCTTAGTGTATTCGAAGAGCCACGAGGAGCACGGGGAGCACTTGAGACTAGTGTTAGAGACGCTGAGGAGAGAGAGGCTTTATGCCAAGCTGAGCAAGTGAGAGTTTCTCCTAGATCGTGTCGCTTTTCTTTGATACGTCATCTCAGAAGACGGTATTTCAGTAGAACCGATAAAGATTTCATCAGTAGAGACATGGCCAACCACTACCAATGTCTCAGAGGTGAGGAGTTTTCTAGGACTTGTCGGATATTACCGAAGGTTCATGGAGAACTTTGGAAAGATTACAGAGCCGATGACCCACTTGACCCATAAGGAGCAGGAGTTTACCTAGACAGAGGAGTGTCAGAAGGCATTCGATGAGCTGAAGAAGCATTTGACTACAGCACCTATCTTGACCATACCTTCTGGACCCAGAGGATTCATGATCAATAGCGATGCATCCAGGAAAGGATTAGGATGTGTCTTGATGTAGCATGGAAAGGTTGTAGCATATGCCTCTAGGCAATTAAGGACCTACGAGAAGAACTATCCCACTCACGACTTGGAGCTTACAGCAGTAATCTTTGCTTTGATGCTTTGGAGACACTACTTATATGGAGAGAGAGTAGAAATATTCACTGATCATTAGAGCCTGAAGTACATCTATACCCAGAAGGACCTTAATCAGAGGCAGAGACGTTGGCTCGAGGTGATGACAGACTTCGAGATTATGCTGCAGTACCACCCGGAAAAGGCCAACGTAGTAGCTGACGCATTGAGCAGAAGACCGATGGCATTCTTCTTGACTACCCAATAACATCTACTGAGAGATCTAGACCAGATGGGTATAGAGGTGGTCATGCTCGGAATAGACGGACAATTATCGCGTTTACAGTTACAGTCGACATTAGTGGAAAGGATCAAGGCTGCTTTGCCAATAGACGCCAGATTTCAGAGGCTTAGATAGAGGACAAAGGCTGGAATACAGACAGGACTGCGTATACATGAAGACGGAACTTTGAGATGTGGCGATCGTCTCTATGTTCCAAATAGAGAACTTCGTCAGGAGTTGATGACAGAGGCACACAGTTTAACCTACTCTATTCATCCAGGAGGTACGAAGATATACAGAGACTTGAGACAATACTACTGGTGGCATAGAATGAAGAGAGAGATAACACGCTTTATGGCCAAGTGCCTGGTGTATCAGCAAGTCAAGGCTGAGCATTAGAGATCTGTACGATTGCTTCAGCCGCTCCCTATACCGGAGTAAAAATGGGAGCATATCACTATGGACTTTGTTACGGGCTTTCTGAGGAGTTCTAGTGGTCGAAATGTATTATGGGTAATCATAGATAGACTCACCAAGTCTGCACACTTTTTACCCTTTAGAGTTGGACAATCTACAGAGGTCTTAACAGACATGTACATGAGATATATTATGCGACTGCACGAAGTGCCAGTTAGTATTGTGTCTGACGGGGATACGAGGTTTACATCTTACTTTTGGCAGAATATGCAAGAGAGTCTCAGTACTTGCCTAAAGTTTAGTACAGCGTATCACCCACAAACAGATGGCCAGTCGGAGTACACCATTCAGACATTGCAAGACATGTTAAGAGCGTGCATGCTTGACTTCGGTGGATCATGGGAGGACCATTTGCATCTGGTCAAGTTTTTCTACAATAACAGCTATCAAGCGAGCATCCAGATGGCTCTCTATGAAGCGTTGCATGGAAGAAAGTATCATTTCCTCGTATATTGAGCAATATAGGAAAAAGATAGATTCTTGGCCCTGAGTTGGTTGTTCGTATAGTAGAGAAGGTGAAGAGGATCCAAGGACACCTACGAGCACCACAGGACAGACAGAAGTATTGGGCGAATGCACATCGACGACCCTTAGAGTTCCAGGTTAGAGATCACATATTTCTAAAGATCTTGCCTATTTGAGGGACTATCAGATTTGGAGGCAGAGAAAAGCCGAGTTTGAGGTACATCGGACCATTCATGTGTTAGAACGCGTCAAAGAGGTTGCTTACAGGTTAGCCTTACCGCAGACTTAAGAAGGAGTCCATGATGTCTTCCATATATCTCAACTGAGAAAGTACATACCAGATCTGAGTTATGTACTTGACTATTCGAAGATCACAGTCGGCCTGAATTTATCATACTAAGAGGAGCCTATTGAGATCCTGGACAGGAGCGAGAAGGTACTGCGAGGTCAGACTATCCCACTAGTCCGCGTCGCCTGGAGACATCATGCACCAGGAGAGTCGACTTGGGAACGCGAGAAGGATATTAGACAATACTATCCCCATCTCTTCGAAGGACTAGGTATATTTTAGCATTTTTTAAATTCAGTTAGTATTTCTTACCATGCGTATGTTTTAATTATGAGGACGCAATGCTCTAAGAAGGGTAGATTGTAAACCCCCTCGACTAATTCAGGGATTATTTTGAATTAAATCAATAGACTAGGATTAATTTAGAATTAATTAGGATTAATGTGCGTCCATTATACGTCTTAATATACATTAACGTTACTTCGAGGTTGGAGCACCACACCAGTAGTTATCTTCCACCCAAGGTCACGAATACCTCTTAGACATGCCAGACTACCCCCTGGCCATTGTGCAACCTTAGATACTCGTCATTGCGTCTCACCTTAGCTGCACAATGTTCATAATTTTGCCTTGTGTATTAATTATTAATTAAATTAGTTTGGGGGCCAATTTCATCTCAAATAGGACCTGACCTAACCCATGAACACTTTCATGTGGACCAGCCACCACTCCCTCGAGCCCCGGCCGGCCCAAACCCTGAGGCCAGCCCACATACTCCATTACCATATAAATATACAAATCCCCTCATGGGAAACCCTAAAACTCTTTTTCTCTCCACTACCCTAAGGAAACCCTAGCCGCAACCCTACTTCTCTGACCGAGATCACCCCTACACGAGCGCCAAGCCACCACCTCCAGCGCCGCAAATACGCCGGCACTGCCCTCCCCGACTGGACAACCCCAGCCGCCTGACCACCCAATACACACGCCAGCACAACCATCTCCCTCACCATCCCCGTCTTCCCCTATTGAAGCTGATCCCTCCCGACCGCCTCCAACACTTCCGACCACCCCTGGGCCAGCAGTACCCGAGTTTCGCTGTAGCCATACCCGACTTCCGCTGCCGCCATACCCGATTGCCGTTGTCGCTGCTGCACATACTATCGCTGCCGCTGCTGTCGTGGTTGCTGTACGCCGGTCGAAGATCTGCCCCACCGAAGGAGAGCCATCAGCAAGCTCAGATCCTCCGTCCGCCACGCCTAGGTAAACGACCTATTTTCCTTCTCCTTGTATCGTGTTTAATTATATTCACATTGTGACGTCGTGTCGAGTGTCAAAATCCCGGACACAAACCTAAACTTACGTTAAACCTACATATATGAATGGTGACGATTAACAAGATTTAGCATTCATCAATAACCTACAATTTCCTTAATGATAGACTCGAAAATAAAGACTTGTTTTTTACCTAAAAACCTGGACATTTACATGTATACTCAAGCATAGAAAATAAGGACATAATTGTACTAAAACGTAAACAGATTTGTAACCCATAATATGGTAATCTATTATTATGATATGCATAGTAGCCGAGGACAAAACATGTGTATACCCTAGCTACGTGCACACGCGTCACTGTAGTCGATCGACCATAATCTCCTAACAGTCCCTAGAACAGCGTCATAATTAAGCATATATTTTCCTTAGTGTCTGATGTTAGATTTGCAATATTATATTGGTGTGTTTAGGATCATTGTATCAGCTAGGAGACAACGCAGGAGCAGGCTATTGGCATTCACAACTTGAGAACTCAGGCAAGATACCTTGCCATATTTACTGTCTAATTTAAATTATACAATATTGTATTGTGTCCTTGTTGCTTTTATTTTATACAACTGTGCGCGTCCGAGATTGACTCAGGTGCAGTCGACGGATACGTTGATGATTAGTACACTTGACCTAGTCCTTAGCAGACTCACCCCATTGGAGAATACTGTGATATCTTTCGAGACCTGACACTCCTACATGTTCGTAGTGATAATTTTATGTTGGGATGAGGGTTCGCGTGCTCGACTAGCTATCGGTGTGTGTGACATGCATCATGGTTAGTAAGTAATTCAAGATTATTCAGTGTAGAGACTTGCCATTTAGATACGGGGTATGTACGTCGAGTATTCGACTTGTATATCTACATTGGGTGGGGAGAACGACTAGTAGGCGTATGGGACACCTACCCCTTTATACAGATACCGTACTTGACAGAGTGATACGGACGTATATATATATTACTGATACCACATTCTGTAGAGTGTTGGACGTTACTTGGTAATATTACAGATACCACACTCTGTAGAATGTTAGACGTAATTATATTCCTGCACTCGTATTATAGGAGGAATGTGTGGCATATACTTGCCGGTTGTCACGACTAGTAAATTACGTCAGTATATGTCTAGCCTACACCTTCCCATATACTCACAGTTGTCCTTACATTGCATTCACTTAGATGGTTAGCACACCCCTTTATTGTATTTATTTTATTCAGTATTTATACATGACATGCTTCTATGTATCTTGTTACGTCCCTCTGAGGACCTGAAACCTTTCCAGATTTGGATGAGGCCTATTACCCTACAGTATACGGCCCAGGACAGGAGACGAGGTTCGCTACCGTAGAGGGGCTAGAGGTGTTACCATCAGAGTTTTTGTGATCACTTGGTAGGCCTTCTGCCGAGGATTAGGAGCATCATTATCTAGTCAGCCGATGCTCAAGTCATTACTCTTTTATCTATCATTTTAGTACTTTTATTCTGTCATAGTAGTGGGTTTGTTCCCACTAAACATTATTGGTTGTACTAAGATATCTTGAGACTGGTATTTATCTTCCAGCAGTTTATTTAGTACTTCTTGCTATTTTATATTGTGGATGAGATTAGATTACTTGTTGCTGATACATATATATGGAACAAAACATTATTGGTTAGTATTTAGGAAAGCGTAGCACTCTTTGTTAGGATCCATTAAATTGGAATATCCTCAGAGATATGACAGATGGCTATTGTCACGTGGCCTAGTTCTGTGTATTTTGGGACTGGGGCATGACAGTTATCCTCAGTAGGGTTGGCTGATAGGTTATTTTTAGATACTAGAACTAGTGGAGAATATTAGCAAGAGAATTGGACCCAGTAGTATATCCATAGAACTGGTAAAACCTTACTTGAGATAACTAGTGGTTGTATATGATAGCAATACCAGGAACGATATTATGAGCTAGAGGAGATAGAATTTTAGGCTCTCACCTAGAAGATGATGATCTGATACCAGAAATTTTAACATATGCTTTAGTGATACCATTATTATAATTGCACTATATGACCCGGGGCAATAAATAACAGAAAAAAGAAATTTGAGGAGTACAATTTTAGGGAAAATTTTGAGGAGAAAAAAAATTATACATTAGGCAAGGGAATTTTTTTTTTGGAGGATTGGTGTTGTAAATCTAATGGGAGAATTTAGTATGAGGTTAAGTCTAGACTATGACATTTTCCTAGGCATGGATTATTTGAACCAATACAACGCGACGCTGGATTGTCAATGTGGTTGCATTATGTTTAGACCACCAGATTACCCTGAGTTTGAGTTTCTTCAGGGAGCCCGGGAGTATGGTGCCTATCTACATTAAAGGCACATATTACAGAAGATGAACTGGTGCACCCCCGTATTATATCAGGATTTGAGGATGTATTTCTAGAGGATCTTTTAGGCCTGCCACCTGACAGAGAGAGAGAGAGTTTACAATAGAGTTGACTCCCAGAGCCAAGCCAATTATTTTCCCCGTCTACAGACTGGCACCCGAAGGAGTTGGTTGAATTGAAAGTCCATGGTAGAGGATCTCTTAGACAAGGGATTCATTCGGGCTAGTATTATCTTAATTATGCCGAAGAAAGATGGGACAGTACGTTTGATCAGCTTAGTGGCACATGTGTATTCTCGAAGATTGATCTCAGATCAGGCTATCATCATATCAAGGTACGAAGAAAGGACATTCCGAAGATGGCTTTCCGGACAAAGTATGGACATTATGAGTTTCTAGTCATGCCGTTTGATTTAACCAATGTACCAGCAGTATTTATGAGCCTGATGAACAATGTTTTCCACCAGTATTTAGATAAGTTCCTAGTGGTGTTCATCGACGACATCTTGGTATATTCCAAGAGCCAGAAGGAGCACGAGAGACATCTCAGGATCGTGTTGGAGATGCTGGGGCAGGAGAGACTGTATGCCAAGCTCAACAAATATGAGTTCTATTTGGATAGAGTACCCTTTCTGGGACACATAATCACCGGAGATGGATTATCAGTTGACCCGGAGAAGATAGCTGCAGTTGAGACATGGCCTACCCCTACATCCGTTACAGAGGTTAGGAGATTTCTCGAACTTGTCGGATATTATAGGAGGTTCGTAGAAAATTTCCCGAGGATTGCTCCGCCTATAACGTGACTGACGTGTAAAGGTGAGGAGTTTATCTCGACCGAAGATTGTCAGACGGCTTTCGATAAGCTGAAGAAGCGTCTGACATCAGCACCAATTTTGACACTTTTATCAGGATCAAGAGGATTTATAGTATACAGTGATGCGTCTGGGAGCGAATTAGGATTTATAATAATGCAACATGGCAAAGTGATAGCCTACGCATCGAGACAGCTAAGAGTTTATGAGAAAAACTATCCGACGTATGTTCTAGAGCTAGCTGTAGTGACATTCGCACTAAAGCTATGGCGATACTACCTTTATGGAGAGTGTGATGAGATTTACACAGATCATAAAAGTCTGAAGTATGTCTGTACTCAGAAGGAGCTTAACATGAGACTAAGGAGATGGTAAGAGTTGATGATAGATTATGATATAGAGTTGCAGTACCTCCCTAGCAAGGTGAATATAGTAGCAGATGCCCTAAGCAGGAAGCCCATGGCATACTTTTACGACTCAACGCCAATTATTAGAGGATCTTCAGGAACTTGGGATAGAGATTCTATTTCCAGGCATGGATGGACAGATGGCCAGTCTCGAGGTTCAGTCCACATTTATTGAGAGGATCAAGGCAGCCCTGCCTACAAATACGAGATTTTGAGACTGCGAGAGAGGACAGTGATCGGCACGCAGACGAAACTTAGGATTCATGAAGGTGGAACAATGAGGTATGGAGATTGTCTATACGTTTCGAGTGGCAATCTATGCCAGGAGTAGATGACCGAGGCTCATAGCTCGATTTATTCTATTCATCCCGGCGGCACGAAGATGTACCGAGATTTGAGACAACACTACTGGTGGCATGGAATGAACAAGGAGATTATAAGATTTGTGGCAAGATATTTGGTCTGTCAGCAAGTCAAGGCTGAATATCAGAGGACTGCAGGACTATTGCAGCCGCTTTCCATTCCCGAGTGGAAGTGGGAACACATTACCATGGACTTCGTCACAGGATTCATAAGGAGCCCTAGCGGAAAGGACCGACTCACCAAGTCTGCATATTTCTTGCCCTTCAGAGTTGGGCAGTCTACAGAGATATTAGCTGACATGTATATGAGGTAGATAGTACAACTACAGGGAGTGCCTGTCAGCATTGTGTCGAATCGTGATTCTAGATTCACGTCATATTTTTGACAGAGTATGTAGGAGAGTCTAGGAACTCATCTTAAGTTCAGCACTGCATATCATCTATAGACTGATGGCCAGTTAGAGCGCATTATACAGATACTAGAGAATATATTGAGAGCATGTATGATCGACTTTGGAGGATCTTGGGAGGATTATTTACACTTGGTGGAATTCTCCTACAATAACAGCTACCAGGCCAGCATACAAATGGCACCTTATGAGGCACTGTATGGCCGGAAGTATAGGTCACCGGTATATTAGAGTGACATGGGAGAGCGTCAGATACTTAATCCAGAGTTGGTAACACAGACAGTGGAAAAAGTCAAGCAGATTCAGAGTGACCTGCGTGCAGCACAGGACAGACAGAAGCATTGGACAGATGTGCACCACAGACCTTTGTAGTTCAAGGAAGGGGGCCATATTTTTTTGAAGATATAGCCTACTCGGGGTACCATCAGATTCGAAGGCAGAGCCAAGCTAAGTCCAAGGTACATCGGACCTTTTGAGATCTTGGAACGAGTTGCCAAAGTGGCTTATCGTCTTACACTACCTCCATCATTAGAAGGAGTGCATAACGTAGTTTATGTATCGCAGTTGAGAAGATACGTGGCAGACCCTAGCCACATGCTTGATCATTCAGAGAATACATTCGGGCCCAGTTTATCTTACGTGAAGCAACCAGTGGAGATACTTGATCACAGTGAGAAGACTTTGAGAGGTCAGACTATTCGACTGGTCAGAGTTACATGGAAGCATCATTCGCTAGGCGAGTCTACCAGGGAGCGCAAGGATTCTATTCGCCAGCATTTTTTATATTTATTTGAGGATCAAGGTACGAATTTATGTACCGTATTTAATTACCAGTTTGTTTTTAAATTCTTGTAGCTATTATCGTGCTTTACTTTTAATTTTGGGGACAAAATTTTTCTAAGTTGGGAAGGATGTAAACCCCCTCATTTATTTTTATAGATAGACTAGTTTTGTGTTAGAAAATTTTGGTTCGGCAGCAAGTATTTGAGGTTTAGAATTTAGGTTGCAGATTTTTGATTATTTTAATTAAATCCATGGTGCGCCCTACCGTTGTTGAAATATTCGGAGCCCAACATCAGCCCAAAATTTCCATCAAGTTATTTCATTTTAGACTTTACACGCCAACTTAGGCGCTGGACTTTTCTGTCACTCAAAATCATAATCCCTTGTGCTCTAATTTAATTGCACAACTTTCCATAACCAAAATCCATATTTAATCATATGTCGCACACCTGTGTCGTTGCCATCAATTTTGGGATACCAACTCAACCCATTAAGCCGGACCAATTAAAGGGTCCAAGACTGACACCAAGCCTACACCGTTCATGACCTTTGTATCACTCCCAATTGAGATCCCATGTGCCACCATTTAATTTAAGAGTACATGATATTTTATTTTAATTTAATTGGGGATACCAACTTTGACTAATCCTATTTTTAATTACAACTTAACCCAATGCCCCATGAATTAAACCCATGCAAAACATACAACACCCCCTCACCCTACAAAACACCAAACACCAATTCCTCCAAAAAAATTATCATTTTATGTGTCTGTGCAAATACCTAAATTTAGGGGACTAATTTGCAAAAGTTGTACTAGGTGGCAATACCCCATTGGTTCAAGCCAAATGGAGAAGCCCTCCATTCTTTGATTAGTCAACCCCACCCCTCTTTTTTGTATAAAAATTTCTCCATATTAAATCCTAGCCATCCATTGTTTAAACCCTCATCCTCACCACACACACCCATCACACCTCCCTATAAAACATCACCATCACCCCTCACTTCCCCCAAGGCCGGCCCTAATCCCCAAACTTGGAAAAAACCCCTACTTTCTTTCTCCTCCCTCTTCCCTACACATCAGTCGAACTCCACATCCAAATTCCTTTCTTCTTCTTCTCTCCTTCTTCCTCTCTACTTCTCCTTCTCTTCCCCGACCTCCCCGCTGGAGCCAACAGCCGACCTGTCACTACCACATTCCGAAAACAGGGGTATTTTCAAATTTTTACAATATTTAATATTATGTTATTTACAATTAATTAATTGCATGATAGTGTATTTGATTTAAATAATTTTGTGCGATGTGTAAATTAAATATATAATTATATGCAGTGTTTATTTATTTTATTTTTTAGCTAGCAGACTAGACCTAGAAGCCCAGTAGACGAACACCTGTCGGAATTATAGGGTTCTGGATTTTATTATTTTTCTAGAATTTAATATTTGGAGATTGTAATTAATTACTGTATTTTATTTAATATTTTTGCGCTTTGCCTTTGCTTCGATATTTGGAGCGCTACCCTGACTTTTGTCTCCCAATAAATTTTACCATCTTGCCCTAGACATGTCCGCCTTCAATTCTGCTATTTTTGCAACTCACCATTATGCTCTCTGTACATTATTTCTGGCCGCACAAAAATCGTCGCGGACGTTTATTTTAAAATTCCTATTTTGTATCGTTGTGCGTTCCAATCGAAATTGGAGACAATCTTGACCTATTTTTCGTGCGGCCCAAATTAGGGAAATATTCTGTTCTGAGTCTTCTTCAATATTGGTATTGATGACTTGACCTGATTTTGGCTCCAAGTACTCCTAATTAATTGTTGAACACAACTTACATTTATTTCTATTTAAATTGAGGATATTATTTAAACCAATTCTAAAATCCCAATTTAATTCCAGTGCCCTGTTATTTGAGCCCATACCGATCATACAGTGCCTCCTGACCCTACAAAACACCGGACCCCGAATCGCTCGCCAAATTTTCATCATTTTATGTGTTTGTGCAATTTTCCAAATTTAAGGGGGTTAAATTGCAAATTGGCATTTTGTGCCAATACCCAATTATTTAAAACAATGAGGGAACCCAATATTTTTATTTAAACTCTCACCCTCATTTCTCACATGAATTAATTTTCCTCATGTTCAATCTAGACCACTCATTTAGAGGGTCAATCACAACCCTCCATCAAAATCCCCTCATCCCTATTTAATGTCTTGTCCCATCAAACCCTAATCCCTAGGCAACCTAGAAAACACCACCCTCCTCAAGTCTCCACCTCTCCTCTCTCCAACGTAGGCTTCCCATATTTTTCTCCATCCTTCTTCCTTCCTTCTTCTCCTTCTTCCTTTCTTCTTCTTCTTCTTCTTAAAAATTTTTGAATTCAAATAGAGAGAGGGGGGAAAACTGGGTACTGTTCACCCATCCCCCTCAGGATCTATTCTCCGGCGGTTCTCTCTGTACTCCGGCGTTCAGCCCGGCGACCGAGCCGACCCCGCGGTTCTTTCCGGCCTGCTGCGGTTCAGCCACTCCCCACAATTTCCGACTGCCCCCAGACCCTCCGGCGGCTGCTGACAGCCACCCCGCTGGCCAAGCAGCAACCCGCACAGTCTCCGGCCCGAGCCGACTCCCTGCTGCATCCAGCCGGCGGCCAACCCCTCCGGCTGCTCCCCACTCCATCTCCTCCAACTCCTCCGGCCTCCCCCATCAAGCCCGGCGGCTGCTCCTCCCCGATCCCCCTTCAATTCATCCATCCATCACCACCCATAACCACCACCATCAACCATTAACTCCGGCTGCTCCTCCCCGCTGGAACCGCTGCTCCGTTCACCCCACCACCACCACTTCCAACATCCTCCCTGCTGTGTCCCGCGGTCCGGCGGCCCGTAGCAACTCCGGCCATCCTCCTGCCGTACTCCGGCGAGGCTCCGACTCAACTGTAAGTCCCCTTCTCCTCCCCTCTTCCCTCCTTCTCTGTGATATAGATGTAGGTGTATAATAAAACTTATATGTTAATATATATGTGTGGTTAATTTATGAATAGTTTATATAGTAATATAATAAATGGTGGATATTAATTAATGTATATGAAATTATGTAATTTAAATTAATGTTTAACAGTATGAGTATGTGTATATACATATTTAATATGATTCTAGTATATATATAATATTGGTACGTGTATATATTGTATATATATTTAAATTAGTATATATATATTTTGGCATATAAATGAATATAAATAGTATTATTTAATTAGTGCTTTAAATACATGAAATGTGTATGGTATATAAAGAATTGGTAATGCATAATTTAATATGTACATGTATATGTTTATTTTTAATTAAATGTCAAACAGGTATAAACATAGTATACTTTAGTATATATATATATATGATATATGAAATGTTTCATTAGTATATATATATGCAAAAAAGTATTTTGGTATATAGATGTATATGTAGATTTCAGAATATGTAGGTAAGTATGTATTTGTGTAGGTATAAATGTGTCTAGTATTATTTTAAATTAATGTTTAATAGTACATGTATTTGTATATATTATTACTGTGTAGATTTATAAATATAAATATAAATACGTATACGTGAATTGGTGTGTGTATTAAAATAATACTTAATGTATATGTATTCATATACATACAAGTATTATTTTAGTATATTTTCATATGGAATATATGTAATAAAGATACGTATTTTTGGTAATTGATATATATATATATATGCACCTATATATATATATATATGTATATGGTAAATGTATTAAGACTGGTAATGTAGGAATTTATAATGTGAATGTATATTATTTATTTAATCTATGTTTAATATGTATATATGTATAGTATATAAATACATTGGTAATGTATATTTTAAAGATGTAAATTGGTATATATTCAAATAAACGTATTTTGGTGTATAGTACGTGTATTTCAATTAATATATATATATGCATTCTGGTATAAAATATATCATGGTTGGTATTTATATATATATACAAGTATCACTTATTTTAAAAGTATATATTGTAGGTATTTAACCAAGGTGTATGTATTAAATTTAACTGGTATAAATGTATATATATTATGTGTATAATTATTTTTGATATATATTGGTATATATATTTTGTATAAAACCTTAGCATATTTTTAATATATATATATACATATATTTTGTATATGTATTTAATTTGATATGTTAATTAAGATGTGTATAATTATGTATCTATCTACTAGGTGACCCTAGTTGACTAGTGCCCTGCTTGGCATAGCCCTGAGGCCAGTATATTTCTTCTGTGTGTTAGGATAGCATCTGATACAAGTGTTGTAATTGTGATATGTTTATAGGACTGTTGGTTTACCCAGGGGATACTCTGGAACAGGACATCCATAAATACCAGCTAAGGACCCAAGGCAAGTACATTCTCTGATAATTTCCAATTCTTTGATAATTTCTATAAATTCAACAATCATGAAATGTTACATCTGAATCTTTGACACTGTGCTACATGGACTAGTATAGCTTGGATCTGCAGTCATGAGATGTTACCTTGATTATCGTATTGACATTGTACACGACATGTATATTAGACATCGTACATGATAGACTTGACTTGCTCGTGTATCGTGACGTATCATGGTTGGATCCACAGTACTAGTTGGGGGCAGGGAAATTGCTAGTGAGAAATGTGATCAAATACCTATCGTACAAGTTTATATTATTGGTGTTAATCATTCGCCTCACGCATGATTAGCCAGGCCATGTAGCAATCGTACAAGTCCCAAGCCGATCATGTTTCAAAACTACAATTTTAAACACTTAGAATAGTTACAGTTCTCTATTTTAGATCATATACTATATCATCCGTATATGATACTGTTCCTTATTCTTTTTATTTCCATACATGCACTGACTGTATCATATTGCCTATTGCCTGTCTCTTTACATTGCCTGTCTCTCTTAAATTGCCATCGCATTTATTTCACTATCTTTTCAGTAGCTAGCATGACATGTTTAATTGTATTATAGACATTATCAATTAATGGAACTGTTATTTGAGAGTGTTGCTTTGCTCCTTCCTGACTGGAAATATTTTTCCAGACTATGCCTTAGAGGACCGCTGTCCGACACTTTATGGACCATATGGTGAGTAGCTGCAGACCTGGTAGTAGTTGTGATTCTGGAAGGTCTAGCCGAAAATTATTATTTATTTATGGTTAGTTCTTTAAGTAGACTATTTGGTACCGGATTTGTCTCCGGCATTTTGCTGATTCTTGGATATTGTTGAGTTAGAATATTACTTGTGGACTTGTGTTGTGTTTAATTTTAATTTCTGTTTCGAAATCTTATCGTGCTGTTATCCTGTGATTGAGTATGTGTTCATCTTATTTGTGTCATTCGTGCCTCCTAATGGAGATTGGATGCTTGCGTGACATTAGCTAGATAGTACCAAGACCTTGACAGCGTTCTACCGCCGATGTTGTGGCGAAGGCTGGACGTACCCACGCACTCGTGCCCCTAAACCGGGTGCGGGTCGTGACACGTTTTTAGTGCTGGCCCATGCAGGTCTGACTTCGCATTTAGAGCGATGTCGTGGTAGTGTGACATCCTTGTTATACTACTGCGTGCCTGCGATAGAACATAGGACATAGGATACTAGGACGAGAGCAAATACTCAATCACAATTCCTTGAGAGATTCCTGGGATGACCCCTGAGAATCTTGTTATAATTTCCAATTTAAGATCGTTCCCTTGTTCCGTCCATTCTCACTTGTTGATATTGATTTGATTATTGTTGATTAGTTATTAAATTAGGATTTTGGTTTTCATTGTAGGGTTTTGATTTCATATCAAGATATATTTACAGACTAATTTATGGTACTATTTGATGATGCCCGTCAATGAGGACAGTGAAAATGATTGAACATTAGAGCTATTGGACTACAGAAGGTGGATGTAAAATTTTAATTGAAGATTGAAAATGAATTTCAAATTTTTAAAAAAGATTGAGATATTGTTATTAAAAATTTTGAGGAATTCAGATTCAATTTGATGAACCTAGACAAGTCTGTAAGGATTTTGTGTGATTAAGTTTATTTCAGTATTTAAATAATTAACCTTGAGGAAAGTGTATGCATTATACTTTAAAAGTTTATTCGAGGAGTTATTTTGAGGATATTTTATTTGAGGATAAAATCTTATAATGAGAGAGATGTATTAGTATATAGTAGATGAGATGCATGTGTAAGGATCTGTTGGCTTGAGCATAATTGAGATCTCACTGCCAACTGACTTGGGTATTCATTTAGGATTGTATTGGAGAGAGCAGTACTTAGTATAGTGTGTTGAAATTGATATGCACTTGAGTGATAAGAATAACTAGCATCAACTGTTGCAGTAGGTAAGGAAGCTAGCAGTGAGAGTGTTTGTGATAGAACTGTGATACCTAGGGGATAGAGATATCAGACCATGGATGCATCTTTGACCTGTGCAATCATAACTAGGGTTTATTCCCAATCTTTTATCTTGAATGTTGCTTCTTTAGAACTATACTGTCCTTCCTTGATGATATCGTATCTTTGCCTAAATTGATTCTTTGGGATCTGTCTTCAGGATGTCGCCGTAGACAAGGTCTATGAGAGCGGGAATATCAGCTTTAGAGAGGTCTGCCACCTCTCTACCTGATGGACAGACAGCCGTAGTTCCTCCTACATCTCTGATGCACGTAGGTGATCCTCCTCCTCCACTTGTTCAGAAGATTGCCGCAGCTGTGACGGACAACCTTCCTCCTCCATCAACTCCGATTCCCGGAGGTTTGCCCATTGACGGAACGCAGATGTTTACGTTGATCCAAGGCATGGTAGATGCCCAGAGAGTGACGGCAGACGCTCAGCGAGTTCAAGCTGAGGCTCAGAGGGTGCAAGCAGAAGTGTACCAGGCACAAACCGAGCTGATGAAAGAAAACATGGAGAATGCTCATCAAGTGACTCTCCAAGCTTTGGAGAGAGTAGCACAGTACCAGCAGTTTCCTGGCCAGCAACAGCAGAGATCAGGCACTATAGTGGATTTCAAAAGGATGATGCCTCGAGAGTTCAAAGGCACCGAAGGGATACTTTACGCTGATGACTGGCTAGAGGATATAGAGAGAAGCCTGCGATTAACCCAGATTCCGGAGAACTTGCAGATAGAAGCCGCTGGCAGTCAGATGTTCGATATCGCACTCACGTGGTATCGTACGGAGCCGAGAATTACTGCGCAAGGACTTACTTGGGAGACCTTCAAGGAACTCTTCAAGGAGAAGTTCTTTCCCGACGTGGCATTAGGAACCTTGGAAAGTCAGTTTCATGACTTAGTTCAAGAAAATATGTCGGTCGACGAGTATGCTGCAGAATTCTGTAGATTGAGCCGTTTTGCATCGTCTATGATTCGGGACCCAGGAGATCGAGCCCGGAAATTTAGAAAGGGACTGACAAGAGAGATTCGGTCACGTACTTCTGGTCGTCGTACCGCTACCTATGAGGCTATCTTGATGGATGCTCAGATCGCAGAAGAAGATCTGGATCTCAGGCCTAAGAGGAGCCACAATACTTTTGGAGATACAAATGATAGCCCAGGACCAGCCAAGCATCCCCGTATTCAGCACCAACAGCAGTACCAAGTACCATTTCATATTCAGCAACAACCATGGACATTTCAGCATCCACCGCAGTACCTAGCACCAGTTCCTATCCAACAACATCCATGGGCGTATCAGTATCAACAGCAGTACCAGGCACCAGTCCGTGTTGAGCAGAATCAGCAACAGCCTCCAAGAGAGACACAGCAGACTTGTCATTTCTGTAAGAAGCCAGGTCACCTTTGGGAGAGCTGTAGAACGAGGCTAGGACTTTGTTTGCACTACGGCGCTGCGGACCATCGGGTAAAGGATTGTCTTCTAGCCCCTTATCTTCCCGGCCAGCGCACAACTTCAGATTATAGAGATCCAGTTAGGCTACCTGTGGAACCGTATATTGCTCAGCACCCGCAAAGGGAACCACCCCAGCAGGGCGGGCATTTGCGATGACGGTCGAGGAGACCGATACTGCAGGTAATGTGTTAGCAGTTTCTGTTCTTTCCTTTATTCTGTTCCTACCTATTTGATTGATTGATTGCTTAGTACAATAGTTGTATGCATGATTTTCTTGTTATAATGTAGTTAGTAGTACCCCTGATACATAGACTGCAACACCATAACAAATGAGACCGTAACCATGTATGTTCCCCCTAGATTGTATGTGGTATGACTATAGGTAGAATTTTCTTAGACCGTGATTATTGGTGTTGACTGTAGTAAAGATTCATGAAGAGGTTATTACTTGACAAGAGGAACAAGATGATTAAAATTTGAGGATAAATATTGATTTAAATAAATGGTTAAGAAATTAACATTGCATAATTGGTGGTTTATTAATTCCAGGAAAGATTATGACATGTTTAAGTTGGTTATTAATTTGGAAATTTTGGGAGATTTATCAATGTATTTATTTAATTGCAAGTTATGAATTTTAGAACTTTATATTTGGATGTCACATTTGGAGAATCCTTAAATATCATATTGTTGAGTATTTTGAGGAGTGGATATTAAATTCCGGGTATTGAATTATTAACTCAAAACTTTCAGGGAAATTTTTGATAGAAATGGATTTTGATTCTATTTCGAGGATTTTTCGGAATGAAATAATTTTAGAATTTTGAAATTTGTGAAAAGATATTGTGGATTATAACCTGATTTCATGGATGACAAAATTAAAATTGCGGGAATAATAATGTGTATGGTTAAACACTAGTATGAGGATTTTAAATTTCAAGGACGAAATTCTTTTAAGGTGGGTAGACTTGTCACTACCACATTCCGAAAACAGGGGTATTTTTGAATTTTTATAATATTTAATATTATGTTATTTACAATTAATTAATTGCATGATAGTGTATTTGATTTAAATAATTTTGTGCGATGTGTAAATTAAATATATAATTATATGCAGTGTTTATTTATTTTATTTTTTAGCTAGCAGACTAGACCTAGAAGCCCAGTAGACGAACACCTGTCGGAATTATAGGGTTCTGGATTTTATTATTTTTCTAGAATTTAATATTTGGAGATTGTAATTAATTACTGTATTTTATTTAATATTTTTGCGCTTTGCCTTTGCTTCGATATTTGGAGCGCTACCCTGACTTTTGTCTCCCAACAAATTTTACCATCTTGCCCTAGACATGCCCGCCTTCAATTCTGCTATTTTTGCAACTCACCATTATGCTCTCTGTACATTATTTCTGGCCGCACAAAAATAGTCGCGGACGTTTATTTTAAAATTCCTATTTTGTATCGTTGTGCGTTCCAATCGAAATTGGAGACAATCTTGACCTATTTTTCGTGCGGCCCAAATTAGAGAAATATTCTGTTCTGAGTCTTCTTCAATATTGGTATTGATGACTTGACCTGATTTTGGCTCCAAGTACTCCTAATTAATTGTTGAACACAACTTACATTTATTTCTATTTAAATTGAGGATATTATTTAAACCAATTCTAAAATCCCAATTTAATTCCAGTGCCCTGTTATTTGAGCCCATACCGATCATACAGTGCCCCCTGACCCTACAAAACACCGGACCCCGAATCGCTCGCCAAATTTTCGTCATTTTATGTGTTTGTGCAATTTCCCAAATTTAAGGGGGTTAAATTGCAAATTGGCATTTTGTGCCAATACCCAATTATTTAAAACAATGAGGGAACCCAATATTTTTATTTAAACTCTCACCCTCATTTCTCACATGAATTAATTTTCTTCATGTTCAATCTAGACCACTCATTTAGAGGGTCAATCACAACCCTCCATCAAAATCCCCTCATCCCTATTTAATGTCTTGTCCCATCAAACCCTAATCCCTAGGCAACCTAGAAAACACCACCCTCCTCAAGTCTCCACCTCTCCTCTCTCCAACGTTGGCTTCCCATATTTTTCTCCATCCTTCTTCCTTCCTTCTTCTCCTTCTTCCTTTCTTCTTCTTCTTCTTCTTTAAAATTTTTGAATTCAAATAGAGAGAGGGGGGAAAACTGGGTACTGTTCACCCATCCCCCTCAGGATCTATTCTCCGGCGGCTCTCTCTGTACTCCGGCGTTCAGCCCGGCGACCGAGCCGACCCCGCGGTTCTTTCCGGCCTGCTGCGGTTCAGCCACTCCCCACAATTTCCGACTGCCCCCAGACCCTCCAGCGGCTGCTGACAGCCACCCCGCTGGCCAAGCAGCAACCCGCACAGTCTCCGGCCCGAGCCGACTCCCTGCTGCATCCAGCCGGCGGCCAACCCCTCCGGCTGCTCCCCACTCCATCTCCTCCAACTCCTCCGGCCTCCCCCATCAAGCCCGGCGGCTGCTCCTCCCCGATCCCCCTTCAGTTCATCCATCCATCACCACCCATAACCACCACCATCAACCATTAACTCCGGCTGCTCCTCCCCGCTGGAACCGCTGCTCCGTTCACCCCACCACCACCACTTCCAACATCCTCCCTGCTGTGTCCCGCGGTCCGGCGGCCCGTAGCAACTCCGGCCATCCTCCTGCCGTACTCCGGCGAGGCTCCGACTCAACTGTAAGTCCCCTTCTCCTCCCCTCTTCCCTCCTTCTCTGTGATATAGATGTAGGTGTATAATAAAACTTATATGTTAATATATATGTGTGGTTAATTTATGAATAGTTTATATAGTAATATAATAAATGGTGGATATTAATTAATGTATATGAAATTATGTAATTTAAATTAATGTTTAACAGTATGAGTATGTGTATATACATATTTAATATGATTCTAGTATATATATAATATTGGTACGTGTATATATTGTATATATATTTAAATTAGTATATATATATTTTGGCATATAAATGTATATAAATAGTATTATTTAATTAGTGCTTTAAATACATGAAATGTGTATGGTATATAAAGAATTGGTAATGCATAATTTAATATGTACATGTATATGTTTATTTTTAATTAAATGTCAAACAGGTATAAACATAGTATACTTTAGTATATATATATATATATGATATATGAAATGTTTCATTAGTATATATATATGCATAAAAGTATTTTGGTGTATAGATGTATATGTAGATTTCAGAATATGTAGGTAAGTATGTATTTATGTAGGTATAAATGTGTCTAGTATTATTTTAAATTAATGTTTAATAGTACATGTATTTGTATATATTATTAATGTGTAGATTTATAAATATAAATATAAATACGTATACGTGAATTGGTGTGTGTATTAAAATAATACTTAATGTATATGTATTCATATACATACAAGTATTATTTTAGTATATTTTCATATGGAATATATGTAATAAAGATACGTATTTTTGGTAATTGATATATATATATATATATATGCACCTATATATATATATGTATATGGTAAATGTATTAAGACTAGTAATGTAGGAATTTATAATGTGAATGTATATTATTTATTTAATCTATGTTTAATATGTATATATGTATAGTATATAAATACATTGGTAATGTATGTTTTAAAGATGTAAATTGGTATATATTCAAATAAACGTATTTTGGTGTATAGTACGTGTATTTCAATTAATATATATATATGCATTCTGGTATAAAATATATCATGGTTGGTATTTATATATATATACAAGTATCACTTATTTTAAAAGTATATATTGTAGGTATTTAACCAAGGTGTATGTATTAAATTTAACTGGTATAAATGTATATATATTATGTGTATAATTATTTTTGATATATATTGGTATATATATTTTGTATAAAACCTTAGCATATTTTTAATATATATATATACATATATTTTGTATATGTATTTAATTTGATATGTTAATTAAGATGTGTATAATTATGTATCTATCTACTAGGTGACCCTAGTTGACTAGTGCCCTGCCTGGCATAGCCCTGAGGCCAGTATATTTCTTCTGTGTGTTAGGATAGCATCTGATACAAGTGTTGTAATTATGATATATTTATAGGACTGTTGGTTTACCCAGGGGATACTCTGGAACAGGACATCCATAAATACCAGCTAAGGACCCAAGGCAAGTACATTCTCTGATAATTTCCAATTCTTTGATAATTTCTATAAATTCAACAATCATGAAATGTTACATCTGAATCTTTGACACTGTGCTACACGGACTAGTATAGCTTGGATCTGCAGTCATGAGATGTTACCTTGATTATCGTATTGACATTGTATACGATATGTATATTAGACATCGTACATGATAGACTTGACTTGCTCGTGTATCGTGACGTGTCATGGTTGGATCCACAGTACTAGTTGGGGGCGGGGAAATTGCTAATGAGAAATGTGATCAAATACCTATCGTACAAGTTTATATTATTGGTATTAATCATTCGCCTCACGCATGATTAGCCAGGCTATGTAGCAATCGTACAAGTCCCAAGCCGATCACGTTTCAAAACTACAATTTCAAACACTTAGAATAGTTACAGTTCTCTATTTTAGATCATATACTACATCACCGGTATATGATACTGTTCCTTGTTCTTTTTATTTCCATACATGCACTGACTGTATCATATTGCCTATTGCCTGTCTCTTTATATTGCCTGTCTCTCTTAAATTGCCATCTCATTTATTTCACTATCTTCTCAGTAGCTAGCATGACAGGTTTAATTGTATTATAGACATTATCAATTAATGGAACTGTTATTTGAGAGTGTTGCTTTGCTCCTTCCTGACTGGAAATATTTTTCCAGACTATGCCTTAGAGGACCGCTGTCCGACACTTTATGGACCATATGGTGAGTAGCTGCAGACCTGGTAGTAGTTGTGATTCTGGAAGGTCTAGCTGGAAATTATTATTTATTTATGGTTAGTTCTTTAAGTAGACAATTTGGTACCGGATTTGTCTCCGACATTTTGCTGATTCTTGGATATTGTTGAGTTAGAATATTACTTGTGGACTTGTGTTATGTTTAATTTTAATTTCTGTTTCGAAATCTTATCGTGCTGTAATCCTGTGATTGAGTATGTGTTCATCTTATTTGTGTCATCCGTGCCTCCTAATGGAGATTGGATGCTTGCGTGACATTAGCTAGATAGTACCAAGACCTTGATAGCGTTCTACCGCCGATGCTGCGGCGTAGGCTGGACGTACCCACGCACTCGTGCCCCTAAACCGGGTGCGGGTCGTGACACGACCACCCTCCAACTATCATCACCCTCACATCCATCATCGGATCAGAGCTCAACACCATCGCGGCCGTCGCCAGCTTTTCCACCTTCGGCCGAAATAGAAGAGGTCCTCCTCTTGGAGCTTCTGACGTAGGTCCTGATACCGATCGCCACCATCATCGGCATCGCCTTCTCGCTCGTCCAGTAGCTGCTCATCTTGAACGTGAGGCTCACACTGGAGCCCCCGACCAGCAGAAGCGACGTGCCAAAAAGAACGGCGGCTACAGTGACTACCTCATCAAGGAGGAGGATGGCCTCAACTAGCACAACATCATCGCCAAGTGTGCCAAGATCTAGCAATGACTGCTTTCAGCACAAACTACCGCTGCACTCGTCGACCCTTCTTCGACTGCCCCCACGCTCCGCCGTGGACTCCTCTAGCACCCTGCTGCCATGAACCGGTCTCCCCTACTCTGACCAGCAACCTCCTCCAAGATACCTCGACCTCCCTGTTCACAGTCACCCCTCGTCGTTATCTTCTTCTCCTCCAGTTCCTTTATCCGCTCCACCACCTTGTCATCACTACCGAGCCACCCCACCGGAGACATCCCAGACTCCTCCGTCGGGATAGTCCATCACTGCCACATCCTCATCATCATCATCATCATCATCATTAACAACACCACCACTCGCTGCCGCCTCCAACCCGGCCACCACCACATGCTACTCCGGCCAGAGACGGCCACCACACGTCGCCAAGGTGAGCTTCTCCCCCTCTTCATGTAGTGTAGTTTTGTATTTTGTTAGGGTTTACATAACTTAGTTAGGTTATGTATAATACATTGGGTTTTAGGGTTTAAAAGTTAATATGAGGTTTTAGGGTTTTGAATGCATGGTTATTTATGGTTTGATGTTATAAAATATATACATTTGATGGTTGAGAATATATATATATATTGAGAGTATGGTTATTGAATACTAGGGATGGGATTTTAGGGTACCTTTTTAATTTATGCATATGGTTTATTGTTGGTAATGTAATATTAAATATTATTGAGGAGCAGGATTAAAATTATGGTGAAATAGTATATGATATCAAAATATTGGTTATTATCGAGCCTTAGGGTTAGTGAATGCTACTTTGGGTTTTAGGGTTTAGTGTTATATGCATTATTGGTCGTTTGTTTAAGTATATGTCGTGATACCTAAATATTGGTCGATTATTAATAAGTGAATAATAATAGTGAATTTGATCGAGGAGAAGTTTTATTATGAAATTATAGTGAATATATATATTTGAGGGTTTAATAAATAATTGATAATTTATTTGAGGATGAGATATGTCAACGTGCATGATAATATCTATGAAGACCCGGGGTAAAACTGAGGATTTGATCATGGTTTGAACTATTGAACATTATGATGAATATAGTAAGATTGAGATTTGGTTTGATGATATTGTACAGATGATTAATTGGATTAGATGTAACATACCCTTAGTCAACTTTGGTCAACCCTCTAGCTTCGTGTTTATGGAAGCTGTAACTAAGTTTGAATATATTTTAGATATGTGACATATCTTATTTCAGCCTTTTGATCGTTTATTGATTGAGCTTGTACCTCGTTTATAGGTACTACGGGACCCTCGGACATGGACGTTGTACCGGAGACACATCTTCAGCAGCCGAATCCAGGCAAGTGTACCTTGCTACCCTGTATTTCAGTTACCAATTATTTATTATTTGATTAGAATTGTTACTTCATGTCCGGGTCACAACCGGGTGCAAACTTTCATCGGTAACATTTGGTAACGAATGATAGATATTCGTAACACCTCGATGTATGTACCTGTGTATATCGTAACCCTAGGATGCATCCATATACTGTTATCATGCCAGATTTCCTGTATCCTGATACTGATATCATGACTGGAGACTGGGACGACCTTAAGGTCGTGTTTGTTGATAGTTACTTATGTGTGAAGAGACTGCTAGATAGAGGTTCAGGTTCAACGCACAATCGTTGACCGCTTGGGAAGGGGAAGACAGCTACTAGACGTGATGTTGTGTTCCAGTATCCAGAGTAGTAGTATCACCCGTGTGACTCTGTGTTCGGTGCTACGGTATGCCCCGTGTGTCTCGATGTTTGAAGCTACGATTTTATTTTGGACAGCCCACACATCAAATATTATCTTCAAACTGCGTCTCACTTAGGTGTTTATGCTAGATTACACCGTCGTTGCGCTTGTACTTTCTATTATACTTTGGCATGCTATATTTTTTTACCTTGTTATGTCCCTCTGAGGACCTGGTTCCCTGCCAGTTTTGCAGCATAGATGATTATGGAGCATTTGGAGTTGCTGAAGGAGTTGCTTGTCTTGCACGTATTGGTACCAGGTACTCATATCATTTCTAGCAACATTTATGGTCATTTTATATTATTTATTCATCTGCTGTTATATCCTAATTTTTATAGACTCATGTTTCTTCTCGAGTCTATTCGAGTTTGTGTGTTATTGGGCGGCTGACTTTAGCACATGCAACTCTTTCTTGTATATTTTTGTTCATTGTGGATTGAGACTTAGATGTTTATATTTACAGGATTATTTAGATAGTTACCAGTAGTTTACAGCTTATACGTATTCAAGTCGGACCCGAGTCTGGTCGAATGCGTAGTTGGCGTGTCGCGTGCTCCTGGTCCTACGTATTTTGGGACTGGGGCGTAATAGTCACCAAAAATTAATTTTTGACAAATAATTAAATCTAGAATAAATACTCATAAATCAGAATTAAAATATATTAATATAATTTTTAAATGGTAAATAAGGATTTTTGGTCGGGGTTTAAGTCTAACATTATCGGAGTCATATTTTGTCAAAACTAGGTCAACTTGCTATATAAAACACCTAAAATTTTAATTTTTATAAATAGAAATAAATTTAAATATATTTTGGCAAAAATTAGTAATAAATATAATAATACTATTTATTTTATCTACACAAAAATAATTAGAATTTTACCATATACAAGTTGATCCTAATAGGATTGGCAACCAAGCTTGCTAGTATGCATGCGAAATGGGTGGTACATGGGTGTTGTCATAATAAAATAATATTTATTTAATAAAAAATTATAATTTATAATTTCTGAAAAATTAATAGTTCATCAAGAAAATTTTAGGGTATTTTATCAATGATCAAGCCCTAAATGATAGAAAACTATGATAAAGTATCCTAAATGATAGAAAACTATGGTTGTTATACTAGTATCATACTAATGCTAAATGATCAAATTTTAAGTCATAAAAAGATCCTATAAGTAGTATCTCCCATGTAGACTACTTTGTATGAAGGACGTTATAGATTTTGGGGTCATCCTATGTCATTAATGTCCATACTACGGTGAAGTATCCTAATACAACAATTAAACTTTAATCGATTTAAAATAATCTAAAATAATTATAATAAATACAAAATATACTTTAATCGACAACCATTTGGCTTCTATGCCAACCTGATGGCTTCTACGCCTATTTGGCTTCTACGCCGTCCTGACAACTATTTGGCTTCTATGCCATGGTGACAGTTATTGGCTTCTACGCCAACCTTTTCTACGCTAGGGGCAGTTACCTACGTGGCTTGCATGCCGTGATCTTCGCAGCAGTTATACGCATTTTCTCATTATGGGACACGCGTCACATGCTCATTCATAAGATTATTTATATGTGGGTGGCAGTTATTATAACCGTCGCATAAAAAGTGCCATACTCTCCACTGTCCGGCTTCTACGCCGACTGGAAGATTATTGTTACTAAAAACCCTATAAATGGAGACCTCTATTGACAGAGGTCTAAGGTCGAAAATAGTCAAAGGTCAAAAATCTTGGAGAACAAGTCAGGGGATTGATTTTGGAGAGAGAAGAATCCAGAGCACAAACAGAGAGCAGTGATCGACGATTTTGGCATCGAGCATCTACTCCTTCTTGCAACTTTTGAAGCTTTTACTTCTTCTTTGGCACTTCATCATCATCGTGTGGTCCAAGGGACAAAGTGATCGACTACAGATCAGACTCCTATAGCAATATTTACCCAGATTAAAATTTGTACTTAATATCCTCGTATAGGATTAATAGTACTTCTTGTTTGTAAACCTAAGAAAGGGTTTTGTATAAACCTAGTTTTATTTCTTCCATTTATTATCAAACATAAGATGGTGACTCTGCTGGGAAAATCTTTCTCATCTGACGAGAAAGCAATTGCTCAACACGATAAAGTATCAGTAGGATCAATGAAGAAGACCTTGGTTGTCCAGTTCGACCAAACCGCCTACAAAGACGTGCTTCAAGCAGGGGGTAGCTCTCACTCCCTCTCTGTCCAAGACAACAGGAAACTGCATAAGGTCTGGATGCCTCGGACATCCCCTACCATTCCTGCAGACTCTCTGATTTCGTAGACCAGCAAGGTTGTAGCTTCGTAACCTCCGCGCTCAGCGCGTAAAACTCTGTCTCCCATCTGTGACGTGGTAGACAAAACTTCTGACAATGCCTCAGTGCTAACCCAGAAGTTTACTCCGCATTTTGCGTATAAAAACTTGTCTTCCGTCACTGGCAGGGCAGACGTAGTCTCTGACAAGGCCTTAGCGCCAAGTCAAAAATTTCAAAAGTGCTTCGTGCGTAAAAATGCATCTGTCCTCCATAAAAAAGCAGATGGTCCCTGCAATTTACACAAGGGAAAATAGGGGGCAGACTTCTTAACTTCTCGGCCTTTACGCCAACAAAAGAAGAATTTGCCCGCTCTCTAGATTACGCGAGAAGCTGATGGACGATTGAAGACTTATTCAGTTTTATGCCAGCCCGAGCAGAACTCCAAATTATGCCAGTTCAAGCCCCTCGGCGTAAAGAAGGTCCAGTTTGCGGATAGATACGCTTCTTATGGATCATGTGCCACTCATATGGCTGAGCTGCTGTATATAGGTGGTAGAGAAAGGGTTAAGGTTCCCAATATCCGCATTCCAACTGATGCAAAAGGGAGGAATAAATCTTCTTCATCTTTTTCTTCCGTTAAACAACGTCGAATGACATTAACCGAGCAAACAATAATGTATGACAACAGCCAAGTAAACTATGGCGTATGACATTAGCTAACTATTACCTCTCTCTTTATTTCTATATTATGATATATGTTTACTATTTTCTTGTCTTGTATCACATTCACCATTTACTGTTTATAGTCATTATCAATTAACTAGAACTGCTATTAGGTTGTACTTCGATCTAATCCTGATTTGACATATTTTTAGACTACGACTTAAAGGACTGGTATCCGAAGTTTTACGGACCACGGGAGGGAGTGGCAACCATGGGCTACAACATTCATGAGTGATTATTGGGAGGACAAGTCAATGTCACCAGATACCTTAGTTTCATTTATTTAGTACTTGTACTGGATTTGTCTCCAGCTCTTTAGACACATTGAGATGTTGTTACTCCTAAACTTATGTAGTATTGTTAGACTTATTTAGTTGGATGTTAATATTATAGACTATCTAGTATTATGACTTTATGACTCCATTTGTTTCATAACTTATCATGTTATTTCCTTCTTATAGGTTATTGTGATTGAGTATCATTATATTACTATTATATTGTCCTCCGTTTAGAGTTGAGATATCATTGATAGGTTACATATATTATTGTGTGATATTATTAGCTATAGATAGTTGACTTAGACAATATTTTACCGTTGATGTTGTGGCATAGGCTAGATGTACTCACATACTCGTGCCCTCACACTGGGTGCGGATCGTGACAAGGTGGACGTACTAATGTACTCATGCCCTCATACTTGGTCCGTACTTCGCTTCCACGTGAACATAAGTAAGGATTTTATTATTTTGCTCAGTATTTAGGTTGTTCACAACTGTGTAGGCACAACTTGGTCAAATGGACACGTGGCCACTATTTTATTGGAGAGGAATACTCAGTTGCAATAATAAGACTTGGTCGACATGGAATCTGGTACACATGTGGCCAAAGACGCACGGGATAAATAGTGTCTGGAAAGTACAGATCCAGAGATGCATGGACCACATGGAGTCTGGAATGCATGGGCCAGAGTCTCTTGGGATGCATGGAGTATAGGATGAGTGGGCCAGAGATTCATAGACTGCATGGAGTCTGGGACGCATAGGTCAGAGTCACATAGGATCT
The DNA here is from genome assembly GCA_036927795.1 of Iris macrosiphon. Lineage (NCBI taxonomy): Eukaryota > Viridiplantae > Streptophyta > Magnoliopsida > Asparagales > Iridaceae > Iris > Iris macrosiphon. The sequence goes on along the minus strand of JAYESA010000012.1, from coordinate 103,869,755 downwards.
TTTTATCGCATTGTCTACGTGGCTCTGCCCCATCCTTGGGACTTCTGTCTCTTAGTGTGTTCTCGTCCGTCGAGGCGATCATAATTTTTTTCAGGATTATGTGTTAGGCGCCATCTTAGTTGTCAGAACGTTATGTCAGGTCGACATGCGGCCAGTTATCAGGATGTTTATTTGGACCACATAGGTATCCCTTTTCTGGGCCGCATGGTGTCTATGTGATCCATCTATTAAGTTTTTATTTGGGGGTGTATGGATCTCGGTCACATGGGTACATCTTTTCCATGCTTTTACAAGACCCATTTAAAGTTTTCAAACTGATAAATTTGAAATACTTTGAATAAGAAGCATGGATGGGGTATATTCGAGCAGCATGGTCATTGAGCGGCATAGGCAAATGGTGCCAGGCTGTAAACTATGTATTTAACTGCCAGATTTGCCTTGACGCTTAAGGGGATTATGTTTGGATTCTGCACCATCTCCTCACGTAGGGCTCGAGGTGACAGTTTTCAAGAAGATAGAAGTGGCACGCAAAAATTAAGGCGTCAGGTTCATCGACATAATTGCCCCGTTCATCACCTCGATCTCTTCATGGATCTCTTGGAGGCTATAAGTATGAAAATTAGGGATGAAAGAGGACTTTTTCTTTAGTACCTTCTCCTTCGTGGAGATGTTAGATGTTCTTGTCTCTCTCGTCGGGGAGTCGGTGGAGAGCAGGATTGATCCGTGACTCTCTGATGCATGAATTCTACGACGAGGTGAGGGGGTACAATGTCTCTCATATTGTGCTGCTAAGGTCACAGAGCCACCAACGTAAGCCTACCCTTAGCAAAGTTCTGCCACATAGATGAAGGATCCCCTCGAATATGTGCAGACCTCCTCACAGAGCTCTATCGTATGGGTGAATAATCCTTTATGGCACGCAGGTAGAACCTATCGAATATGTGCCCCAAACTTTGGCGAGTCTGCATGGATAAGGAATCATCTATTTTATGTGTGTAGAGCCTGTATGTGGCTTAGCCTCATGGGTGAGGTCTTATCCTACTCATTCGTACAGACTTAACTGCACGTGGCTACGGCCTGGCAGCGGTATACAATGCTTATGCCTTTTTATAATCTTCGCTAGAACTGATGCGTCTTATTTATGAAGGTTTTGTCTTCACTCATATTTTCTATGATGGGGCATGGAAGAATATCATAACACACATTGTTCGAAATGAAAACTAACTTTATGCGGCATTTTGCCAGGAGACGCGGTCTATTTGGCAAGAACTAATCCATAAGACAAGGATGAACATCCTGTATCATACGTCGAGCTGTCCTTGTTCATACAAAGAGTCAGGTGCTTTTCTCCCTTTTATGTGGTTCGCTATCGGCCGGAAGACTGTCGGGTCGAAGACATAATTTAGATTAATAGTCATTCTTGTCGCTAGTCTTCCCGCATGGTTGTAGAGCGCCTTCTCTGCTCTTCCTTTACTATCCAGCAGCATAGATTTTTCATATATTGAGGTTTAAACTATGGAGTGGTGAGCCAGAAAGCATTGAGTTTTGCTACGGGCTTGACTTGCGTTAGTACCGACAACAGCCCGGAGGAGCGCTTCTAATAAAAAACTTTTGTATCAGGGAGACTTCATGGAAAATCCTTTAAAAATAGGTTTGCATCATATGTACTCATGACCTTGAATTCAAATAAAAACCCTTAAATGCAATAGATTTTTATCATATATACTCATGATCTTGAATATTAATTAATGATGTCTCTTCTTTATCAAAATTTTATATCTTTGTGGACTTTTGGGTATTCTACTAGAGATAATGTGAATGTAGTACCATACTGTAGCTTTTTTATAGATATCCCACTGGAGAATTTTGGTAGACTAATTACCCTTTTGTGCACTTGGGATACGAATAATAGATTCGAGACAAACCCTATCAGAGGTAATATAGACGTGATAGATTTTATGGACCTATTACTTTTTGTGCACGTTAGTGCAAGTAATAGGTTTGAGACTAGCCCTGCTAAAGTGATGAGAACATAAAAGATTATATTTTTATTCCTTAAAATATACTCCTTTATACTCATTTAATGTCTAAAAATACTCATTACTTTTATATTTTGATCCAGGATGCAATTGGAGTCACTAAAAGCAAAATGGAGCTAATTATCAATTCTTGACAGTTCTGATATCTTATCGAAAAATGGTCATAACTTGCTCATCCGAAGTCCACTTGAGCTGATCCAAATTGATTCGGAAAGCTAAGTGATAGAGGCACAATTTTGCTGTTTAGAGTTTCCCGAGATTCTGGTTGAAGAATGGACCAAATCAGGCTTGAAGTTGAGTCAACTATGTTGTGCACAAAAAGTGGAGCTGAAATAACCATTTCCCAACTTATTCAAAGATTTTATTTTATTGTTTGGGTTGTTGTAACTATTAGAGGATTTGTGGGAAGATATTGTGATCTTCAAACAACTAATTTAGAGTCTATAAAAGGGATAGAGATAAGGAGGAAAAAAAGAAGAATAACACACAACTCTTCTTCCTCTTCTCCAATATTCTTTTGAAGTTTTCATGAACGTGCGAAGCTAAAAGTCTTGTTGGTCGAAGGAAACAGAAGCCTTGGAATCAATAAAATTGTGAGATCTAAATTATTTTATATGTTTGATTTATGCTTTGAGTATTGAATATTTTTCTATGCCTACTTTCATGATTGTTTTGTTTAATTACTAGGAGGCCTACTAGTCTATTATCCATTTCGATCTACTGCTAAATTAGACAACAAATCTGTAATTGTTTGATTTTTCTAATTTATGAAGCAACTAAAATTTAATAAACTGCTTTGTTTTATTAGATCTTAGGAGAAAAACTTTTGACAAAATTAAAAGCAACCGCTTGTGCTTGTGTTGTTTTGCTTCATCGATCTCTTTGTTCTTTAAGAAATTACTAGATTAAATCTTCAGCGCTTGTCTTAGATTATTTAGTAATTAAAGATAATTAGATCACTTGTTTCTAATTATCTAAGCCTAAGAGAGATAGGAAATACTTCCAATGGTGAATATTCAGAGTATGATAATTTATGTTTGCATCAATGATCAATTTTAAGATTCCAATGGTGGATGTTAACTGAGACCAATATTTTTTTCTTTGATTGTTTTAATACTTTAATTATTTTTAGCTCTTTTTATTTTGCTTTGATGCAAAACTCTTCCCCCCCATCTTATTTCATATAGCATAAAGATCAAACTAATTACTCTTCGTGGGAACGATCCTTACTCTCACTACTACATATTATTTCAAGAGTAAAAGTTTTATTTTTGGGTGCCTACGACAGCACGCCAAATTTTGGCGCCGTTGCCGGGGAGTAATTTTAGTTAATTTTTGTGCCTTTTATGATTATTTCTTATAATTAAATTATTTTTGTTTATTAGCAAACAAAAAAAAAATAAAATAAAAAACAAAAAACAAAAAATTATTCTTATATACTTTTCTGGATTGCTTGCTATCATTTTATTATTTGTTTATGATTGTAACTCGATCTTCTAATCAAAGTGATTTTCGGAGTGACCCAGAAATAGAAAGAACTCTGCGCAGGTTAAGAAAGGAAGCTCAAAGAAAATCTAACGAGACCGACCCTGCTACGGATTACTTACTCTCTTGCAAATCTAATCCTGAAGAAAAGGAAGTCATGGCTATAAATAGAACTTTGAAAGAAATTATAGCCCCTGATTTGAACCAACACCCTTTATGCATTACATTTCCTACTTTAGATGCTACTACTAGTTTTGAATTAAAATCTGGACTAATACATTTATTACCCACTTTTCATGGCCTTGCAGGTGAAGATCCTCATAAGCATCTAAAGGAGCTTCATGTGGTATGCACAACTATGAAACCTACGGGGGTATCTGAAGAGCAAATCAAATTAAGAGCCTTTTTATTTTCTTTAAAGGATTCGGCAAAGGATTGGCTCTATTATCTACCCTCTGGGAGCATTGTAACATGGAACGAAATAAAGAGACTATTCTTGGAGAAGTACTTTCCCGCTTCAAGGGCGGCCAATATCCGAAAAGAAATTTGTGGGGTAAGGCAACACAATACAGAGTCTCTCCACGAGTACTGGGAACGTTTTAAAAAATTATGTGCAAGTTGCCCCATCATCAAATTAGCGAGCAGCTACTTATCCAGTACTTCTACGAAGGCCTTCTACCAACTGATAGAAGCATGATAGATGCTGCTAGTGGAGGAGCTTTGGTAGATAAAACTCCTGAGGCCGCAAAAAATTTAATTGCAAATATGGCGGCAAATTCTCAATAATTTGGTACTAGGCTAGATCTTCCATTTAGGCATGCTAACGAGGTAAATATTTCTTCCCTAGAACAACAAATTGCTAGTTTAACGTCTCTTGTTCGTCAAATGGCTGTAGGTAACATGCAAACAGCAAAAGCTTGTAGGATTTGTTCAGTAGTAGGACATCCAACTGACATGTGTCCAACTCTTCAAGAGGAGTCCAATGAACAAGTGAATGTGGCAGTGCTTTCCCTGGACAACAGTAAAGGAAGTATGATCCATATTTAAATACTTACAATCCAGGATGGAGAGATCATCCCAATTTCAACTATGGGAATCCACAAACAAATTATCCTGTAAATCAAAATCGCCCAAGTTACCAACAGTACAAGCAGCCATATCCTAAACAACAACCAAACCAAACTTCTAACTTAGGTATGTCTTTAGAAGATATTGTTAAGTCTCTTGCCACTAATAATTACAATTTCAACAGGAGACAAGGGCTAGCATTCAAAGCTTGGACAATCAAATAAGCCAAATGGCTACAACAATTAATAAGCTAGAGGCACAAAGTTCTGGAAAACTACCATCTCAAACGATAGTAAATCCAAAAGAAAATGCAAGTGCAATCATTTTGAGAAGCAGTAAATAGGTTAACATTCCAGTAAAAGAAGCACCTGAAACATCAAAATAAGAAGAAGAGAAAAGCACCGTGGCAGACATAAATGTCCCCAATGATGATGACGTACCCAATTGTAAGTTTTTACCCTTTTGTGATTATAAGCCAGTACCTCATTTTCCTCAAGCTTTAACATAATCTAGAAAAATTGAACAAAATAATGAGTTATATGAGACTTTTCGTAAATATGAGGTAAATATTCCACTTTTAGATGCTATCAAACAAGTACCTCGCTATGCTCAATTTTTAAAAGAATTGTGTACAATAAAGAGAAAATATAATCTTAAAGGATATGAAAAGGTAAAAGTTATGAAAAGGTAAAAGTTGGGGTGAGTGTTTCTACAGTAATTCAACGAAAACTCCTTACGAAATGCAAAGATCTTGGAATGTTTACTATCCCTTGTAAGATAGGTAACAATAAATATGAGAAAGCCATGTTAGATTTAGGAGCTTCTATCAATGTCATGCCATATTCTATATATAAATCTTTAAATCTTGGACCTCTGAATAAAACTGGTGTTGTGATTCAATTGGCTGATAGATCTAATGCCTATCCTAAGGGAGTAGTCGAGGATATTCTTGTACAAATTAATAATTTAGTTTTTCCTGCTGATTTTTATGTGCTTGATATGAAAAATGGCGATCAAACTGCTCCAATTTTATTAGGAAGACCATTTTTAAAGACATCCAAGACTAAGATAGATGTTCATAGTGGCATACTTACTTTAGAATTTGATGGTAAAATTGTTAAATTTAATATTTATGATGCCATAAAATATCCTGATGATGATAATACAGTTTATTCTATTGATGTGGTTGATTCTTTAGCACAGGATATTTTTGAACTTAATGGCAAAGATGTATTGGAAGTGGCCATTAGTGAGCATCTTGAAAAGAGCATAAGGAGTTAGCTTTGAGTTCTGATTTACAGGAAACTGTTGCAGCATTGAATGATTTTCCAAAAATACAACAATCAGGTAACGTTTCTTATATTTCATTACCAATTTCTAACAAGAGGCCTTTACCCTCTATTTTGCAGGCCCCTATTCCAGAATTGAAGCCTTTTCCTAGCCACCTCAAGTATGTATTCCTTGGAGATGGAGGAACATTACCAGTGATCATCTCCAATAAACTTAGTACACCACAAGAAGAAAAGCTTGTTCAGATCCTTAAGGAGCATAAGACGGCTATTGGTTGGACAATTGCAGATATAAAAGGAATTAGCCCGTCTACATGCATGCATCGCATCTTACTTGAGAAAGGAGAAAAACCTTTCTGTCAACCGCAAAGAAGATTGAACCCACCCATGATGGAGGTAGTAAAAAAGGAGATCATAAAACTTCTTGAAGTTGGAGTGATCTATCCTATTTCGGATAGCCAGTGGGTTAGCCCGGTGCAAGTGGTTCCTAAAAAGACCGGGATAACTATCATAAAGAATCAAAATGATGAGTTAGTTCCCACTCGTGTCCAGAATGGGTGGAGGGTTTGTATAGATTATAGAAAACTAAATGCTGAAATCCGAAAGGACCACTTTCCTTTACCTTTTATTGATCAAATGCTTGAAAGGTTAGCTGGTCATTCTTACTATTGTTTTCTTGATGGTTATTCAGGTTATTTTCAAATTGCAATTGCTCTGGAGGATCAAGAAAAGACAACTTTTACATGCCTATTTGGAACTTTTGTATATCGTCGCATGCCATCCGGTCTTTGCAATGCCCTGTAGAAGCATGAAAAAATACGCTTTAGAGTTATACGCAGCATTTCAGTGCTGTGCGGCGTAAGACTTGACTTCAGAGCCTTCGGCGTACAAACAGAGCTTCATCGCTAGTACAGCATAAAATATAAGCTCCGAAATAACCCGCGTAATGCAGTATTTCCAGGTTGCTTCAGCATAAAAAGGTTGTTACATCGCCACTTTGGCGTAAAACCCAACTGCTTTTAATGCGGTGGGAAGTGTACGAGGAACGCTTCGTATTCCTCGAATGAACCTGTTAGATCATGCAATGAACCTGACTCCTAAAAAAGAGTACTGCACAATTATCCAGATGATGGCTGTAATGATGGTGCGGCACAGAGACCCAAATTGTCGTTTAGTGATATTTTCCTGATACAAAGTGCTTTTACGCATACAAGGGAATACGCTGCCTAGTTTTACACAGGCAGATGTGAGCTTCTACGCTCAGCAGAAGATAAAATGAACTGCCACGTCAAAAACTTCTCTTCGTACAGAGCTCGAGGCATGTCTCTACATTTAATGTTCAGAATAGGGGCAGATCTCTGCATTTAATACACGAGATTTGGTTATATTTTCAAAGACTGGGCGAGCCACAATTACGGCTAATACGTCCACATCATCACCTCCGCATATTACACTATCAGGCTGTTTTTAGCTATAGTAGCATGCTATACGCTATCTTCTTGAAATATGCCGACCTGGCTATTTTTAGCTATAGGAGCATGCTGTACGCTATCTTCTTGAAATACGCCAACTCAGGCTATATTTGCATCGGTGCATGGCAAAGCTATTTGGTCCAGAATATGCTCAAGACCGCAGTCAAGAAAGGAGGATCAGCTATCTTCTACGCCAGCTACCTATCCATGCAGCAGCAGGCTTCTACGCCTATTTTGGCTTCTATGCCAACCTACTTGGCTTCTACGCCTACTTTGCTTCTACGCCTATTTGGCTTCTATGCCAACTCGACAACCATTTGGCTTTTATGCCAACCTGATGGCTTCTACGCCTATTTGGCTTCTACGCTGACCTGACAACTATTTGGCTTCTATGCCATGGTGACAGTTATTGGCTTCTACGCCAACCTTTTCTACGCTAGGGGCAGTTACCTACATGGCTTGCATGCCGTGATCTTCGCAGCAGTTATACGTATTTTCTCATTATGGGACACGCGTCACATGCTCATTCATAAGATTATTTATACGTGGGTGGCAGTTATTATAATCGCCGCATAAAAAGTGTCATACTCTCCACTGTCCGGCTTCTACCCCGATTGGACGATTATTGTCAGTAAAAACCCTATAAATGGAGACCTCTATTGACAGATGTCCAAGGTCAGAAATAGTCAAAGGTCGAAAATCTTGGAGGACAAGTCAGGGGATTAATTTTGGAGAGAAAAGAATCAAGAGCACAGACAGAGAGCAGTGATCGACGATTTTGGCATCGAGCATATACTCCTTCTTGCAACTTTTGAAGCTTTTACTTCTTCTATGGCACTTCTTCATCATCATGTGGTCCAAGGGACAAAGTGATCAACCAAAGATTAGACTCCTATTGCAATATTTACCCAGATTAAAATTTGTACTTAATATCCTCGTATAGGATTAATAGTACTTCTTGTTTGTAAACCTAAGAAAGGGTTTTGTATAAACCTAGTTTTATTTCTTTCATTTATTATCAAACATAAGATGGCAACTCTGCTGGGAAAATCTTTCTCATCTGACGAGAAAGCAATTGCTCAACACGATAAAGTATCAGTAGGATCAATGAAGAAGACCTTGGTTGTCCAGTTCGACCAAACCGCCTACGAAGACGTACTTCAAGCAGGGGGTAGCTCTCACTCCCTCTCTGTCCAAGACAACAGGAAACTGCGTAAGGTCTGGATGCCCCGGACATCTCCTACCATTCCTGCAGACTCTCTGATTTTGCAGACCAGTAAGGTTGTAGCGTCGTAACCTCCGCGCTCTGCGCGTAAAACTTTGTCTCCCATCTGTGACATGGTAGACAAAACTTCTGACAATGCCTCAGTGCTAACCCAGAAGTCTACTCCGCGTTTTGCGTATAAAAACTTGTCTCCCGTCACTGGCGGGGCAGACGTAGTCTCTGACATGGCCTTAGCGCCAAGTCAAAAATTTCAAAAGTGCTCCGTGCGTAAAAATGCATCTGTCCTCCATGGAAAAGCAGATTGTCCCTGCAATTTATGCAAGGAAAAACAGGGGGCAAACTTCTTAATTTCTCGGCCTTTATGCCAATAAAAGAAGAATCTGCCCGCTCTCTAGATTACGCGAGAAGATGATGGACGATTGAAGACTTCTTCAGTTTTATGCCAGCCCGAGCAGAACTCCAAATTATGCCAGGTCAAGCCCCTCGGCGTAAAGAAGGTCCAGTTTGCGGATAGATACGCTTCTCATGGATCATGTGCCACTCATATGGCTGAGCTGCTGTATATAGGTGGTAGAGAAAGGGTTAAGGTTCCCAATATCCGCATTCCAACTGATGCAAAAGGGAGGAATAAATCTTCTTCATCTTCTTCTTCCGTTAATACTCCTGACTTGCGTAAATTTCTCATCCAGAAACGCAAAGACAGAAGTCATAAACAGGCTTCAGTTCCCCTAACTGTCAAACGAGGATAGATCATGTGGGAAGATGCATCAACATCTAATGTCATCATGACATTTGGGCCACATAAAGAATCTTTCTTTATCATTCCCCCAACTCGCGATGACCATTATCCAATAGTCTTTGGTCGCATGCGGAACAGTCCGATTGTACAAGAAGAAGCTCGCGAATATGATGGTGGCAAAATGCAAATCCACAGGTATAGCCCACAAGCTTTGAAGATTATATAAAGCATGAGTTATGATTTGAAGTTGAAATAAGGCCTCAACTATGGAAAAGGCAGACGAACACCGTTGCATAGTAATCCTTGCTGTCAACAAACTCATTTTGGGTTGGGGTAAGTTGCATCTTTTAAAATTCCAAACCTTCAGAGTCTGATCCTGCACAACCAGAGACAGGTCCTTCTAAATCAACTTCAGTGGACAAATGCCACGATATGTCTGGGGTAGCCTACTTCGACAAAACAGGGCAGCATGCAAAGCTGGGGGTAGAATTCCTTTTGAATTTGAAGCTGATGCAGCTATGACTGTCTTTCCCAAAGACTGTACGACTCAGGCATCGGGAGCCCGAAGGCCGAAAGGGACTTTCTCCTTCAATGAAGATGACATTATTGAAATCTTTAATATGTTGATGAAGGAACACAAACTTCGGCTACCCAACATCAGATACCCTGAGAGGGCGGGCAAAGTTGATTACCCTAATTATTGCCTTTTCCATCAGTACATTCATCACCCTAAAAGGGCCTGTTATGTACTAAAAAGAAAAATTCAAGAGTTGATCGATGCCAAGGTCATCACTTTGCATCTATAAACGAGGGAACGATCACTATAAATTGATTTCACTTTAATATGATAATTTGCTCCCTCAAGAAAATACCAGATGATGAATCCCTAAAGTTTCCCCAGTAGATTCTTCAGGTCTATCCTTACTCAAGAAAATTACTCTACAGTAAAGTTTTTCAGACACTAGTTCATGTCCCTATTACCTCTGAACTATTGTCCAAATATTTTGTTATTTCCCCAGCGGGGTTTGTCATATTCATATTACCTCTGAACAAACTTTCCGAGTTTTCGGCTATCGATTATCATGTCCATATTACCTCTGATATCGGTTGTCATCTCAACTTAACACCCATACTTAACTCTAAGTACGCCAGTTGTGTTAGGTCCACAAAAAACTGCCATATTTATATTACCTCTGAGCAGATATGTACCTCCATCCCCAATGGAGTCATAATCCAAAAGTTTGTCATGTTCATATTACCTATGAACAAACTTTTAGAGTTTTTGGCTATCGATTATCATATGCATATTACCTCTGATATCGGTTGTCATCTCACCTTAACGCCCGTACTTAACTCTAAGTACACCGGTGGTGTTGAGTCCACAAAAACTGCCATATCCATATTACCTCTGGCAGGGCTTGTCCTAAAACTTATTACTTGCACTCACGTGCACAAGAAGTAATAGGTCCACAAAAAATTCTCCTGTGGAATGCCTGCAATGGAAGATGAAATGTTCATGTCCATATTACCTCTGAACTATCCTCATTTTTCCAGCGAAGAAAGAGTCAGTCTCTATTCATCCCTACAGAGTCGTATTTTATCACGTTTATATTACCTTTGTCTGGATTTATCTTAAACCTATTACTTGCACTAATGTGCGCAAAAAGTAATAGGTCCACTAAAAATCCTCCAGTGGGATGTCCTCAATAAATACGGTATCGTACTACATCTATATTACCTCTAGAATAATATCCAAAATTCGTACAAACAATCATAAAGAAATGGGAGGACCCTTATATGATTGTAAACGACACTTACAGATTAGCCAAGCCTAATGGAAATTTGGCACTGGCTACTATCAACTGCAAAATCCCAAAGAAGTACTATACTTGATTTCCTTCGTTTAACGGAGTATGACGAAGATCTTATTCTGACGATATCATGCACAAAGGTTAGCTGGATCATATTCTATCAGGTTCATGTGACCTCCGAATAGATATCATTAACTAATTTGTAAGCCTGTCATGTTAATGACACCTCTGATAGTGTTTAGTATACAAATTTAATTGGATTATATTCTTTCAGGTTCATGTTAAATCTAAATAGATTTACATTCAGCAAAACCTTAACGAAAGTATGTCATGTTAATGATACCTCTGATATCACTTTTACCCTAGCCTATCACATTCTAAAATGATGGGCCCACAAAGTCAGAAAATATGTCTTTATTATCTCCGAAAAATTACAGGAGAAACAAAAAGGTACATCATTTGGGAGGAGCAGTTAAGTCGCGAATATGCTATGCCAGAGTAACCATTCTCTCATCTCTGGAGTTCAAGACGTCGGTGTGAACCCGCTCCAACCTTGCCGCCTCATTGTTCAAAGCAAATAGCTCGGATCGAGCATGAACAAAACCTGCGTGGATGACACCCACATACGTCAGGTTCTGCTGAGCATTCTTCATTCGATCTTTCAGCACATCTTGAGAGGCCGACAAAGAGAGAGCCTTCTCCTCTGCTTGAGCGAGTTTATCTTTCAATCTACGTACCCTCGCAGTCTCTTCCTCATATTCGGCTTCGTACTGAGTCAGCTGGGGAATGACATACTCCAATTCGGCACGCTCTTGATCCATCTCCTGTTGTTGTTTCTGGACGGATTTGTTCATAGATTCTATTTGCCCAGCAAGTTCTGTAGTTAAGGAGTCATACCGAGCTTGAACAAGACCGTCAATGCTGTCTCGAGATAACTGTAAATAATCGTTAATGGATTATTGTAAAGCCCCTCACCCAAAATTAGGCCTAATTTGCTTAGATAGTAAAATTAGGGCTAGATTGAACCAATTAGAATTAGAACACGACTTTTATTTAATTATGCAATAATTAAATATCATATAGCGCACATTACCGTTGCTTCTATAATTGGAATACCTCACTAGCCATTGCCTTCCAACAAACTTCACAATCTTATCCTAGACATGTCCGCCTATTATTTTGACCCTTGTACAACTTATAATATTGCTCTCTGATGCTATATTTTAGTCGCAAAATAAACGTCGCGGACGTTATTTCTTAATTCGATATAAATTCCAAATTTTGTACCCTTGTGTGTCCCAATCGAAATTGGGGACACAACCTTGACTGTTTTGTGCAATCCAAATTTTATTAATATTCTTCACTGTACCCTCTACGCCTCTGATACTTGTGTCCCGCTTAAATATAATCCTATGTACTCCTAATTAATTCTAGAACATCATGCGCGGTTCAATTTAATTAATTAAATCTAATTTCTGTCTCTGCACAAATTTTCCAATTGTTGGAGGGCTTTTATGCAAAAATGTATTAAGGTGCCCCCACCATTGGAAAATTCGTGAAGAAACCTATTTTTCCCTTTACATGGATTTTTTTCCATAATTTTCGGGATGTGCAACGTGCGCACATCGTCCCGTATATTAAACCTACCCTTGTAGTTAAATAATTATAATTTATAGCCCCAACCTTCTCATGTGAGGCCAAGAACCACTCCAAGGATTGTAGACCAAGGCCCAAGCCAAAGAGAGTTGACCAAGCCCACATTGTCCTAGGTCAAACCCTCAAACCCAAGTCATATATAAACATCTCTTCATTCCCTTTTCTTTATTTTTATTTTACATCCAAACCCAACCCTAGGAATTAACCCACCCGACCTTCACCCAACTTCCAATTCATTATCATCTTCCCCCCTCTCTGTGTTGGCCGCCACCCTCCACTGAAGTCTCACCGGAGTATCAACCGAGACTTGCCTGTACCACACCTCCTGGCCGTAACCTCGTCGCCGTCTGCCCAGCCCTTGACCCCGCCGTCTTCTTCCTGAGCAGCAAGAAGCCGACCCTGAGCCTCGCCTGAGGACTTCCCAACCACGGCTGCTCCCCCCACGTCTTCTCCTCCCCGCCTGGATCGACCTCGTCGATTCGACTGCACCGAGCAGCGCCGAGCAGACCCCCTCCGCCTGAGCAATCGAGCAGTCTCGCTGGAGGCCCGACTGCTTAAGAGCTTCCCCGACCATTGCTGTACCTTTCCCCGCCGAGCCGAGCAACCCGGTCATCCCCAAGCCGCCGGAGAACACCCTGCACCGACCCCGCTGCTCCCCTCCGCGTGAGAGTCATCAGCCACCGCCACCATCTCAACTCCACCGTCGAGTCTACCATCGTCCCCGAGTCGCCTCTTCCTCTTGTCGGAGATCACATCGACCACCTCCCCGCGACGAAAGAACCTGCTCGCCTGAAGCACGGCCGACCTCGCTGTATATTTCGGCCACCCCATCGATAGCTCGACCAGATCCTCCCACTTCCCTGTCCTCCTTCCTCCCAGTCCCTACTCGGCCGCCTGAGCATGGCCAGAACAGTGAACTCCGATCATCCTCATATTCATCATCATCACAACCACCATGCATTATCACCACTACCACCATTCCCTGCTCCTTCTTCTCGAACACAGCCTCTCCTCCTTGCCGGAGAAGCTCCGTCCTATCCCCCTCCTTGGCCTGACCCGCCGGAACAGCTCCCCTGGCCGGATCTCCTCTCCCCCTGGCCGGGCTCCGGTCAGCCGACCGAAATCGCCATCTCGGTTCACCATCATCATCACCATTAGTATCATCATCCCAACATCATCACAACTCAACGTCATCCCCTCATCGTCATCCCCTTTTCGTCATCCCATCATCGGTATCGTACCATCGTCATCTCACCATCAATCCACCATCAATATAAACACATCCCCATTAACATCACCACCCTGCATCATCATTATCCATATCATCCTAGCCTCCATCCTCGCCATCGTCCTTATCAAACACCATCGTCCTCGTTATCATCTCAACATCACTTCAGCATCGTCGTTATCATTATCAGCACCACCATCATCATACTCGTCTTAATTCATCATCATCACTCCATCACCCTCACCATCATTCCATTATCATCACCTCATCGTCACCTTACCATTCATTATCATCATCAGCACTGTCGTCCTCACCATCATCGTCGTTATAGTCGCCATCATCGCATCGTCTTAATCTCACCGTCATACCGTGCAGGTACTCCGAGGTATGAACCTGTCCCGTCTTCTCTTTATTATGTGAGTTTGTGTGTGTGCCAGTAGGATATTAGTATTGCTTATTGACTGTTAGTTGACATCAGGCCCTGAGTCGGTGAACCCAAATGCGTGTACGTATATGTACGCGTACGCACCTATTATTTATTGGTATATATATTTATATAGATATTTAGTACATGTATTCAATTGGTATGTATATTTGGGTGTTATATATATAAATATATAATTATAAGGTACGTACATAAATTATAAGTAATTAAATACTATGCTAAAGAATAATTAGGACTATATATATTTAGACTGTACGACCCTAGGATACCGTGGACTATCCCGTATTTGCCTTTGACCATGTTGACCCTAAGAACTTATGAATTGCCTGCCTTGCGTACCTTAACGTACAGGTTTAGACACCTGTCAGTCGATTGTCTGATTGTGTACAACACTTAAAGATGTGACCCCGCGTAATTCAACGCAAAATTTACCGTGTTAGATGACTAGTGTTACCCCTAGTATACCCCCTGAGTCCAGTATAAATGTGGTTGTGTAATGACTAATAATTTTATTGTATTATATTTATGTATACATAGGATATTGGATTATTCTGCACGACTTCTGGAGCAGATTATTGGTACATTGCAGCTTTCTTGCCAGGCAAGTATACCTTGACATTGTACTATTATTTATATTCCATATGTTGTATGCATCTTTATTTTCTGTCTATAGTTCATATATTTTAATTGTTATATAAAATACGCACGACGGTGTCGTCTCGATATGTTTTTACTTATGTATTTGCATTGACCTGGTTTATGAGACTATCCCATTATCATGCAGTATCTTTAGGTTTATTGGCCGTGACACAGTTGTTACACGAGTTTTAGTCTCATATAGATCACGGACTGGCATACAGGGTTTGGCCTCCTGTACGTGTGGGCCGTGCGTTAGGAATAATTGCTGTTAGAAACTTTGCATGCTAGTAGACTTAGCAGTTATTAGAGGTCTAGGGACATAGCTTATTGTAGTACGGTGGTCCCATCCTTATCCTTGTTTGGTTGCAGGATTGGGCTAGGGTACTAAGAATAGGCTATGAACCAAATTGTGTCATGGATGTGACATGCTTAGAGCATGGGGTGGGGAGAACAACAAGTACCGCATTTGAGCTCCTTTACACTTTTTCTTCTGTAACCCGAAAGCTCCGCTGGAGATACGGGCGGTGATAACCCCTATACTACTTGGCGGGCCTCCACCGTTCAAAAGACGACGTGCCTTTGAGGCCTTTAGTTCTCTGAGAGAGTCATGCCAATCCCAATTTTCAGCCAGATAGCTCACTTGTGGGGAAAGTTGTTCTTAACTGCATTCAGTTAGACGGTTAGGTGACCCATTGGATATTTATTTCAGTACTTTATTGGCATGTGCTTTATGTATCTTGTTACGTCCCTCTAAGAACCTGGTCCCCTGCCAGGTGTATTTGTTCTTGAGTATTCGCAGGAGCGCAGATTCGGATGGTTACCTATGTTTCGAGGATGTCTTCTCTTCGAGCCGTGATTGCTAGCTGGTATACTTATATTTTGTTTGATTGTGTTGTACTTATATTGTATTTACTTTTCCCATTCGAGTTGGTAGTGGATTTGTTTTCATCCAACTATCATCCTTAGATACTTCTTATTGAGATCTAGTTTCATAGATACTGGTTATTTATTTCTATATAATTTTGGTGGATGAGATTTAGACTATACCCTGTGACTTGTGACATATATTATACCACTTGTGGATTTGATATTCATATTACAGCGTACGTATGGATTTGGTTTCCATATATTAGAGTTGCCATATCCATGCGGCTGGCATGCTTACGTATCCTAGTCCTACGTATTTTTGGGACTGGGGCATGACATATTTTTGTGGTGGCCCATGCAGGTTAAGAGAATATTGGCTCGGTTACGTTACTGTACCGGACAAACCTGCACCTAGGACTAGAGTATAGGATCTCATCCACAATTGACTATGATTCATCTTCCTCCTATATGTTCTATTCGAACAATTATATCCTGTTTGATTCTTGTACTTCCTTAATCAGTTTATTGAGTACATATAGCCTTCTGCTAGAATATAGGAACCCCTGTTATTAGGATGATAATTAGAGTAGCATACCTACTAAGATTACAACGAGAATATAGACACACCACTAAATTTGAGATATCTAGTGAACCCTAGAATTACTTATCATTAGATGGGTATACCATTACCCCTTGATGTATTATGAAGACTTAAGAGTAGTATAGATACTACTAGAGTTAGTTAGAAGTTTATCATAATATTTGACCCTAGTATGGAGGAACCAATAGAAAACCAAAATTGAATATTAGGACTGAACCTAACCTACACAGTTAGATGAGTATTGAAGAACTGCAAACTTAGATCATTGCCTTATCATTAGTAGACAGTACCCTAGGAAGCCTAGAGGAACGTAATCAACCATTTATTTTCCTAATCATACCTCAAACATAGCAACTAGTATACCACTTCCCCTAAGAAAACCATGATGCTATCTAGAGCCCCCTATTTTAAATTTCATAAATTATTCCTCTGTAACCTTAACGTTCGCTAATTACGCGACGAATAAATTATCTTCTTCCCTTCTTCATCTTTCAACTAGTGCCACTTGACACCTCTTATTATAGACCAAGTGATTATGTTCTTTGATAGGATATATATAGCTTGCTAGGATTATAGTTGTACTCTTGAATTTTGAATTGTGTACCTTGTAGTTAGAACCTGATAGTTGAGTTGTTCAATTAGATTGTGATGATTACCCCTAGTTGTAGACCCCATAATTTGTACCCTCACCTCGATACAAGTTAGATCCCTTCTCCCTTAACGGCTAGTAACTCTTCTATTCTCGCTATTGACATATGTTCTATGCGCACTATGATTAAGACTTAAGGTGACCCTTACCTATATAATGCAATAGGAGACCCTAATAAGTACCAAGATCTTTCTTCATATACCCTAATAAAGAGTTTCTGTTTTATTTACATGTACAAGATTATTTTGTAGGATCCTCTTAAGACTGTCACCGTATTAGTTTAATTCTTTTAAGTTGGGTAGTATGCCTCACAACCTAGTATCACATAGTCCACTTGACCCATCGAGGTAGTGTAACTGAATGACATTAATTGTATGCTAGCATAAGATGACAGTGTTTATTCAGACGATAGAATTTAGAGGTCCTTGCCCCTATTTGATCGACTAGCGACTTAGACAAGGAGGTTGTATGATAACTGTAGAGATTGTAGAGTCTTTTATTATTGTTGCTTAGTTGTTTTTGTTTTGTGAACTTGAATTATTATGTACCTTCTTTCATCATAATCCAGCGTATTTATATTTGCTGTACTACCTTGACTTATGCTGCTATTATAGCCTAGCTTTTGCAAGCTCATTCTTTATCGAGCTTGTTCCTGATATGTATTATTGGAGCGCTACAATAATATATTTCAGAATCAGAGTACTACGGTCTGATCAACCATAGAGCGCTTGATTCGCCCTTCGCACTACTACTTACGTGGATTGAGATATATAGTTAACTAGTAAACACCTGTACTTGCCCTCTAGATATGTCTGAGCGGATCGTATCGGTTACATAACTGTACTAATACGAGCATGCGAACAAAGAATTACCAAAATAGGATTTTAATCTACAACTGCTTTGACAATTACTATTTGAATTCCTTAAACTCCTTGATCTCGATACTTCTATTCTATTACCTCTCCCTTGAACTCTTTATTACTGACCTCTGTCTTCCTTTATTTCGGAAAGATGAAACCTCTTGCTTTGTATAAGTTTGATATATAGATAGTACTAGATGTACCCCACAGGCCAATCGCATTGTTTGGTGACTATCCTTTATAAATGATTTGGGGAATATCATGGATGATATGTTCAGTATTAAAGACCTTGAGGATTCAATAACATGATTAAATAATTTGGGGCATAGTTTTCTTAGATGTATAGCCTTAGATGATAGATGGGTAAATTCTAAGTTGGATAAAAACTGCAATGCTAACTTAAGAAGAATTCTTTAGACTGTAATCAAGTGAGGTTAGATAGAGAAACCCTACCCTAGTATAATTTCGAGAACGAAATCATTTTATGTTGGGTAGATTGTAAACCTCCTCACCCAAAATTAGACCTAATTTGCTTAGATAGTGAAATTAGGGCAAGATTGAACCAATTAGAATTAGAACACGGCTTTATTTAATTATGCAATAATTAAATATCATGTAGCATACATTACCATTGCTTCTATAATTGGAACACCTCACTAGCCATTGCCTTCCAACAAACTTCACGATCTTATCCTAGACATGTCTGCCTACTATTCTGACCCTTGTACAAATTATAATATTGTGCTCTGATGCTATATTTTAGCCGCACAATAAACGTCGCGGACGTTATTTCTTAATTCGATATAAATTCCAAATTTTGTACCCTTGTGCGTCCAAATCAAAATTAGGGACACAACCTTGACCGTTTTGTGCAATCCGGATTTTATTAATATTCTACACTGTACCCTCTACGCCTCTGACACTTGTGTCCCGCTTAAATATAATCCCATGTACTCCAAATTAATTCTATAACATCGTGCGCGGTTCGATTTAATTAATTAAATCTAAATTCCGCCTCTGCACAAATTTTCCAATTGTCGGGGGGCTTTTATGCAAAAATGTATTAAGGTGCCCCCACCATTGGAAAATTCGTGAAGAAACCTATTTTTCCCTTCACATGGATTTTTTTCCATAATTTTTGGGATGTGCAACGCGCGCACATCGTCCCGTATATTAAACCTACCCTTGTAATTAAATAATTGTAACTTATAGCCCCAACCTCCTCATGTGAGGCCAAGAACCACTCCAAGGATTGTAGACCAAGCCCAAGCCAAAGAGAGTTGACCAAGCCCATATTGTCCTAGGTCAAACCCTCAAACCCAAGTCATATATAAACATCTCTTCATTCCCTTTTCTTTATTTTTATTTTACATCAAAACCCAACCCTAGGAATTAACCCACCCGACCTTCACCCAATTTCCAATTCATCATTATCTTCCCCCCTCTCTGTGTTGGCCGCCACCCTCCACCGAAGTCTCACTGGAGTATCAACCGAGACTCGCCTGTACCACGCCTCCTCACCGTAACCACGTCGCCGTCTGCCCAGCCCTTGACCCCGCCGTCTTCTCCCTTAGCAGCAAGAAGCTGACCCTGAGCCTCGCCTGAGGACTTCCCAACCACGGCTGCTCCACCCACGTCTTCTCCTCCCCGCCTGGATTGACCTCGCCGATCCGACTGAACCGAGCAGCGCCGGGCAGACCCCCTCCGCCTGAGCAATCGAGTAGTCTCACTGGAGGCCCGACTGCTCAAGAGATGCCCCGACCAATGCTGAACCTTCCTCCACCGAGCCGAGCAACCCGGTCATCCTCAAGCCTGGAGAACACCCTGCACCGACCCCGCTGTTCCCCTCCGCCTGAGAGTCATCAGCCACCGCCACCATCTCAACCCCACCATCGAGTCTACCATCGTCCCCGAGTCGCCTCTCCCTCTCGCCGGAGATCACCTCGACCACCTCCCCGCGACGACAGAACCCGCTCGCCTGAAGCACGGCCGACCTCACTATATAATCCGGCCACCACATCGATAGCTCGACCGGATCCTCCCCCTTCCCTGTCCTCCTTCCTCCCAGTCCCTCCTTGGCCACCTGAGCATGGCGAACAGTGAACTCCGGTCATCCTCATATTCATCATCATCACAACCACCATACATTATCACCACCACCATTCCCTACTCCTCCTTCTCGAACACAGCCTCTCCTCCTTGCCGGAGAAGCTCTGCCCTGTCCCCTTCCTTGGCCTGACCCGCCGGAATAGCTCCCCTGACCGGATCTTCTCTCCCCCTGGTCGGGCTCTGGTCAGCAGGCTAGAATCGCCATCTCGGTTCACCATCATCATCATCACCATTAGTATCATCATCCCAACATCATCACAACTCAACGCCATCCCCTCATCGTCATCCCCTCTTCGTCTTTCCATCATCAGCATCGTACCATCGTCATCTTACCATCAATCCACCATCAATATAAATACATCCCCATTAACATCACCACCCTGCATCATCATCATCCATATCATCCTAGTCTCCATCCTCGTCATCGTCCTTGTCAAACACCATCGTCCTCGTCATCATCACAGCATCACTTCAGCATCGTCGTCGTCATCATCAGTACCACCATCATCATACTCATCTCAATTCATCATAATCACTCCATCATGCTCACCATCATCATCACCTCATCGTCACCTTACCATTCATTATCATCATCAGTACTATCGTCCTCACCATCATCGTCGTTATAGTCGCCACCATCATCGCATCATCTTAATCTCACCGTGGTACCGTGCATGTGCTCCGAGGTATGAACCTGTCCCGTCTTCTCCTTGTTATGTGAGTTTGTGTGTGTGCTAGTAGGATTTTAGTATTGCTTATTGACTGTTAGTTGACATCAGGCCCTGAGTCGGTGAACCCAAATGCGTGTATGTATATGTACACGTACGCACCTATTATTCATTGGTATATATATTTATATAGATATTTAGTACATGTATTCAATTGGTATGTATATTTGGGTGTTATATATATAGATATATAAATATAAGGTATGTACATAAATTGTAAGTAATTAAATACTATGCTAAATAATAATTAGGACTATATATATTCAGACTGTACGACCCTAGGATACCGTGGACTATCCCGTATTTGCATTTGACCATGTTGACCCTAAGAACTTACGAATTGCCTGTCTTGCGTACCTTAATGTACAGGCTTAGACACCTGTCAATCGATTGTCTGATTGTGTACAACACTTGAAGATGTGACCCCGCATAATTTAACGTAAAATTTACCGTGTTAGATGACTAGTGTTACCCCTAGTATATCCTTGAGTCCAGTATAAATGTGGTTGTGTAATGACTAATAATTTTATTGTATTATATTTATGTGTACATAGGATATTGGATTGTTCTGCGCGACTTCTGGAGCAGATTATTGGTACATTGCAGCTTTCTTGCCAGGCAAGTATATATTAACATTGTACTATTATTTAAATTCCATATGTTGCATGCATCTTTATTTTCTGTCTTTAGTTCATATATTATAATTATTATATAAAATGCGTACGACGGTGTTGTCTCGATATGTTTTTACTTATGTATTTGCATTGATCTGGTTTATGAGACTACCCCATTATCATGCAGCATCTTTAGGTTCATTGGCCGTGACACAGTTGTTACACGAGTTTTAGTCTCATATAGATCACGGACTGGAGTGCAGGGTTTGGCCTCCTGTACGTGTGGGCCGTACGTTAGGAATAACTACTGTTAGAAACTTTGCATGCTAGTAGACTTAGCAGTTATTAGAGGTCTAGGGACATAGCTTATTGTAGTACGGTGGTCCCATCCTTGTCCTTGTTTGGTTGCAGGATTGGGCTAGGGTACTAAGAATAGGCTATGAACCAAATCGTGTCATAGATGTGACATGCTTAGAGCATGGGGTGGGGAGAACAACAAGTACCGCATTTGAGCTCCTTTACACTTTTCCTTCTATAACCCGGAAGCTCCGCTGGAGATACGGGCGGTGATGACCCCTATACTATTTGGCGGGCCACCGCCGTTCAAAAGATGACGTGCCTTTGAGGCCCCTGGTTCTCCGAGAGAGTCATGCCAATCCCAGTTTTTAGCCAGATAGCTCACTTATGGGGAAAGTTGTTCTTAACTGCATTCACTTAGACGGTTAGGTGACCCATTGGATATTTATTTTAGTACTTTATTGGCATGTGCTTTATGTATCTTGTTACGTCGCTCAGAGGACCTGGTCCCCTGCCAGGTGTATTTGTTCTTGAGTATTCGCAGGAGCGCAGATTCGGATGGTTACCTATGTTTCGAGGATGTCTTCTCTTCGAGCCGTGATTGCTAGCTAGTATACTTATATTTTATTTGATTGTGTTATACTTATATTGTATTTACATTTCCCATTCGATTTGGTAGTGGATTTGTTTCCATCCAACTATCATCCTTAGATACTTCTTATTGAGATCTAGTTTCATAGATACTAGTTATTTATTTCTATATAATTTTGGTAGATGAGATTTAGACTATACCCGGTGACTTGTGACATATGTTATACCACTTGTGGATTTGATATTCATATTATAGCGTACGTATGGATTTGGTTTCCATATATTGGAGTTGCCATATCCATGCGGCTGGCATGCTTACGTGTCCTAGTCCTACGTATTTTTGGGACTGGGGCGTGACAGTTATTCCAAACCATTAACTATTTGCTCCAGCGCGTCAGCTCTCCCAACATTGTTGAAATCTCTGATCGATGCTATCGCAAACTAGGAGGACCTCCTCAGAGCATCGAAGCCTAGATTCTTCTCCAGCACCATCGATATCAGCGTTCTCAAAGTGATGTAGAAAAGACTAGTATACTGCTCAGTCAGCTTGGCTAGATCCGAATGGACGCTAGAAGTGGCTGCAATATCACCGAATCCCCCTCCAAGAATGACGGCGGAGGATGTTGCCACAGTCGTCGCACCAATAGATGGTGCGACAAAAGAAGATGCGCCAACAATGGACGAAGTGGCCAGTGTACTAAAAGGAGGCATTGTCGTAATGACAGGCTCATCCTCTTCTCGAGATATCAGAACCGTCTCGGGCGAGCCGGCACCCAAAAATATTTTCTCTTCGAAGTCGGGCACCTCCATATCATTGGCAGGAGCTGAAACGGAGCCAAAAGGTACGTCGACGCTGCTCTCTCCGTAGATGTCTTCCCCTAAAAAGGAGACAAGAGAAAGTTAATATCAATATGATGTTAATTTTTTTAAAAGAGACGTAAAGATGTCATTTACCCATAGCCGATGGTATATATGGCACGTATGCAGCCAGTACAGCTAAATTATTTCTTAATAATGCTAAGCGAGCTGTCATACCTGGAGAAGGAGGTGTGTCAACTGACACTGGCAGATATTCTTCCAGGTCTTCACCAAGATCCAACCAAGGCTCATCGGCTGGAATCACGCTAGGTATACTTACAGATGCGGCAGGGATTTCTTCCGTCACTGGTCTGGATAAAGATACCCTCATTTGGGTCAGCCTCGAAGGCAATCTCATACTACTACTTGAAGCGGTAGCAGCAATAGCAGCCTCAAGCAAAGATTCTCCGACACTGCCAGCCAAAATTGTGGAGGTTCCCTCTCTAATAGGCGAGGGACCTCTGATCAAAGGATCATCCCTAATAGAGGAAATAACAGGCTCACTCCTAGGAGCCTCATGACTGGAAATCCTGACAGGACCACCAGTAATCTTCTTTTTCTTGCGAGGGGATGCCACCTTCGGGACAGGAGTCCTTCGCTTTCCTAGGATAACCAGAGGCTCTGCAGGCAGAGGTATTTTACCTCTTGGCATTGTCAGTAAAAGCTTATCTGGATTGACAGAGTCTTTACCCTCGTCAGAGAAAACTGATAGGATATCCTCTTTTCCCGTGGACTTAGAAGAAGGCTTCCTAAAACTTCTACGCATATCAAAATCGCGATGGAAGGTATTGGTTGCCACATAAAACTGGGCGTACGAATGGAGGATGCGCAACTCCATGGAGAGGGAAGTCGCTGGTATAGTAAAGGCTGCTACAGTACAACCCATTATGAAGTATCGCCATCCTCTCGCTCCGTCAATAAGCCCACCTCTGGACTTGAAGCTGGTGATAGCGTTTCCCACGTGCAACTGGTTATATCCGAATTGCCTGGAGAACCGACTAGGCAGATAGGGTTCCAAGAAGCAATGGTCTTCACTTCTATACAACAAATAGGAAGGTCTAATGCAGACCAACCAATAAAAAGCTTCAGGAGAGAGAGCTGTCCTCCCCTCACCTAAATCTTGAAGCCTCATCCCCTGTTGATTGAGATGTACAGTGGGGACGGTACAGAAAAGCTTCCAGCTGTGAACGAAATTTAATGCTCGCCGACAGTCTAAAACTGTGGTCACGTTCCAAGTGGATTTTTTGTAATTCAACAAGAAATTTTTCCCTGAACTACTGGCAGAGCCGGGAGACATCACTCTGGGGATATGAAGAATTAACCATCCCATCAGATACAGGAACGGTAATTCTACCCTGGGAAAGCTCTCATTCCGTGTTTCATCGGCAAGCAGCCCGTCAGTCATGGCCCTCAGGCCAGCTTGTATCCGGCACACCAAGGCAGGGAGTAAGCCCAGTCTCACCCCAAATACCAAACGCACCGCGGGCCATAAAGTATTACGGTAAATATGATCAGAAGATGCAATATCGGGTACTACCAGTCGGCGTAGCCATATAGAGAGGAAGCCGGCCAGTTGAGCTTCCTTGGACAGAGGCCTGCGGCAATGCCTCAAATAACTATAGGTTTTAGTGTCTGTAGGATATTTTCCTATCCCTTCGTCGAGAATCTGATCTGAAGCCCCGGAGTCTTCAATAAGATCATCGACTTCTTGAGCACTAAGCACGCTCAGAAACTCAAAGGCCTATCCCTGCTATCCATAACTTTGTCTGGCTTAGCATCTCTAGCCTGATGGAAAAAGAGGTAGGAAGCCTATTTGTTGGTATGTGCCAAATCAGATGGCTCATCATAAAAGGCGGTGCACGCTAAATAGTGGCACATAATGTAACCTCCGATTTCCAAATTTCTGAAATAATTAGATTTTTAATTTATTTTAAATACCAAGTTATAAAATATTTTCTCCTTGAATTCTTGTATTTGATTTTGAACAATATTCGATTTTTAGAAGGTGATTTAAAAATCTTTTAAAAAAAAAAAAATCATTTTTCTAAATGTCGATTTCTTATAAATAAATAATAATGTATATATATTTCTCTAGTTTCAAATGTTTATTGGCTTGAAATCATAAAATTATTTATTGGATAAATTAATTAAAGGACTAGTTGTTTCTTCAAAACAATTTTATATTTATTGGGATAGTAAATACATACATTTCATACTTTCTAAGATTTTGCAAATATGGGTTTAATTAGTGGCTAATTTAGAATCAGTTAGCCTTGGTAGCCTCTTAAAACATTTTCTTAAATTATAAATTTTTCTATTAAATTACCAGTTTACCGTCTTCCATTCACACCCCATTTCCCACATGAAGAACTCATTCATTATCTGGGCCATTCATTATTGGGCCAATCCTCACCCTTTAGCCCACAACTCTCTCTCCCTATTTAAGTCCCTCATCACCATTCCCGAGAAACCCTAATCTCCAAATTATTTAGCTAGCCCCCACAATTTCCCACAAGCCAACAAGCCATCACCATTTTTGTGTGCTCGTGTCCGTGTGTCCATCATTACCGTGTCAGCCGTGTTGGCCTCGGGTCCGACCCCGGGTGTCCTATCGTATCCATTCATTTTCTGTGTCCGGTTACAACATTACAACCGATTTTGTGTCCGACACCATCTGGACACACCCACCCCTGTACAGTACTACATCAGATTCCTGTGTTCAGCCCCGGACACGTCCCCCCCCACAGTCATCAACCGCCGTGTCCAGCCCCGGACACGACCCCGACACCTCCACAGAACCTGATCCTAACCCTAGATC
The DNA here is from genome assembly GCA_036927795.1 of Iris macrosiphon. Taxonomy (NCBI): domain Eukaryota; kingdom Viridiplantae; phylum Streptophyta; class Magnoliopsida; order Asparagales; family Iridaceae; genus Iris; species Iris macrosiphon. Next base: position 103,843,667 of record JAYESA010000012.1, on the reverse strand, counting down.
TGACCCGCCGCCCGGAGCCGACGTCGTCACCGCCGCCCTGTTGCTGCTCTGGTGTAGACCGCCGCCTCCTCGAGTCAGATCCGCCGGTGGCCGCCGAGAAGAACGTCGAGCCCGCGTCGAGCCGTCGACTGCCGCTGGCACCTCGGACCTCCTCACCCTCGCAGAGTCGACCGCCGCCTCAGATCCATCGAGCAGACTGCCGCCGAGTCGAGTTTCCGCCGCCTCGAAGCCGCCGCCGCCTCGGACCCTCTCACCCGCGTCGAGCCGTGGCCGCCCCCCTCAGCGTCGACCGCCGCTGCTCTCGAGTTCGACCGCCGCAGCCAGATCCGTCGAGCCGAGCACCGCCGGTTCCTCGAACCACCGCCGCCGCCGAGTTCCCCCGGCGGACTTTCCCGTGACCGACGCCGGAAACCCCTTCCGTGAGCCCCTCTTTCTCTTCCCTCTCTTCTGTTGATTGAGTTAGGTTACAGTTAATCAGTGAATCAATTAGTAAATATAATTAGTTAGTATATAATTAGATTAATATATTAATTAGTTTAGTTAATTTATATTAGTATTAGTTTAGTTAATTAATTTTTTATCAGTTAATTATTTTATAATCAATTAGTTAAATTATGTAATTAGTTATATTAATTAATTAGTTATATAATAATTAGTTAATATAACTAGTTTAGCTTATATATAATTAGTTTATTTTTATGTAATAAATATAATGGTTTTGATTATGTAAAATATAATAATTCGTTGGGATTATATTACTATTTAAGAAATAGTTTCAAAAATCAAAGATTAGTTCGAAATTGGTTAATTGGGCTGGTAACTGAAATTACTAATGATATATAAATACATTTGTTTTTACATAAATTCTAAATTTTTATAAATAAACTTTTATTTGTAATTATTGTTCGAGAATATGCATATACACATGAGTATATATGTATAATGATATGTAGTTGTTTAAGTACTAAAATGTATTTTAGCATAAATGTTTCTTAGTATATATATGATAATGTATATAGTGTATTTCTATTTAGTGTATATATTTTATATATATCTTGCGTATTTCTCTATTTTTCTATATATGTATATCAAAATGTATTTTAGTATAAATACGTATTAAATATATATGGGTATTAATTTAACTGTGTTCATATAATTTATGTCAATGTATGTTTTCGTAATTAATGATATATATATATATTTAATTGGTATAATTACCTGTATATAGTATAATTATTATTTTGGTACAAATATATATGTGTATATATATTTTGTATGGGTATATGTTAATAAAAATGTATTTTGGTATAAAAACGTATATTTGATATATTATATATATACTTGTGTACATATAGGGTATGAGTATATTTTTATTTTGGTGTATATAAATGTATATATGTATATATTCTTAAATAATGGGTGACATATATTTTTCATAAATAAAATATATTTCCACTTGTATATACTTTGGAATAACAATATATGTATTATATTTGATCGTTAATAATACTACGTTTAATTGGTGAATATACTAGATGACCCTAGTTGACTAGTGCCCTGCCTGACATGGCCCAGAGACCAGTATTTTTGACTGTGTTAGCGTAGCATCTGATGCAAATGTGGTTTTGCTTGTGTTATGTTTATAGGACTGTGGGTTACCCAGGGGATACTCTGGAACAGGACATCAATAATTACCAGCTAAGGACCCAAGGCGAGTACATTCTCTGATTAGTTTCTAATTTATGATATCTCCTATGTTCACTGTATCTAGTGTAAATATCCATGTTCTTGACACGTTGTTACACGGATTGGTATACACGGATCTCGTCATGAGATGTTATTCCTTATTCATGGTGTAGCTTGTACAAGACTTGTTTTCCTTGTTATCTTGTGCATGTACAGACACTGATTCCCGGGGAGATTTGCTACCTTCCTAGGGAATCCCGTGCCATAGCGTACCATGATTGGATCTACTATACCAGTCGGGGGTTTGGGGAGTACTTTAGTGTAGATATGTGATCATACCCAACTTTATATGCACCATAGCTCACCCCACATCTCACGTCGGGTGCGGCCTGACCATTTACATGCTCCATAGCTGTTACGTGTGATTAGCCTGACCTCTACATGCATCATAGCTAACCAACGGTTAGCCTGACTTTATATGAACCATAGCTAATCACATGTAACCAGCCTGATCAAGTTCCCAAGCCGATCACATATTAAAGCTAGTACTCACACACTTAGTCATAGAATTCTTGCTCTTGACATATTGTTCTTTTCCTGCATTTACTTACAGTATTTCCAGTATTTCTCTTATTGTACATTTCTCGTACCTATACATGCATCTGGTATGTTTCCATCTAGAACTGCTACATAGTTTATGTCATTTATATAGAACTGTTATTTAGAGATGTACTTTGCTCCTTCCTGACTGGAAAAATATTTTTCCAGACTGTGACCTTAGTGGACTTGTTTCTGACACAGGGGGATTGGATGTTACTGATTGCAGGTATGATTATGTTGTCATTAGACTTGTGTTGTATTATTTTATTTCTTCAAATTCCTATCGTGCTGTAGTTGTGATTGAGTATGTTGTTAATATTTTATAGTATTATCCGAGTCTCCTTATGGAGTTGGATACTAGCGTGAGATTTGTTTAGATAGTACTCGACCTAGACAGCATTCTACCGCCGATGCTGCGGCGTAGGCTGGACGTACCCACGCACTCGTGCCCCTAAACCGGGTGCGGGTCGTGACACATAAGCTCTCGGTACACTACTACCACCCGAGGGTCTGTATCTCCCAGCTTCCGATTTGTAGGAACATATTCTTCATAAGGAGTATCCCCCATTGGCAGTCTTGAAATCTCTGCCATTTCGTGAAGGGCCAATCCCAACTCCCCCAGTGGAGTGGCGAAAGTTCCCGTCAGCGAGATATATCGCTCCATCAAAGCCAAGAACAAGTTGGGGTTGAGAGGTAACCCAACACTGGTAGCCTCCACAGCTTCGTACAGACCAATGCTCTCCAGCTCCGTCTGAAAGTTCTTCAATGCCCAGGCAGCTAAACGAATCCATCAAAGATTTGTAGGGGTAAGCCACCCAATCCTCCGAGGATTAACCTTGGGGTATACCCCTCCATGCTCCATGAAGTCATTACAGAAAGTCGATAATTGGACTGGCTGGAAAATACAGTGTCTTCACTAGGGACAATACCCAAAAATAACCCCCGGAAAGGTATGACGGGACCAGAAGGGCGACTGACAAATGACCCTCGGTTGGATCCTTTCTAGTAAAATATCTTCCCCGGCTGGCCATAAAGATTGGGAGTCAGAGTCCACGACATCCTCCTCGGATGTGTGGCATGGAAGAATGCCGAGATAGGGTAATCTCTCAACATCTTGGGCAGATACAGGACCAGGCCCCCGACAGGAAAAACCCAGTACTCTTTCTTGGGCTTCGTCTGTGATTGTTTGTCAATCATATCCCCAAAGAGGAAAGATAATTTTATGTAGTTGGCCCCGTCTATGTACGCCAGGGGCTCTCTGTTGATCATGCTCAACAACATTCGCTCTCCTTGAGACGATATCAGGATTCCCCTTCCTTCAGGATACTTAGATCCGGAAATAGGAAATATCACATGCGACAAATCCTGGTAATTGGAGTTCAGCATCCCAGTAGCAGAACCCATCACCTCAGACAACGGGGATATCTGCAAGTCAACTACAGAATACAAGAAGAACATGTCAGTTTCTATACTAGACATTATAGTCTTGCAGCTTATGCCAAAGATCAACAGTCTGTGCTTTTATGCCAAGACTATAAAAACTTGAATTTTTACGCTGGAATCTAGTTCCTATGCATAAAATTTAAGGTTGGCAGTATACAGTCTGTGTTTTTATGCCAGACTGCCAAAATTTGAATTATAACGCCAAAATTTTTATCCAGAGCGTAACATTCAAAGTTTGTATTATACGCCAAATTTTGACAGTCAAAGCTTTTACCCCAGACTGTTAAAATATGGAGTTTTTACGCTGACACATTAGGAATGTGGGCATAAAAGATAAAACATATTTGTGCATCATCTTCCTCAAAGAGGCTATCAACACAGAAGATGACCTAGCGTGTTCACGTACAACGTGTGCGAAGGGTTTTCTTCGTTCTTGTTGTCCCAAAAGGTTTACCTAGCACAGCTCGTCGGTGGGACACTTCGGTCAGAACGAGATTCGCCCTGCCCGATAGGAGTCTCTCTTGCTTGGGCAGAGGAACGAGAAGAAGAGGCAGCCTTCTTTTCCTTAGAGGAGGAGATTGGTTTTGGTGCCATTGCTAAAAACTCAGAATGTCCAGAGAAGAAACGAAGGAAAGTTCTCAAAGAGACGAAGGGTTTTCTGATGCAAAAGACAGATGAAAAGTTTTCTCTGAAGGCCTTGGGATATTTATAGAGTTTAGATAAACTCCTCGAATCCCTAACCAAATTCGATATTTAATATTCGGTTATGATTGGGGACTATGTTAGTCTATTATTTAAAAGAAGAAGACGGACAGTCAACGATCCAGATTCTACGCACAGAGCAAATCTATGATTTTACGCTAAGGAGCTTTTTACGATCGAGAAGCCACAAATCTACGATTTTACGCTCAGAGGCTATAAGTCTACGGTTTTAGGCCCGGATGCTTTTATGCTCGGTAGCTTTTACGCTTGAGAGGCTACAAACCTACGACTTCACGCTCAGAAACTATAAATCTATGATTTCACGCTCAGAAGCTTTTTTACGCTCAGAGGCGACAAATCTACTACTTCATGCTCGGAAGTTCTCTTTTCAGAGGCTACAGATCTACAATTTTACTCCCGGATGCTCTTATGCTCAGTAGCTTTTATGCTCGAGAGGCCATAAACTCATGATCTTATGCCTATCTACACTACAGATCTATGACTTTTTGCATATCTAAAAATGTGCAGGCCAGAATATGCGTATATCTGAACAAATCTCAGAGCAGCCAATTGTAAGGGTACACACAGAAGATACTCCTCCTTGGCCTCAAAATGTCTCAAGTACCCAAAGTATACAGAGTTCAACATTAAAAATGGCTCTTCTTCTTGGGTCAATTGGAAGTTCATCCAAAATCCAGTCTGAATATTTTCTCTACAGTCCAAGATGGTGACTCAGTTTCGACAGCCATTTCTCGCCCTAGTTCAAGAGATTTTTGAGAAATCATTCTTGAAGATGATGGTCTGAACAAGAATCCTTCTTATCATAGAAGTAACAAGTTCAGAATTCTATGCAGTTCTTTATTCCTAACAGCAGGATAGTTCGAATATTCGACTTAAATGCAAAGCAGTCTACTAAGTGTCCTTAGTTACGCGTAAAAGATGGGACGAGACCAGATACTCTTTTTATCAGAGTTGACGTAAAGTTATTTCAGACGTGTCGAAGCTGCACACATTCAGACTTCATCACATCAAAAAAATATATGGCAAAATCATTGGATGCGTAGAAGAAGACAATTTTATTGATCATGATTACATATAAGGGAAATTCCAGCTACAAAGGGTTTTTAACCTCATTTAAAGATCACGCCCAGAATCTGTTCTGTCAGTGTAAAACCCCTATTTTCAAAAAAATTATATTTATTATTTTATTAATTAATAATTTAATTATATTAATTATGTGCTAATTAGGAGAAATAGATTTTTATTAATTTTTATTTTAAGTGTTCGGGCACTTAGAGGATTTATGGAACAATTATGAATTTTTTTCGAATTTATTTCATGTAGGAGACCCCTTGAGCAGTTGCTAGCTTAACGGTGTGCATTATTCTAATCTATAATTTTTCTTGTGAGAATATATATATATATATATATATATATATATATATATATATACAAATATATATATGCATATATATAATTTATAAAGAAAAAGGAAAAAAAAGAAATAAAAAAGAAAAAGAATAAAAGAAAAGAAAAGAATGGAAAAGAAAAAGGAGAAAGAAAAAAAAAGGGAAAAGGAAACAAAAATGAAAGAAGGGGGACTAAAGCGTAAATCAACAAAACCTCTTTGAAAATAATGTAGCAGCCAACAGCTTACTCGCGCGGAAGATTCTTTATATATATATATATATATATATATATATATATATATATATATATATATATATATATATATATATATATATATATATATATATATATATAATATCTCTTCACAAACCCTAAACCTAATCATTAAAATCTCCAGACCCCCTCTTCTCATCTAGAGCCGCCACCGCAGCCAGAGAACCCCGCCAGGCCGTCCAAACCATTCCGACGACCCCAATCTCGCGTATTGCAGATTCCCACACGAGGTACCTTCGCTCCGGAGTTGTTTTTCGTCGACTCGCTCAACCAAACGCCGTTTCTTCTTCACCGGTATGCTCACCCCTGAACCCTCTCCCATATTTATATAATAGCAGACCTGGAATAATGTGTACCCATAGGCGAAAATAGCGCCCAAGTTGGCACGAGCAGACCAAATTCTGTGACCACCCATGTTACCGAGTTCATATCTCCCACCACAGAGATCCGAATTCGGTAATTTTTTTTGATATGTGTAGAACACTTAACCTAGTTTATTTTTTGTTAAATAACCCTGAATTATTAGCTGCTGTGGACAGAATTAAATTCGTCACAAAACCCCGCGAATCCATTTTTTCCAGATTTCTAAAAGTTGGAAATCAGAGCGCGCTCCGCTAAACGGGACCGCCCCGCCGTGTACCAAGTGTACCGAATGGTGCAAGCAGCATAACCGGACACATAAAAATTTATGGAAACTGATTCGGACATGTGTGTGCACCGGAATCAGGCTGTATCCGCGGACACACCCTATATCACAACTTTTATAGAACTTGTGCGTATTTTGTGCACGCTTATCAGACTGCGACGAAACTTGCGCCACTGGACTCGGGGTAACGTGCTGGTCCAGTGACCCTATTTTCACGCAATTTTGAGATGGTTGACCAAATCACCAATTGGCGGGCCCTATAGTTGACTTTTGGACAAAATTGTGTTTGGCCCATCGGAATCTATATTTGGACATACCGTTGGGTTCGTATTGACATTTAGAGTTGTTTGACCTATAGTTTATCCCATTTAGAGACTGTTATCCTTGGCACACTTTTCGGTGCAAAGTGGGCCACATGTGGACCCCACTTTTACCCAAAATTACCGTTTTGCCTTTGTGTCCAAATTGGAAGAAAGGGAAGTACTTTTTAGCTATTTTGCTTATTCTTGGAACGTTGGTGATGTTTATTTCAGCATCCGGAGACGTTCATTCTAAGGCCGTAGCTTCTGACTCTTGGTGTTGACATCGGGACACTACATTTTGCAGCTTTCATGCTAGGCAAGATACCTTGCCAAGTTGTTTATAGTATTTTGCATGCTTAGTATATTTATTTCATTTCTGTTTATTCATTGCATGTGTAGTTCTTTCAGTCATTACTATATATTAGATATGTTGACACACACTTGACACTTAGTATCATCGAGGACAATCATTAGGCGTATGGGCTTTAACCACTCTGGTAACACCGTAGTCACTAGTACGCACTATGGTGGTCATGTCCGATAGTCGCTACCCCAGCGGTATGTCGATAGATGGAGTCACGAGGGTGGCTACCCCCGCGGTATGTCGGCTGATGATGTTCATGGACGTGTGTGTGAGTTGTGAGATTAGATCGAGTAGCCTACCCTTGCCCATACGTCAAAAAGTTGTCCTCATTTGCATTCATATAGATTATCTTGTACAGCGTACTTATTTATTTTCAAATTATATGCATGTTTACTGTATTCAAGTTGGCTCGCTTTCTGTATCTTGTTACGTCCCTCTAAGGACCTGGTCCTCTGCTAGGTGTATCTGCTCTTGAGTATTTATAGGAGTACGGGCCTAGACCTGACGCATTCCTTTCTGCCGATAAGGTCTTACCTTCTGAGCATCGTTGATTATCTAGCGATGGATTCTTTTAGCTGATACACTTTTGTCTTCACATTATTTTATATTGGAGACTTTATGCTCCTCTCTCATTTTAGTTTTGGATATAGTCTTTGGTAGTGGATTTGTCTCCACCCGACTATTATTTTGGATATTTCAGACTCCTTATTCTAGTTTAGTATTTCTTTTCTATGACTTGTTGTGTGGATGAGATTAGCATATCTGTGACTTGTGACATTATATATACCACATGTGAGTTTATATTCATATTACAGCGTACGTATGGGTTATGGTTTCCATATATTGGAGTTGCCATATCCATACGGCTGGCATGCTTACGTGTTCTAGTCCTACGTATTATTGGGACTGGGACATGACATGTTTTTGTGGTGGCCCATGCAGGTCGAGTTAGCCATTTTGGTTACGTCACTGTACCGAGCGGGCCTGCACCTATTATTAGAATTTTAGATCTCATCCACACTTGACTATAACTTACCTTTCTTCCAAAATATCCTACTTAAGTTCTTGCATCCTGCTTGATTCATGTACTCTTCTTAATCCTTCGTCCATCTCTTGCAGAGAGATGAATTTGCATAACGGGCATGCCGCCACCGGGGACAACACGTCTCCAGGGGACGACGACCAATCACCAGGGGTGACCTCAACGACACCTCTTCTTCCCGGACCGGATAGACTGACTAACAATCAAATTCCATCAACCCCTTCCACGATACCTAATAGAACTTTTCTAGCTCCACCAGCACCGCAGGATGGCCAAACACAGCTGTTCCAATTCTTTCAGATGATAATACACGGACAAAGGCAGCAAGCAGCAGAGCCGAGGCTAGAATTTTTGGCAGCGCTTGAGAGAATGTCTGCACTAGCCCCTGCACCAACCCAGGCACTAGTTTTAGTACCACAAGCTTGGGTTGGTTCAGTCAAGGATTTGTGCAGATGGGCCCTAAGCCATATAAGGACAATGAGAGTCCAGAGGAGACCACGAACTGGATTGCCAATACCAAGAAGTTGTTAGAGGCATCACAACTACCTACTGACCTATGGATGATAGGCGTGAGGACTCAGTTAGAAGGCAACGCGCATCACTGGTGGGAATCAATGGAGCACCAGTTGGGTACGCGTCAGACTTGGGAACAATTCTTGGAATGCTTTGAGAGGAAGTACTTTTCGGATACTGTAAGGGACGCATTGTACGATCAGTTCCTCCATCTAGAGCAAGGGGATAAGACGGTTGATGAGTATGACGCAGAGTTTAGCCGTCTCAGTAAGTATGGCACAGTCCTAATACCTAATGACTTGGAGAAGGCTAAGAGATTTTACCGTGGGCTGACTCGGGAGCTCCAGCACTACACTAGCTCCCAGTCCCGGATCTCTTATGCCGAGCTATTGACAGAGGCCAGGATCAAAGAGGCCATCAGCAAGGAAAACGAAATTCAACAGAGAAGTCACCAAGGACCAGTAAGGATACAGCAAGGAGGACCCATTCGACACCCTTTGACACGCCAGCAATCAGATAGTGCTGCACCATATCCAACAAAGGAGCTCCGTACTTGTCACTATTGTGGTAAGATAGGTCATATTCTAAGAGACTGTCATCGTCGATTGGGGTTGTGCATGATATGTGGATCAATTCACCATCAAGCCCGAGAATGTCCTAAACAGAACCAGAGACCTATGGCATTAGAATCAGGAACACCACATACACCCTCAAGTATAGAAGACTAAAGAGACCCGCCACTGCTTCTACAGTCTACACAAATGGAGGGGACTAGACCTCAGTTGAACAACCAAGGACAAGGCCAAGCACTCATTATGACAAGTATGGGAGAGCAGACACAGGAAGCCGTAGATAAAGGTACGACCTTTTAGTTATAATTGTCTTTGCATTCTCATAACCCCATTGTGACACAAGATCTTAGATGTACAAATAGATGTAGAATTATATATATGGTAGTCTAGCAGTTATAAGAATGTATGTATATTTTACCCAGGTGGCATACACGTGCTGCTAATGGATGACGTAAGTAGCAGTAGTAGTATTCTTCCCCTATCCTTATCTCGTCCTCTTGGGTGACTCATCTCCTCCTTTTTTATTTATTCCTTATCTCGTGCGTAACTCTTCCTATCATAGTCATATCTTTCGTGCCATTATGAATTGTTTGATATCAACCTCACCCCTATTTTATTAGTTAAACATAAATGTGTTAGTAATGCTTGATAACTAAGGATGAGTTCTTAATATGTATATGCACTATAGTAATATCTGTATTCTTTATTAGTTTAACCCTTAAGTAGCACCATGTAGCCTAGTAGAAATTATTAGATCACTTGAGCTAGATCATAGACCTAATAGTTAGTCAAGACCTTAAGTGTCTCCCTAGAAAACTTTGACTATGCCTATGAAAGAGTTGAAGGCACTTGTTACGAACTGATGACTATGACAAATCGCTGGCGAGGTAGCGACAGTTGCAGCCAGACGATTATGGTAGAGTAGTCGAATTACTTGCAGCCATACTGGCAAGGTGGCGTGGCAGTATTAGACTATGATACTTGACGGTTATGGGAAAAAGTCATAGTTATGAGATTCTAGACAGGTATCCCAAGATTCTCGACCCAATAAATGTATTTGCCTTATAAACCTAGACAATAGCTTAAAAGAATGTGACTACTAGTAGAATTTTTGTAAGTTGGGTAGTGTAGACGAGTTAGAGGATGATAGAATAGTGTATGGACAATAGATGAGAAAGTGTTAGAATGGCAGACCATGAGTTTTAGGAGTCCTACTAGATACCAATATAGTTTAATAGCTATAGTTATCATTATGAATATGGGTTAGTGTCAATTTCGAGGACGAAATTTTTGTAAGTTGGGTAGAATGTAAAACTCCTATTTTCAAAAAAATTGTATTTATTATTTTATTAATTAATAATTTAATTATAGTAATTATGTGCTAATTAGGAGAAATAGATTTTTATTAATTTTTATTTTAAGTGTTCGGGCACTTAGAGGATTTATGGAACAATTATGAATTTTTTTCGAATTTATTTCATGTAGGAGACCCCTTGAGTAGTTGCTAGCTTAACGGTGTGCATTATTCTAATCTATAATTTTTCTTGTGAGTATATATATATATATATATATATATATACAAATATATATATATATATATATATATACATATATATATTTTATAAAGAAAAAGGAAAAAAAAAGAAATAAAAAAGAAAAAGAATAAAAGAAAAGAAAAGAATGGAAAAGAAAAAGTAGAAAGAAAAAAAAAGGAAAAAGGAAAAAAAATGAAAGAAGGGGGACTAAAGCGTAAATCAACAAAACCTCTTTGAAAATAATGTAGCAGCTAGCAGCTTACTCGCGCGAAAGATTCTTTATATATATATATATATATATAATATCTCTTCACAAACCCTAAACCTAATAATTAAAATCTCCAGACCCCCTCTTCTCATCTAGAGCCGCCACCGCAGCCAGAGAACCCTGCCAGGCCGTCCAAACCATCCCGACAACCCCGACCTCGCGCACTGCAGATTCCCACACGAGGTACCTTCGCTCCGGAGTTGTTTTTCGTCGACTCGCTCAACCAAACGCTGTTCCGTCTTCACCGGTATACTCACCCCTTAACCCTCTCTCATATTTGTATAATAGCAGACCTCGAACAATGTGTATCCATAGGCAAAAATAGCACCCTAGTTGGCACGAGCAGTCCGAATTCTGGGATCGCAGAAAACTGCGGTGACCACCCATGTTGTCGAGTTCGTATCTCCCACCACAGAGATCCAAATTTGGTAATTCTTTTTGATATATGTAGAACACTTGACCTAGTTTATTTTCTGTTAAATAACCCTAGATTATTTGCTGCTGTGGACAGAATTAAATTTGTCACAAAACCCCACGAACCCACTTTTTCTAGATTTCCAAAAGTTGGAAAACAGAGCGCGACCCGCCAAACGGGACCGCCCCGCCGTGTACCAAGTGTACCGAATGGTGCACACAGCATAACTGGACAAGTAAAAATTTGTGGGAACTGATTCAGATGCGTGTGCGCGCCGAAATTAGGCTGTATCTACGGACACACCCCGTGTCACAACTTTTGTGGAACTCGCACGTATTTTGTACACGCTTGTCAGACTGCAACGAAACTTACGCCACTGGACTCATGGTAACGAGCTGGTCCTGTGACCCAATTTTTACATAATTCTGAGACGGTTGACCAAATCGCCAATTGGCGGGCCCCACAGTTGACTTTTGGACAAAATTGTGTTTGACCCATCGGAATCCATATTTGGATATACCGTTGGGTTCGTATTGACATTTAGAGTTGTTTGACCTATAGTTTGTCCCATTTAAAGACTGTTACCCTTGGCACGCTTTTCGGTGCAAAGTGGGCCACATGTGGACCCCATTTTTACCCAAAATTACCGTTTTGCCCTTGTGTCCAAATTGGAAGAAAGGGAAGTACTTTTTAGCTATTTTGCTTATTCTGGGAATATTGATGATGTTTATTTCAGCATCCGTAGACGTTCATTCTGAGGCCGTAGCTTCTGACTCTTGGTGTTGACATCGGGACACTATATTTTGCGGCTTTCTTGCCAGGCAAGATACCTTGCCAAGTAGTTTACAGTATTTTGCATGCTTAGTATATTTCTGTATATTTATTTCATTTATGTTTATTCATTGCATGTGTAGTTCTTTCAGTCATTACTATATGTTAGATATGTTGACACACACTTGACACTTAGTATCATCGAGGACAATCATTAGGCGTATGGGCTTTAACCACTCTGGTAACACCGTAGTCACTAGCACGCACTATGGTGGTCATATCTGATGGTCGCTACCCCCGCGGTATGTCGATTGATGGAGTCACGAGGGTCGCTACCCCCGCGGTATGTCGGCTAATGATGTTCATGGACGTATGTGTGAGTTGTGAGATTAGATCGAGTAGCCTACCCTTGCCCATACGTCGAAAAGTTGTCCTCATTTGCATTCATATAGATTGTCTTGTACAGCGTACTTATTTATTTTCAAATTATATGTATATTTACTGTATTCAAGTTGGCTCGCTTTCTGTATCTTGTTACGTCCCTCTGAGGACCTGGTCCTCTGCTAGGTGTATCTGCTCTTGAGTATTTGCAGGAGTACGGGCCTGGACCTGACGCATTCCTTTCTGCCGAGGAGGTCTTACCTTCTGAGCATCATAGATTATCTAGCGATGGATTCTTTTAGCTGATACACTTTTGTCTTCACATTATTTTATATTGGAGACTTTATGCTCCTCTCTCATTTTAGTTTTGGATATAGTCTTTGGTAGTGGATTTGTCTCCACCCGACTATTATTTTGGATATTTCAGACTCCTTATTCTAGCTTAGTATTTCTTTTTTATAACTTGTTGTGTGGATGAGATTAGCATATCTGTGACTTGTGATATTATACATACCACATGTGAGTTTATATTCATATTACAGCATACGTATGGGTTATAATTTCCATATATTGGAGTTGCCATATCCATGCGACTGGCATGCTTACGTGTTCTAGTCCTATGTATTATTGGGACTGGGGCATGACAGTCAAGTTCTCGTATTGGTGGAGATCTTCTTTCGTCTTCTTTAGCAGTTCATCGACTTCCACAGTCGATGAACAAGAAAATGGTGAATGGCGGGAGGATACACAACTGGGCTTGTGTAAAGATCCCATCCTCTATACGCCATAATAGATTGAGTTGAGGTTTTAAACCCTACTCAATACTGGAAGACAGGGTTAGTTTGTATGCCCTCGTCCACGAACAACGGAAGAAAATACAGCTTGCAAGCTGTGTGGTCTAATGTGACCCTTCCTCTCTCCCGGACGAATCGCTATATGAAGTTGCTGATTATCTCGAGCAAAGGAAGCTATGATATCCTTCCATGATCCATCATTGTAGAGGACATTTGCTCGAAGATGCCTTCTTTTTTAGCTCCTTATATGCTGGAAGAACATGGTCTTCTTCTTCCTCAAGTCGACCTGACGAACTCCGGCAATCATCTCTGTGTAGTGAAGGAAATATGGGAAGAACAGGTTAACTCATCTTCCTTTATATAGGCAAAAGAGAACACACCGAATCCCAACAGATTCCCAAAAATCTGCCAAGAAATCAGCCTCGAGGAATGGATCGGTTTTGACCATTTCATGCTTCATTCAAAGTGTTTCAAATTATGAGAAATTTGAAAACTTTGAAGGGGGTCTTGTAGAAGCATAAAAAAATACTCTTTAGAGTTATACGCAGCATTTCAGTACTGTGCGGCGTAAGACTTGACTTCAGAGCCTTCGGCGTACAAACATAGCTTCATCGCTAGTACAGCATAAAATATAAGCTCTAGAACAACCCGCATATGCAGTATTTCCAGGCTGCTTCAGCGTAAAAAGGTTGTTACATCGCCACTTTGGTGTAAAACTCATTTGCTTTTAATGCGGTAAGAAGTGTACGAGGAACGCTTTATATTCCTCGAATGAACCTGTCAGATCATGCAGTGAACCTGACTCCTGACAAAGAGTACTGCAAGATTATCCAGATGATAGCTTAATGATGGTGCGACACAGAGACCTAAACCGTCATTTAGTAACATTTCCCTGATACAAAGTGCTTTTACGCATACAAGGGAATACGCTACCTAGTTTTACACAGGCAGACGTGAGCTTCTACGCTCAGCAGAAGACAAAATGAACTGCCACGTCAAAAGCTGCTCTTCGTACAGAGCTCGAGGCACGTCTCTGCATTTAATATTCAGAATGGGGGCAGATCTCTGCATTTAATACACGAGATTTGGTTATATTTTCAAAGACTGGGCAAGCCACAATTACGGCTAATACGTCCACATCATCACCTCCGCATATTACACTATCAGGCTATTTTTAGCTATAGGAGCACGCTATACGCTATCTCCTTAAAATATGCCGACCTGGCTATTTTCAGCTATAGGAGCACACTGTACGCTATCTTCTTGAAATACGCCAACTCAGGCTACATTTGTATCGGTGCGTGGCAAAGCTATTTGGTCCAGAATATGCTCAAGACCTCAGTCAAGAAAGGAGGATCAGCTATCTTCTACGCCAGCTACCTATCCATGCAGCAGCAGGCTTCTACGCCTATTTTGGCTTCTATGCCAACCTACTTGGTTTCTACGCCTACTTGGCTTCTATGCCTATTTGGCTTCTATGCCAACTCGACAACCATTTGGCTTCTATGCCAACTCGACAACCATTTGGCTTCTATGCCAACCTGACGCCTTCTACGCCTATTTGGCTTCTACGCCGACCTGACAACTATTTGGCTTCTATGCCATGGTGACAGTTATTGGCTTCTACGCCAACCTTTTTTATGCAAGGGGCAGTTACCTACGTGGCTTGTATGTCGTGATCTTCGTAGCAGTTATACGTATTTTCTCATTATGGGACACGCGTCACACGCTCATTCATAAGATCATTTATACGTGGGTGGCAGTTATTATAACTGCCGCATAAAAAGTGCCATACTCTCCACTGTCGGGCTTCTACGCCGACTGAACGGTTATTGTCACTAAAATCCCTATAAATGGAGACCTCTATTGACAGAGGTCCAAGGTCGGAAATTGTCAAAGGTCGGAAATGTTGGAGAACAAGTCAGGGGATTAATTTAGGAGAGAGAAGAATCCAGAGCACACACAGAGAGCAGTGATCGACGATTTTGGCATCGAGCATCTACTCCTTCTTACAAATTTTGAAGCTTCTACTTCTTCTACGGTACTTCTTCATCATCGTGTGGTCCAAGGGACAAAGTGATCGACCGTAGATCAGACTCCTATAGCAATATTTACCCAGATTAAAATTTGTACTTAATATCCTCGTATAGCATTAATAGTACTTCTTGTTTGTAAACCTAAGAAAGGGTTTTGTATAAACCTAGTTTTATTTCTTCCGTTTATTATCAAATACAAGATTTTGGGGATCTGTTGGGATTCGGTGTGTTCTCTTTTGCCTATAAAAAGGCTGATGAGTTAAAATGTTCTTCCCATATTTCCTTCACCACATAGAGATGATTGCCGGCGTTCGTCGAGTCGACTTGAGGAAGAAGAAAACTATGTTCTTCAAAAATATAAGGAGCTAAAAAAGAAGGCATCTTCGAGCAAATGTCCTCTGCAACGATGGATCATGGAAGGATATCATAGCTTCCTTTGTTCGGGATAATCAGCAACTTCATATGGCGATTCGTCCAGGAGAGAGGAAGGGTCACATTAGACCACACAGCTTGTAAGCTCTATTTTCTTCCGTTGTCGTGGACGAGGGCATACAAACTAGCCATTTCTTCCAATATTGAGTTGGGTTTAAAATCTCAACTCAATCTGTCATGGCATATGGAGGATGGGCTTGTGTAATTGATACATGCCCAATTCTGTATCCTCCCGCCATTAATTATTTTCTTGTCAATCGGTTACAGGAAACCGACTAACTACTGAAGAAGACGGAAGAAGATCTCCATCCATACGAGAACTTGACAGAACAGATTCTGGATGTGATCTTTAAATGAGGATGAGAAACCCTTTGTTGACTGGATTTCTCTCATATGTAATCATGAAGATGAAAAAACCATTGTAGACTGGATTTCCCTCATATATAATCATGATCAATAAAATTGTCTTCTTTTAAGCATCCAATGATTTTGCCATATTTTTTTGCTGTGATGAAGTCTCAATATGTGTAGCTTCGGCACGTCTGAATAACTTTATGCCGACTCTGATAAAAAGAGTATCTGGTCTCGTCCCGTCTTTTTTGTGTAACTGAGGACACTTAGGAGACTGCTTAGCATTTACGTCGAATATTTGAATTGTCCTGCTGTTAGAAATAAAGAACTACGTAGAATTCTGAACTTATTACTTCTATAATAAGAAGGATTATTGTTCAGACCATCATCTTCAAGAATGATTTCTCAAAAATCCCTTGAACTAGGGTGAGAAATGGTTGTCAAAACTGAGTCGCCATCTTGAACTGTAGAGAAAATATTTAGACTGGATTTTGGATGAACTTCCAATCGACCCAAGAAGAAGAGCCATTTTCCATGCTGAACTCTGTGTACTTTGGGTACTTGGGATATTTTGAGGCCAAGGAGGAGCATCTTCTGCGTGAACCCTTACAATTGGCCGCTTTGAGATTTGTTCAGATATACGCATACTCTGGCCTGCGTATTTTAAGATATGTGGAAAGTCATAGATCCGTATTATAGATGAGCATAAGATCATGAATTTGTGGCCTCTCGAGCGTAAAAAGCTACTGAGTATAAGAGCATCTGGACGTAAAACTGTAGATCTGTAGCCACTGAAAAGAGAACTTCCGAGCATGAAGTCGTAGACTTATCTCCTCTGAGCGTAGAAAGCTTCTGAGTGTGAAATCATAGATTTGTAGCCTCTGAGCTTGAAGTCGTAGGTTTGTAGCCTCTCGAGCGTAAAAGCTACAGAGCATAAAAGCATCCGGGTGTAAAACGGTAGACTTATAGCCTATGAGCATAAAATCATAGATTTGTAGCTTCTCGAGCGTAAAAAAGCTCCTTAGCGTAAAATCGTAGATTTGCTCTACGCATAGAATTTGGATCGATTGACTGTCCGTCTTATTCTTTTAAATGATAGGCTGACGTAGTCCCCAATCATAACCGAATATTAAATATCGGATTTGGTTAGGAATTCGAGGAGTTTATCTGAACTCTATAAATACCCCAAGGCCTTCAGAGAAAAACTTTTTATCTGTCTTTTGTAAAAGAAAACCCTTCGTCTCTTTAGCACTTTCCTTCGTTTCTTTTCTGAGCATTCTGAGTTTTTAGCAATGGCACCAAAACCAATCTCCTCTTCGAAGGGAAAGAAGGCTGCCTCTTCTTCTCGTTCCTCTGCCCAAGCAAGAGCGACTCTCATCGGGCAGGGCAAATCTTGTTCTGACCGAAGTGTCCCACCAATGAGCTGTGCACTGGGCGTTATAGGTAAAGATTTTGAGTCGACAAGAATGAAGAAAACCCTTTGCACACGTTGTACGGAAATACGCTAGGTCATCTTCTGTGCTGATAGCCTCTTCGAGGAAGATGATGCACAGAGATGTTTTATCTTTTACACCCACATTCTTAATGTGTTAGCATAAAAAACTCCATATTTTACAGTCTGGCGTAAAAGCTTTGACTGTCAAAATTTGGCGTATAATACAAACTTTGAATGCTATGCTCTGGATGAAAATTTTGGCGTAACAATTCAAATTTTGGCAGTCTGGCATAAAAATACAGACTGTATACTGCCAACCTTGAATTTTACGCATAGGAAATAGATTCTAGCGTAAAAACTCAAGTTTTCACAGTCTTGGCATAAAAGCACAGACTGTTGATCTTTGGCATGAGCTGCAAGACTATAATATCTAGTATAGAAACTGACTTGTTCTTCGTGCATTTTTGTTGTAGACTTGCAGATATCTCCGTTGGCTAAGGTGATGGGTTCTGCTACTGGGATGCTGAACTCCAATTACCTGGAGGATTTGTCGCATGTGACATTTCCTATTTCTGGGCCTCAATATCCTGAAGTAAGGGGAATCCTGATATTGTCTCAAGAAGAGCGAATGCTATTGAGCATGATCAATGGAGAGCCCCTGGCATACATAGATGGGGCCAACTACATAAAACCGGCTTTCCTCTTCGGGGATATGATTGACAAACAATCCCAAACGAAGCCCAAGAAAGAGAACTAGGTTTTTCCTGCCAGGGGCCTGGTCCTGTATCTGCCCAAGATGTTGAGTGATTACCCTATCTCTGTATTCTTCCATGCCACACATCTGAGGAGGATATCGTGGACTCTGACTCCTAATCTTCACGACCAGCCGGGGAAGATATTTTACCAGAAAGGATCCAACCGAGGGTCATTTGTCAGTCGACTTTCTGGTCCCGTCATACCTTTCCGGGGGTTATTTCTGGGCATTGTCCCTAGTGAAGATACTACATTATTCCAGCCAGTCCAATTACCGACTTTCTGTAATGACTTCATAGAGCATGGAGGGGTATACCCCAAGGTTAATCCTCAGAGCAATGGGTGGCTTACCCCTACAAATCTTCGATGGATTCGTTTAGCTGCCTGGGCGTTGAAGAACTTTCAGACGGAGCTAGAGAGCATTGGTCTATACGAAGCTGTGGAGGCTACCAATGTTGGGTTACCTCTCAACCCCAACTTGTTCTTGGCTTTGATGAAGTGATATATCTCGCTCACGGGGACTTTTGCCACTCCACTGGGGGAGTTGGGATTGGCCCTTCACGAAATGGCAGAGATTTCAAGACTGCCAATGGGGTATACTCCTTATGAAGAGTATGTTCCTATAAACCGGGAGCTGGGGGATACAGACCCTCGGGTGGTGGCAGTGTACTAGGAGCTGATGTGCCACTATTTAGCATGTACCGCCTCTTATGATGAGCCTTCTGATTTGGCACATACCAACAAATGGGCGTCCTAACTCTTTTTCCATCAGGCTAGAGATGCTAAGCCAGACAATGTCATAGATAGCAGGGATAGGCCTTTGAGTTTTCTGAGCGTGCTTAGTACTCAAGAAGTCAATGATCATATTGAAGACAATGGGGCTTCATATCAGATTCTCGACGAAGGGATAGGGAAATATCCTGCAGGCACTAAAACATACAGTTATTTGAGGCATTATCGCAGACCACTGTCCAAGGAAGCTCAACTGGCTGGCTTCCTCTCCATATGGCTGTGCCGACTGGTAGTACCCGGCATTGCATCTTCAGATCGCATTCAACGTAACACTTTATGGCCTGCAGTGTATTTGGCGTTTGGGGCGAGACTGGGCTTGCTCTCTGCCATGGTGTGCCGGATAAAAGCTGGCCTGAGGGCCATGACTGACGGGCTGCTTGCCGATGAAACACGGCGTAAGAGCTTTTTATTGGTTGGTCTGCATTAGACCTTCCCATTTGTTATATATAAGTGAAGACCATTGCTTCTTGGAACCCTATCTGCCTAGTCGGTTCGCCAGACAATTCGGGTATGACCAGTTGTATGTGGGAAACGCCATCACCAGCTTCAAGTCCAGAGGTGGGCTTATTGACGGAGTGAGAGGATGGCGACACTTCATATTGGGTTGTACTGGAGCAGCCTTTACTATACCAGCGACTTCCCTCTCCATGGAGTTGTGCATCCTCCATTCGTATGTCCAGTTTTATGTGGCAACCAATACCTTCCATCGCGATTTTGATATGCGTGGAAGTTTTAGGATGCCTTCTTCTAAGTCCACGAGAAAAGAGGATATCCCATCAGTTTCCTCTGACGAGGGTGAAGACTCTGTCAATCCAGATGAGCTTTTGCTAATAGTACCAAGAGGTAAAATACCTTCGCCTACAGAGCCTCTGGTTATACCTGGAAAGCGAAGGGCTCATGTCCCGAAGGTGGCTTCCCCTCACAAGAAAAAGAAGATTACTGGTGGTCTTGTCAGGATTTCCAGTCATGAGGCTCCTAGGAGTGAGCCTGTTGTTTCCCCTGTTGGGGCTGATCCTTTGATCAGAGGTCCCTCACCTAATAGAGAGGGAACCTCCACAATTCTGGCTGGCAGTGCCGGAGAATCTTTGCTTGAGGCTACTATTGCTGCTACCACTTCAGGTAGTAGTACGAGATCGCCTTCGGGACCAAACCAAATAAGAATATCTTTATCCAGACCAGCGACGGAATAAACCCCTGCCACGTTTGTAAGTATACCCAGCGAGATTCTTGGTGAAGACCTGGAAGAATATATGCCAGTGTCAGTTGACACAATTCCTTCTTCAGGTATGACAGTTCGCTTAGCATCATTAAGAAATGATTTAGCTGTACTGGCTCCAAACGTGCCCTATATACCATCGGTTATGGGTAAATGTCATCTTTTCGCCTATTTTAGAAAAATTAACATCATATTGATATTAACTTTCTCTTGTCTTCTTTTCAGGAGAAGACATCTACGGAGAGAGCAGCGTCGACGTACCTTTTGGCTCTGTTTTAGCTCCTGCCAATGATATGGAGGTGTCCGACTTCGAAGAGGAAACATTTTTGGGTGCCGCCTCGCCCGAGACGGTTTCGATATCTCCAGAAGAGGATGAGCCTGTCATTTCAACAATACCTTCTTTGAGTACACCGGCCACTTTGTCCGTTGTTG
This sequence comes from Iris macrosiphon, assembly GCA_036927795.1. Taxonomy (NCBI): domain Eukaryota; kingdom Viridiplantae; phylum Streptophyta; class Magnoliopsida; order Asparagales; family Iridaceae; genus Iris; species Iris macrosiphon. Next base: position 103,822,503 of record JAYESA010000012.1, on the reverse strand, counting down.
GCGCATCTTCTTTTGTCGCACCATCTGTTGAGGCGACGAATGTGGCAACATCCTCCGCCGTCATTTCTGGAGGAGGATTTGGCGATATTGCAACCACTCCCAGCATCCATTCGGATCTAGCCATGCTGACTGAGCAGTATACTAGTCTTTTCTACACCACTTTGAGAACGCTGATATCGATGGTGCTGGAGAAGAATCCAGGCTTCGATGCTCTGAGGAGGTCCTCCCAGTTTGCGATAGCGCCGATCAGAGATTTCAATGATGCTGGAAGAGCTGACGCGCTGGAGCAAATAGTTAATGGTTTGGAATAACCCATTAACGATTATTTGCAGTTATCTCGAGGCAGCATTGACGGTCTTGTTCAAGCTCGGTATGACTCCTTAACTACAGAACTTGCTGGGCAAATGGAATCTATGAACAAATCCGTCCAGGAATAACAGCAGGAGATGGATCGAGGGCATGCCAAATTGGAGTATGTCATTCCCCAGCTGACTCAGTAAGAAGCCGAATATAAGGAAGAGACTGCGAGGGTACGCAGATTGAAAGATAAACTCGCTCAGACAGAGGAGAAGGATCTCTCTTTGTCGGCCTCTCGAGATATGCTGAAAGATCGAATGGAGACTGCTCAGCAGAACCTGACGCAAGTGGGTGTCATCTATGCAGGTTTTATTTATGCTCGATCCAAGCTATCTGCTTTGAACAATGAGGCGGCAAGGTTGGAGCGGGCTCGTGCCGACGTCATGAACTCCAGAGATGAGAGAATGGTCACTCTGGTGCAGCAGATTCGTGACTTAACTGCTCCTCCCAAATAATGTACCTTTTTGTTTCTCCTGTAATTTCTCGGAGATAATAAAGACATATTTTCTGACTTTGTGGGCCCATCATTTTAGAACGTGATAGGCTAGGGTGAAAGTGATATCAAAGGTATCATTTATATGACATACTTTTATTAAGGTTTTGTTGAATGTAAATCTATTTAGATTTAACATGAACCTGAAAGAATATAATCCAACTAAATTTGTATACTAAACACTATCAGAGGTATCATTAACATGACAGGCTTACAAATTAGTTAATGATATCTATTCGGAGGTTACATGAACCTGATAGAATATGATCCGGCTAACCTTTGTGCATGATATCATCAGAATAGGATCTTCATCATACTCCGTTAAACGAAGGAAATCAAGTATAGTACTTCTTTACGATTTTGCAGTTGATTGTAGCCATTGTCAAATTTTCATTAGGCTTGGCTAATCTGTAAGTGCCATTTGCAATCATGTAAGGGTCCTCCTATTTCTTTATGATTGTTTGTACGAATTTTGGATATTGTACTAGAGGTAATATGGACGTAGTACAATACCGTATTTGTTGAGGACATCCCACTGGGGGATTTTTAGTGGACCTATTACTTTTTGCGCATATTAGTGCAAGTAATAGGTTTGAGACAAATCCTAACAGAGGTAATATAGACGTGATAAAATACGACTCTGTAGGGATGAATAGAGACTGACTTTTTCTTTGCTGGAAAAATGAAGATAGTTCAGAGGTAATATGGACACGAACATTTCATCTTCCATTACAGGCATTCCATAGGGGAATTTTTTATGGACCTATTACTTCTTGTGCACGTGAGTGTAAGTAATAAGTTTTAGGACAAGCCCTGCCAGAGGTAATTTGGACATGGCAGTTTTTATTAACTCAACACCAACGGTGTACTTAGAGTTAAGTACGGACATTAAGGTGAGATGACAACCGATATCAGAGGTAATATGGACATGACAAACTCTGCTGGGGAAATCTTTCTCATCTGACGAGAAAGCAATTGCTCAACATGATGAAGTATCAGTAGGATCAATGAAGAAGACCTTGGTCGTCCAGTTCGACCAAACCGCCTACGAAGACGTTCTTCAAGCAGGGGGTAGCTCTTACTCCCTCTCTGTCTAAGACAACAGGAAACTACGTAAGGTCTGGATGCCCCGGACATCCCCTTACCATTTCTGCAACCGATTAACAAGAAAATGATTAATGGCAGAAGGATACAGAATTGGGCATATATGAATTACGCAAGCCCATCCTCCATACGCTATGACAAATTAAGTTGAGGTTTTAGACCCAACTCAATACTGGAAGACAGGGCTAGTTTTTCTGCCCTCGTCCATGAACAACGGGAGAAAATACAGCTTGCAAGATGTGTGGTCTAATGTGACCCTTCCTCTCTCCCGGACGAATCGCCATATAAAGTTGTTGATTATCCCGAGCAAGGAAAGCTATGATATCCTTCCATGATCCATCTTTGTAGAGGATATTTGTTCGAAGATGCCTTCTTTTTTGGCTCCTTACATGCTGGAAGAACATGGTCTTCTTCTTCCTCAAGTCGACCCGACGAACTCCGGCAATCATCTCTGTGTGGTGAAGGAAATATGGGAAGAACAAGTTAACTCGTCATCCTTTATATAGGCAAAAGAGAATATACCGAATCCCAACAGATCCCCAAAAATCTGCCAAGAAATCAGCCTGGAGGAATGGATCGGTTTTGACCGTTCCATGCTTCATTCAAAGTGTTTCAAATTACGAAGAATTTGAAAACATTGAAGGGGGTCTTGTAGAAGCATGAAAAAATATGCTTCAAAGTTATACGCAGTATTTCAGTGTTGTGTGGCGTAAGACTTGACTTCAGATCCTTCGGCGTACAAACAGAGCTTCATCGCTAGTACAGCATAAACTATAAGCTCCAGAACAACCCGTGTAATGCAGTATTTCTAGGCTGCTTCAGCGTAAAAAGGTTGTTATATCGCCACTTTGGCGTAAAACCAATCAGCTTTTATTGTGGTGGAAAGTGTACGAGGAACGCTTCGTATTCCTCAAATGAACCTATCAGATCATGCAGTGAACTTGACTCCTGACAAAGAGTACTGCACGATTATCCAGATGATGACGGTGATGATGGTGCGGCACAGAGACCCAAACCGTCATTTAGTGACATTTCCCTGATACAAAGTACTTTTACGCATACAAGGGAATATGCTGCCTAGTTTTACACAGGCAGATGTGAGCTTCTACGCTCAGCAGAAGACAAAATGAACTGCCACATCAAAAGCTGCTCTTCGTACAGAGCTCGAGGCACGTCTCTGCATTTAATGCTTAGAATGGGGGCAGATCTCTGCATTTAATGTACGAGATTTGGTTATATTTTCAAAGACTAGGCGAGCCACAATTACGGCTAATACGTCCACATCATCACCTCCGCATATTATGCTATCAGGCTATTTTCAGCTATAGGAGTACGATGTACGCTATCTCCTTGAAATACGCCGACCTGGCTATTTTTAGCTATAGGAGCACGCTATACGCTATCTCCTTGAAATACGCCAACTCAGGCAACATTTGCATCGGTGCGTGGCAAAGCTATTTGGTCCAGAATATGCTCAAGACCTCAGTCAAGAAAGGAGGATCAGCTATCTTCTACGCAAGCTACCTATCCATGCAGCAGCAGGCTTCAATGCCTATTTTTGCTTCTATGCCAACCTACTTGGCTTCTACGCATACTTGGCTTCTACGCCTATTTGGCTTCTATGCCAACTCGACAACCATTTAGCTTCTATGCCAACCTGATGGCTTCTACACCTATTTAGCTTCCACGCCGACCTGACAACTATTTCGCTTCTACGCTATGGTGACAGTTATTGGCTTCTACGCCAACCTTTTCTACACAAGGGGCATTTACCTACGTGGCTTGAATACCGTAATCTTCGCAGCAGTTATACGCATTTTCTCATTATGGGACACGCGTCACACGCTTATTTATAAGATCATTTATACGTGGGTGGCAGTTATTATAACCGCCTCATAAAAAGTGCCATACTCTCCACTGTCCGGCTTCTACGTCGACTGGACGGTTATTGTCACTAAAAACCCTATAAATGGAGACCTCTATTGACAGAGGTCCAAGGTCAAAAATTGTCAAAGGTCAAAAATCTTGGAGAACAATTCAGGGGATTGATGTTGGAGAGAGAAGAATCCAGAGCACAGACAGAGAGCAGTGATCGACTATTTTGGCATCGAGCATCAACTCCTTCTTGCAACTTTTGAAGCTTCTACTTCTTCTACGGCACTTCTTCATCATCGTATGGTCCAAGGGACAAAGTGATCAACCATAGATCAGACTCCTATAGCAATATTTACCCAGATTAAAATTTGTACTTAATATCCTCGTATAGGATTAATAGTACTTCTTGTTTGTAAACCTAAGAAAGTATTTTGTATAAACCTAGTTTTATTTCTTCTATTTATTATCAAACATGCCCTAGCTTCTTTCCAAAGGTGTATGGTTAGAATATTTTTAGACTATGTTGAGCATATTATAGAAGTATTTATGGATGATTTTACAGTTTATGGAGACTCTTTTGGTAAATACTTGCATAACCTTACACTTGTTCTTCAAAGATGCATAGAAACTAATCTTGTGTTAAACTCTGAAAAATGCTATTTTATAGTTAACCAAGGTATAGTTTTGGGTTATATTATTTCATCTAAGGGAATTGAGGTAGATAAAGCCAAAATCGATATTATTCAATCTTTACCTTATCCCTCCAGTGTGCGGGAAGTTCGTTCTTTTCTTGGACATACAGGTTTTTATCGAAGATTCATCAAAGACTTCTCCAAAATAGCGTTACCCCTTTGTAAGTTGCTACAAAAGGATGTAGCTTTTGAATTTGATGAAGCATATAAAAAGGCATTTGATACACTAAAGAAACTATTAACTTCTACCCCAGTTATCCAGCCCCCTAACTCGAATATGCCTTTCGAGATAATGTGTGATGCAAGTGATTATGCAGTAGGTGCTGTTTTGGGTCAAAGAATTGGAAGAGCATCTCACGCCATTTATTATTCTTCAAGAACTTTGAATGAGGCACAGAAAAATTATTCTACTACTGAAAAAGAACTTTTAGCTGTTGTTTTTGCTTTAGAAAAATTTCGATCTTATTTGCTTGGTACTAAAGTTATTGTTTATTTTGATCATGCAGCTCTTCGCTATTTGATGATGAAGAAAGAGGCAAAACCAAGGTTAATTCGATGGATACTTCTCTTAAGTGAATTTGATTTGGAGATCAAAGCCAAAAGAGGGACAGAAAATTATGTTGCAGATCATTTAAGTCGTTTAGTTCATATGGAGGATGAACTTTGTCTACAAGAAACGTTCCCTGATGAGCAATTGTTTGCTTCAAGTGTGACATTGCCTTGGTATACAAATATTGTAAATTATTTGGTTACTAATATATTTCCTTCTGGCTTGTCAATGGCTCAAAAAGATAAGATCAAAAGTGATGCCAAATACTATGTATAGGATGACCCATACTTGTGGAAGTACTGTGCAGATCAAGTGATAAGAAGGTGCGTTTATAAAAATGAAATTATTTCAATTCTCACCTTTTGTCATTCTTATGCATGTGGAGAACATTTTGGAGCTAAGAGGATGGCAAGAAAAGTATTAGAATGTGGTTTCTATTGGCCGTCTTTATTTCGTGATTCATATTCTTTTTGTAAAACAAGCAATAATTACCAAAAGACAGGTAATATATCTCAAAGGAATGAAATGCCACAAAATCCAATACTATTTTGTGAAATTTTTGATGTTTGGGGCATCGATTTTATGGGACCGTTTTCTGTATCTTTTGGTTATATTTATATTTTGCTTGTTGTTGATTATGTATCAAAATAGGTAGAGCTAAAGCTACTAGGACCGATGATTCTAAAGTTGTTTCAGATTTTATCAAATCCAACATATTCTCCAGGATTGGGATTCCAAGAGCCTTAATAAGTGATCGAGGCACTCACTTTTGTAATCGAACCGTGGAGACGTTGCTGAGAAAGTACCATATGACCCACAAGGTGTCAACTGCCTATCATCCACAAACAAGTGGACAAGCGAAAGTGTCAAATAGAGAGATCAAGTCCATCATCGAAAAGATGGTCAATCCAAGTAGAAAAGATTGGAGTTTGCGCTTGGATGATGCTTTATGGGTGTATAGAACTGCATACAAGACGCCTATCGGTATGTCACCTTACCGGTTGGTGTTTGGGAAACCATGCCATCTTCCTGTTGAGTTAGAACACAAGGCTTATTAGGCTATCAAGAGTTTCAATATGAAGGCATATGAAAATGGAGAACATAGGAAGTTATAACTACAAGAGTTGGAAGAAATTCGCAATGACGCCTTTGAGAATACTAGAATTTATAAAGAGAAGACAAAGAATTTTCATGACAAGATGATCTCTAGGAAGGTGTTTCAAGTTGGTCAAAAAGTCCTTCTATACCAGTCACGACTTCGTCTATTTCTGGGTAAATTACGTTCTCGTTGGATTGGACCTTTTGTTGTTACTAATGTTTTTTATCATGGTGCAGTTGAAATTCAATGTTTAGCAACTTCCAAAGTGTTTAAGGTAAATGGCCAAAGGCTCAAGCTTTTCTATGAAGGTTTCAAAGTAGAGAATGTGGATAAATTGGACCTTGAAGATCCAATTTGTATCAATTGAAGGAGGAAACATCAACGACAATAAACAGAGACAACCCAAGGGGAGTTTATTCTTATTCTTATTCTTTCATTTTTTATTATTTTTTTATTTACTTTGCCTTTTCCTTGTATTTCACCTTACATTGGGGACAATGTCAGTTTTAAGTGTGGGGAAGGGGATTTACTTTATTTTAAGAAGCATTTTTAGTTCGCTGTTTTCTAAAAAAAAAATTTAATAATAATAATTGTAATAATAAAAAAAATTAATAAAAGAATTTTTTTTGGTTTTTAATAATTTTTGGTTTTGTATGTCATGAGTAAGATTCAACTAGATTTGAAAAATTCATAACATGATTGAATAAATAATTTTTTTTTCAACTTAGAATTAATTAGTCTAGTTATTTTTTTATTGAAAATGGTAATATCTAAATTGGTAGACAAAAGCCAGTGAGGATTTGAGCCTTTAGACTGACACATCAGTCTCATTATTCTTTCATTAGAGATATTCTCCCACAGATTTGTTTCACTAGAACTTGCTTTGATTCTCTTTGAGGTCACATTGACACATGCATGCATGAACATGATTAAGGCCATCTTTGTTATGCGTTATATAAGCCAAATAACCCACCTTGTAATTAATTTTCTTTTTGTTGAACCCCTTTGAGTTTTATTGCCTTTTTCTTAGTATACCCACATTACAAGCTTTCAACCAATAATATTTATACCTTTACCCAAGTCGCAAAGCTAGTGGAGCATTATTGATCATTATGATATATATGAGTGTACGAAAAAATAAGAGTGGGGGTGTCTAAATTTGTGGTTTGGTTACAACCCACAAAATGGAACATATTTTCATCCTCAAATTTCCTAAGTTCCATTATTGTTATAAAAAAAAAAGAAAAAAAATAAGGGTGGAAGTTGTTTTACATTGTTTAAATGCTTTAAAAGTTAAATTGAAGATGTTGCAAAATAGAGTAATTAATTTTACGTATTTTATATTGAGATTGAGTTAATTCAATTTTGCTCCACTAGTTTTGATGGCTTTTGAGCTACACTCCTAAATATATCCCACCTTAATCCTAAGCCACGTTACAACCCATAAAAAGTCCTTATGATTTATGTTATGCATGTGATCCCAGTGGTGGAGAATGAGAAGATATGCAAGCTTATGGTAGATCATTTCTTTTGGAATGAATTTGAGTGATATATATACCTTCAAACACGTGAGAGTTGAGTATTTATTCCGTGAGAGTCTACCTATTTAGTTTACTCCAATTTTCAAGTAAAAATACCTACTAAGTAATTAGAAGTTGTTTAAGAATATATGTTCATGATATGTTATGAGTTTTGAAGAGCTTGGTTATTTTTTATTTATGACATTGCAACCTTGATTTCTTTTTGGAAAAATAAATTAGAGTTTCGTCCGAGGACGAGCAAAGGTTAAGTGTGCGAATATTTGATTAGAACATAAAATATTATATTTTTATTCCTTAAAATATACTCCTTTATGCTCATTTAATGTCTAAAGATACTCATTACTTTTATATTTTGATCTAGGATGCAATTGGAGTCACTAAAAGCAAAATGGAGCTAATTATCAATTCTGGACAATTCTGACACTTTGTAGAAAAATGGTCATAACTTGTTCATCTGAAATCCAATTGAGCTGATCAAAATTAATTCGGAAAGCTAAGTGATAGAGGCACAATTTTTCTGTTTTGAGTTTCCCGAGATTCTTGTTGCAAAATAGACCAAATCAGGCTTGAAGTTGAGTCAACTATGTTGTGCTCAAAAAGTGGAGCTGAAATAACCATTTCCCAACTTATTCAAAGATTTTATTTTATTGTTTGGGTTGTTGTAACTATTAGAGGATTTGTGGGAAGATATTGTGATCTTCAAACAACTAATTTAGAGTCTATAAAAGGGATAGAGATCAGGAGAAAAAAAGAAGAAGAACAACACACAACTCTTCTTCCTCTTCTCCAATATTCTTTTGAAGTTTTCATGAACGTGCGGAGCTATAAGTCTTCTTGGTCGAAGAAAATAGAAGCCTTGGAATCAATAAAATTATGAGATCTAAATTATTTCATATGTTTGATTTATGCTTTGAGTATTGAATATTTTTGTATGCCTACTTTCATGATTGTTTTGTTTAATTACTAGGAGGCCTACTAGTCTATGATCCATTTTGATCTATTTCTAAATTAGACATCAAATCTGTAATTGTTTAATTTTTCTAATTTATGAAGCAACCAAGATTTAATAAACTGCTTTATTTTATTAGATCTTAGGAGAAAAACTTTTGACAAAATTAAATGCAACCACTTGTTCTTGTGTTATTTTGCTTAATCGATCTCTTTGTTCTTTAAGAAATTACTAGATTAAATCTTCAGCACTTGTCTTGGATTATTTAGTAATTAAAGCTAATTAGATCACTTGTTTCTAATTATCTAAGCCTAAGAGAGATAGAAAATACTTCCAACGGTGAATATTCAGAGTATGATAATTTATGTTTGCATCAATGATCAATTTTAAGATTCCAATGGTGGAAGTTGACTGAGACCAACATTTTTTTCTTTGATTGTTTTAATACTTTAATTGTTTTTATCTTTTTTTAATCTGCTTTGATGTAAAACTCTTCCCTCCCATCTTATTTCACATAGCATAAAGATCAAACTAATTACTCTTCGTAGGAACGATCCTTACTCTCACTACTACATATTATTTCAAGAGTAAAGGTTTTATTTTTTGGTGGCTACAACAGCACGCCATAAAGGTAATAAGAAAGTGGCAATTTTTGTGGACATAACACCGTGGGTGTACTCCGGATAGGGTAGGGGTGATAAGTTGGAAGATAATCGATAGTAGAGGCAATATGGACATGATGACCGATGGGTATGGCAGACTCCGTCGGAGTAGTATATTAGAGCGACAGTCCAGTGGTCCTGTGGATATGAACTAACGTCCAGGAAGATATGATGTAGTTAGTAATAGAGGATTACTATTCTAATTTAAATGTAGTACTTTTTGAGGAACTTGCCGTTGATAGGCATCAAAAGCAAGTCACTATTATGATTTGCTAGCCGGTATGCACCATTGGAAAATACCGTTTCCACCACGAACGAGCCCTCCCATTTAAGTTAGAATTTGTCTGTCATCTTGTGGGTCATAACCATCGGTCTTCTTAATGTTAGAACGAGGTCACCCACTTAAAATATTCTCTATTTTACCTATTTGTTTAAGGCTCCAGAGAGACGTGCTTGATACAACTCTATGCGTTGTTGGACTAAGAGTCGTTTCTCGTTGAGTGCTTCAAACTGGTATAACCGTCGGCGGTGGTTGTCTTATATGGTTTGTTAGTTGGAGAGACCTACCCTTAGTGAAGGGATTTGGATCTCAAGAGGGAGTAATGCCTCACTTTTGTACACCAAAGAGAATGGTGTGTTCCCAATAGCTGTCTGGACTGTTGTTCGATAGGCCTAGAGCCATTCACCTAGCTTCTTGTTCCAGTAGTGTTTATTGGAAGACACGAATTTCTTGAGGAGCTTGATAATGGTTTTGTTGAATGCTTTCGCCAAACCATTTGCGGCAGGGTTGTATGCCGTGGAGGCAATGTTTTGGATTCGGTTCTTGTCACATAATCGATAAAAGGTATAACTTGTGAACTTTGGACCATTGTCGTATACGATCCTACGTGGCAAGCCGAAGTGATATATGAAGTTATGCTTGACGAAGTTAATCATGTTTTATTTCTTGACTTCAGTGAGCGAAACAACTTTTGCCCATTTAGAGAAGTAGTCGGTGATCGCCAGGATAAACCAATATCCTTTTGATGAAAGAGGATTGATTGGCCCGTTGATGCCCATTCCCCATGCCTCAAATGGCTAAAATGCTATCGTTGGGTATAGGAACTCAGATGGCTGGTGGATGAACTCCACGTGGATTTAGAATGCTTAGCACTTTGTAATATAATTGACAGCATCTGCTACCATCGTCGGCCAATAGTAGCCCAATCTCCAAAGATGGTCTGGTAGCTTTGGACTAGGTTGATACACCCCATAGACACCGTCGTGAGCTTCATGGAGGGCTTGTTTTGCCTTTGCTTTCGATAAGAATCCGAGCAGAAGGCCATTGTAGGACCGACGATACAATATTTTGGTCTCCGTGTCGTAATAGAGATGGAGGGAGCATCTTCTAATTGAAGTAGCTTCAATTGGGTTTTCAGGGAGATTTTATACACTGCGTAGTCGATGAATGTAATCCTCCAATCTTGAGTATCAGTATTGATCTTTGCTGCATAGTTGAGGCATAAGCATAGGTTGCTTTTGTGACAGACCAGCTCTGAGGGATTATCATGATTAACTGATGGGTGTTGTCTGGGACTTCGAAGGAAGCAGCGAGGCCAGCTAAAGTGTCCACTTTAATATTTTGTAACTGAGGGACATGCTTAATAAATAACCTCTCGAAAGTAGTAATGATATTGTTTACAGCTTGATGTAGGGGATCAAGTCTTCATTTTGGACTTTATATACTCCCCAAACTTGATTGACGATTAGATGAGAATCATTATAGGCTTCCAAGTACTCTACTCTTACTTATTTGGTGAGCTGGAGCCCGAGGATTAGGGCGTTGTATTCTTCTACATTATTGGAGAATGGATCCATGAGAGAGTATGCGCGATTGATGATGAGCCGTATAGGAAGATCAGCACCATCCTGACCCCAGCGATGATATTTCCTTTGGGCCCTGCTCTTGAAGCACCGTCAACAAACATTCTCCAAACTGTTTCATATGAGGTGACTTTGCCATCTGTCGCTTCATCTAGAATCTTTTCATATAGCTTTGATGTTTCTTACCCCAGGTAGCTTGCCAAAAAGTCGATAAATCCTTGACCCTTAATGGTGGGATGAATACCATATCATATGGAGATAATAGTGTTGCCAAAGTAGCCAAGCGGGAACTAAGTGCCCCAGGTTTGGTTATGAGGACCCTATGGGGGTTGACTCTCGAGATTACATGAATGGTCAGTCCAGTCAAGTAGTAAAGAGTTTTCTGGATGGCGAATAACAGCACGAGGCATTCTTTCTCGATGACAGTATATCTATATTCTGGGTCGACCATCATCCGGTTGAGGTAGTATATGGCCTGCTCATGGCCTGAGTCACTATTCTGGGCTAACAGGCACCGAGAAAGTGATCTATTATGCATATATGGAGTAGGAATAGCTTTCCCATAACCGAGGCCACCATGACAGGAGGATTTGATAGGTATTATTTGATGTTGTCGAACGCTCGTTGGAATTCTTTCTGAACAAAGGAGCCACCTTTCTTTATGAGCTGTGTGAATGGCCGGCAAAGTCCAGAGAGGTTTGACATGAACATCCTGATTTATGCCAACCTCCCCTAGAGGTCGTGAAGTTCTCAGAGGATCCTTGATTGATGCATCTCCAAGATGGCCTTAGTCTTATCGGGGTCTACATGAATACCCCGAGAAGTGATGACATAACTTAGGAATTTGCTGCTGGATACTCCCAGGAAGAACTTGGTAGGGTTCATCTTGAGGCGTGTATGCGCATTAAGTCAAACGCCGTCCTCAGGTATTGGAGGTGATAATCTTTAGAGCGACTCCTGATGGCGATGTCGTCGACGTAGCATTCTACCATCTTGCGCAGATGTTCACAAAAAATAGTGCTCATAGCTTATTGATATATAGCACCTACATTCTTCAGGCTGAAAGGCATGACCGTGTAGTTGTATACGCCTATCGGTGTCGAAAATAATGTATGCTTCTTATCGTCAAAAAATATCTTAATTTGGTTATAGCCTGAGAAACCATCCATGAATGATATGTGCTCAAACCATAAGTAATGTCGATTATTACGTCGGTGATTGGAAAAGAGAATCCGTCTTTGGGATAAGCCGCATTTAGATCATGGAAGTCGATGAAGATTCGGATCTTCCCATTCTTCTTAACGATAGGCACAATATTGGGTACCCAGTTGGGGTGTTATTCTTCGTGGATGAAGCTACTAGCTATCATCTTGTTGACTTTAGCTTTGATAGAATCTATCATGTCTAGCCAAAATTTTTGTTGTTGTTGCTTGACATATTTGGCGTCTGGATGGATGTTGAGTTTGTTGACCGTAATTTGGAGATCAAGTCCTGGCATGTCTTTGTAACTCTAGGCAAAGACATGGATGTATTCCCTGACGAGTTATAATAGGGATTCCTGGCCTTAGTTTGGCAGAATTTTGCTGACAAAGATAGGCTTTGGGGAGGTCTCATCACCTAGTTGAACAATCTCGTCCTCGATAGGAGGTTCTCGCTGCTTAATTCGCCACTCCCATTATGAACCCAGGTATTGGGCCCATGGTCCCATCTCAAAGAGCTCGGGTGGATCCTTACTATCTTCCTCAAGGTTGGTAGACACTATGTTGGAGGACAGTGTTTGTTAGAGCATGTTCCCGATGCTGACGTCGGAGTCATATGCTGAAGATTCTGAAAAGTGTGAGGGCTATTCTTCTTCTTTATCTGATCCCTCGGGGGTTGTAGGAAGTGTTATATATCCTAAGCTATGCTTAGTCCTATGATAGTAATTCTCGGGCTTGCCCGCAGGAGAGGAAAGTCGTAAAGGCGCCCTTTGGCCTTTGCCGTAGTTTAATCCTTCAGTGACCTCTAGGTTGTATCCTATCTTTTGGATAAGATGTATGGCTTACGAGCTGTACCGATAAAGTATCATTCTTTCTATCTCGGATTATGGTTCTACTTCCTTTGGGATCAAGGACCGGGGGCATTCCACCCTGCCAAAATTGATGATCTTATCTCCCTTCTTCCTGGGTAGGACTAAGAAATAAGAATCCTGACTAGAGCAAAACCGATAAACGGTGCATGTAGTGGTCACTTGTGTGTGCAGGTGAAGCTATAGACCGTGCACCAGGGAGTAGAGTATACTTATATGCATATACTCCGAGTAGTTCAAAGATAGTCCTTTATTGAGGAAATACGGTATCTTTTCCGACAGGATTACATTGTTAGGGGAGAGAATATTGACATTGGCGGATATATATTACTCCATCTCATCTTTCTCTTTGGCTACCCCAGCGTAAGTGAAGGCTTTGTTAGTTTTTTGTATAATTTTACCACCAAAGCTTTGGATGTTTCAGGTGCAGTCGGGTCTCCCTTTGTGGGTCGACTCGGCCAGTGAAGGCTAACGACCATTGGTTCGAAATGCGTAGATAGGGTAGAATCTCCTTTTGGTGGTCGATTCATCCTACGAAGGCGAATGGCCGTTGGTTTTGGCAACGCCGAAGGTACCGAAGATTCAGGTGCCTTTCCGAGCGATTTGACGATGAGAGGTGCGGCCTCATCGGGAGTGCAAGCCTTGAGGAGGATACTCATAGGCTCCTCGGGTGCTATTATGGCCTCGGCTTCATCGTCAGCCTCTTTGACAACTTCATCTTGGTGGACTTTCTTGGAGAGGATCGAGTCAGAGTAGTAGATCTCGATATCCTTAAACAAATCGATATCAGCGAACTCCGTTTTGACGAAACCGCGTTCGTCTATATATTTTAGGCACTGGTGGAGGGTACAATCATGTGTTAATGTATACACGGAAGCCCCAACAAGATATTGTAGGTCGTGTCTACGTCTATGATGTAGAAGGTGACTTATATTTTTAAGTCACCGATCAGGCATTTTAAACAAGTTTTACATATAGGGTAGCTCCTACCCTTGTTGAAGCCACTAATGGCGGTATTAGTGGCTGCCAGATGATGCATCAGGATCCCCAGGGTCTGAAGCAAACTTCTTGGGATAATGTTGATCGACGATCCTGGGTCAATATATATTCTATCCACCTTGATATTGCCAATATACTCAGTATAGTATAGGGGCCAATCGTGCCAATTGTTCTTGAGTAACATATCCAGTTGCAAGAAAATGATATTGGGTATCGTATCTTGGCGTTGTTGCAATATAGACAAGCAGCAAGATCTTCGGTTAGTGGCTTGACTTGCGCTAGGTAGACATCGATATTCTGTAGTGCCTCACTTAAGGCAGCCCAAGTTTCTTTAGAGAGCCGCAAAAGCTCAAATAGTGATAATTTTGCCGGAGTGTAGGCTAATTATGCTATAATGTCAAAATTATAGGGCCTCTCCAGCCCTTGCGGTGCATCCTTGCGCAACGGTTTATCGAAGTGTGTCTCCTTCTGTTTGGACTTGTCCACCTGTGGGGGTTAGATGGTCCGGGACCAATGGTGGTAGGTGCAAAAACGGGGGGCGTATTGCCGTGCATAGGTTGGTATATTACGCCTGACCATGTTTCACCTACTGCCAGCTCTTCAGCCGAGAAGAAAACTGTGTAACAGGTCTTAGATTTTCTGCCTTTGGATTTGGCGATGTAGGATGTCGTGGGGTGTGTCAAGTCTGGCACAAGGTCAGAATGGACCCACATGACCTCTCTACTAGGTGTGGCAAGAGGTATTAGCCCGGCCGTTTGGTCTTGAGCTGGTAGAAGGTTGACCACTTACATAGTCGCCTTAGGGATCGGGACTACTCCATCTTAGGCTTTCATCAGTAGAAAGTTGCCAAATTGGAGGGACACCATATTGGCAGCGACCGTTATATCATCAAAGTCCAGGGAAAGAGCCTTGGTGTCTATCAGACGTCAGATATACCGCTTCAGGGAATAGCACTCCTGCGTCGGGTAATAGATGTAGCGGTGGAAGTGACAATACTTTGGGTTGGCAATCTCTGCCGCCTTAGGATGACGTTTGACGTCGGGAGCCAAATTTTTTCTCCTTGTATTAACATGTTGAAGATGGGTTTGAAATTAGCATCTTTGAAAGAGTAAGTCTTTATTGGTTTTGGAGGCTCTATCGGCTTTTCCTTAAGATTTTTGGTCAAGGTAGAGACCATAACCTGTTTCCTCTTTCCGGTGCGGCTGGTATTGTCGCCAGTGTTATTGTTATTGTTGTGGCTATTGGGACGCATGCCCTTTTCCTCAGCAGTAGGGAATGGATCCCCAAGTGTCGAGCGTCTTTGAGCTTTTTCTCAGCGTTGAAAGCACTTACAATGAACGTTGTTCTGACCTTGAACTTGCTCTCGCCCATCTAGAGGCTGACTGTTGGGAGCATGTTCTTCTGGCACATCTAAATGAGTGTGGCCTCAAGATTGCCAAGAGGCAACCTTAGTGTGGCCTGATAGAACCGCTCAATATAGTTTCTCGTCAGTTCCTTCTCTCCCTGGGCGACGTCCATCAGAGAAGACATTATCATATCATTTCCTACCTCATAGAATCTGGTAAGAAACAGATATTTAAGGTCATCGAATGATCAGATGCAGTTATCTTCGTGACTGTATAACCAATCAAAAGCTACCCCAGCCAATGATCCAAAGTAGAGCCTGGTAAGGATAGCGTCACTATGGGGTAAGTGTCATGTAGTGATCTCGATATAGCTCATCAAGCGATGAGGGAAGGACTTCCTATCAAACATGTTAATGTTGAAGGACCTATACTTGGGTGGATACGGTACGTTCCTCCACTCTATCGGGTACGGTTGTCGTACCCCGAGATCACGGAGTGAGTCCCGATTGCTCATGGAGTCTGGGCAAGCCCGAAGTTCTAAGATTGTTCTTGGGTGGATACGGTACGTCCGTCCACTCTATCGGGTACGGTTGTCACACCCCGAGATCACGGAGTGAGTCCCGATTGCTCATGGAGTCTAGGCAAGCCCGAAGTTCTGGGACCTCCCTTTTTGCTTCCTTAGCTGCATCTCCTGCAGAAGGCATCAACGAGTCAGCTAGGAGAGGATCATCGCCCGCAGGTACAGCGATCGTATTTGATTTCCTGTTGGTCACGGGGTCCAACTTTGCTTGACCAGAGGCCCTTGCTGGCTGGGAGACCATGTTTGCCTTTATTTCCAACATTGTCTAGGTCAAAGCTTGCATTGATGCACTCATCATGTGCATCATGGATTCAAACATCTTGAGGTACTATCGGTCACTGGGGCCTTCATGGTCGTCTCTGGCTATGTACACCTTCCTCACACGGGGAAAAATGGAGGGGTTAGTAGATGTTGTGCCCTCTATTTTATACCCTTGTAGTTAGTGGTCATCAAGGAGGGTGGGAGGCATTATGTCTTCCTCGGATTCAAAGGGGATACTACCCCCAGTGTAGAAGATTATGTCATCCTGGTGGGATTAACTACCCTCTGGGATCTCGAAGTTCGTTCCTTGAGAATTATAGTCTTCTCGTAACGCCGGGTTATCGCGTATGTACAGGGGGACACTACCCCTAGCTTGGGCCACCCCAGGGATTCTGAGGATGAACTACCCCTAGGGGATGACAGCTTCTTCATTGAGCGGGTGCCTTGGAAGACACCTTCCGTGAGTGCCGTTATCTGCTTTTCAAGTAATCGCCTTCACGATGTAATGGTAGAAAGTGCCGGACTGGAGGTACTTGACAGCTTTCTTCCCTTGGTGGCAGGATAATTTTTAGTTGAGGAGCATGTGGCGAAGGGCAACTCCTCCTCCTCTGATACTTGAACCTAATCTCCAGGTTGAAGCCGGTTAGGTGCTTTCTGGTACAGTCGATGGAAGGTCGACTGCCTGTCTGTTAATACTGCTACTTATTGCTGTAGTAGTTGATAATGATGTTGGAACAGCTATGCCTCAGAGAGGGCACATCGCACATCATAGTTGTTTCCTTTATTTTGTCTTTGTGAGTAATCATGTCACGTAAATCATGCGAAGGGTGTTTTATCTTTGTATCCTCTTTGCGAGTCTGGGTATCCTGGGCACATTTATGCATTGGTGCTGTCTTTGCTCCCTGGCCTGGGGTTCGTACATAAACTTTTCCTGAGGTACTGGTAGAAGAATTTTAAGACTGGCTCTGTCCATTGGTTCCTGTGGACTGGATGCATGGTTCAGTCTTATATAACTTTTCGTCAGAGGCTTGCATAATAACTAGCGATGCATATTGGCGGACGGTCATATGAAGAGTTGCTTGAGCTTGACGGGCTCGCACTATCCTGGACTTCTTCAGTTTAGCTACCGCAAGCTAGTAGTATGAAGAGCCTAGCTTTGGGTTTTCACCATTCTCAGTGGGTCGCATAAGATCTATGTTGCAGGAGATACGATCAAAAATAGAGGTTCTGTTATTATTGGGCATGCGACCTACTGTCTGATGTTGTGAGTTGATGCCGCATGGACTGTCCTATGAGGCCTCGTCCTTGGCCGTAAAGATGTTGTCTCAGGACCAGGATGTCTTGCATCATAGTATTTTCCTCTGCCAGAGTCAGGGTGCTGAATATTTTTTATGTTACCCTGGATGTCACATATTTATGGACGTTATGGGTGTTCATACGACGACAGTCATTGCCAACAGAGTGTGAGGCTGGAAGCGTTTGCTCTGCAGCTGGGTGGGAAGCAGCGGCCATGGCCACCCATGTTTTATAGGTCCTTGAGTCAGGAGCACCCTTTTGGCTGGAAGAGATTGTCGTATAGACAGTGGCCGCATGATGTGCGGCACTTGCGGTTGGGAGAGAGACGGGGAGCGCATCCTCTGTTATTGGGTGAGGCATAGAGACCTTGGCTACCTATATACTACGGGTCTTCTTGGGCTTTGCTTTCCTCGGAGAAGGACACTCGCTGTCCCCGGAGCGCATGTCCTTGAACACTTGCTGGTCGAAACAGACCACCAGCATCTTTTGTGTCTAGCCGAGCTTAACCACATCAGATTGCGTCGCTGACTTCTCAACAGAGGAGAAGGAAGTCCCCAGCAGAGTCACCACAGTGTTTTCTATTTAAATATCAAAATTAAAACCTGGAGAACCACATTTTATTAACAAACTAAGAGAGTACAAAGAAGAGTCCTAGGAGAAAATCTAAGTACACATTTTTTTGGGGGGGTGATGATGGAGGGTTAGGAGTGTAGCAACTCTCTTTTAGTCTGTGGATGATCTGATGCAGAAGCACTTCTCTCTCCCTTGAGGGTTGATTCGCAGATAGCCAGCCAGCCTCTTATATGGGGGTAGTACCCTGTTATTTATAGTTATATTTGTGGCAGCATAGATTTCAGGCTACATGGGTAGCAAGGTTTTCCACTTGTCCCCTCTCAACAAAAGGGTAGTACAACTATGCACGGTATCACAATCGGTACTCGGATATTCGGGCAGGAGTACATGGGTAAATCCAGCCTATATGCTATAACATCGATGGTAGAACGTTGTCTGGGTCAACTCTACTAACTAAATATCTCAACCATTTATATATGGTACCTGTCAATCATCTCAACTCCAAACGGAGAAACAAAATAGTAACTGATAAATGTAACTATACTCAATCACAATGCAAACTAAGAAAGATAGAGCACAAAGGGAATAACGAAGGAAAAGAATCATAATACAACCACAGATCTGAAATAAAATATACATGCCATAAGTCTCAATAAAAGTCTAATACAAGTCCACCAAAATAATCTATACCTCCTCAGGCTCTGGTACTAAGTCCTTCTAGTCTACAGGAGTATCCTCTAATGGTATACCGTCGTGCGGTCCGTATTATGTGGAACACTGGTCGATCACCATATAGGTAATGCCTCCAGAGTTTAAGTGCAAATACAATATCTGCCAACTCAAGATCATGCATGGGATAACTCTTCTCATGGCCTCAAAGCTGCCAAGATGCATAAGCTATCATTATGCCATGTTGCATAAGGACATACCCTAATCCCACTCCTGAAGCATCATAATATACTAAGAACCCACCTGGTGCCACTCGAAGTGTCAGAAATGAAGCCAAAATGAAACTCCGCTTGAACTTATCAAAAGAAGTCTGATAAGCATCTGACCACTCAAAGCGCATTTTCTTACACGTTAGCCATGTCAAGAGTACAGAGATTCTCGTAAAGTCTGCCATAAACCACCTATAGTAAACTGCTAGACCCAGGAAACTATACACATATAAATTTCTACGAGGTACTGGTCAACTCTTAATTGCCTCCACCTTCTTGGGATCCAACTAGACTCCTCCACCAGAAATGATATATCCCATGAATGAGATATGATCAAGCCATGACTCACACTTACTGAACTTCGCATACTGCTGCTGCTCATGAAGAATATGAAGAACTACACAAAGATGCTGCTCATGCTCTTCCTCAGTCTGACTATAGACTAAGATATCATCAATAAATACTATCACAAACTGGTCTAAGTAAAGCATGAATATGCTATTAATGAGAGACATGAATATAGCTGGTGCATTGGTCGCTCCAAATGGCATAACTAGTAACTCCCAATAACCATATCTAGATCTGAATGTCGTCTTGGGTATCTCTTGCTCTCTGACTATAATCTGATGATACCCTGACCGTAAATCAATCTTACAAAATATAGTTGCCCCACTGAGATGATCAAACAAGTCATCTATCCTGGGTAAGGGATACTTGTTCTTAATGGTTGCCGCATTTAGTGTTCTATAATCAATAACTAAATGTGATAAACCATACTTTCTTTTAACAAGAAGTAACGGGGCTCCCCAAGGCGATGCACTAGGTCTAATAAATACCTTGGCTCTCACCTCCTCAATCATCTGGTACAAGATCTCCAACTCAGATGGTGACATCCTATAAACCCTCTCTGATACTAGCTCTGCTCCAGAGATCAAATCAATAAAAAACTCTATGTCTCTAACTGGTGGTACACTTGGTAACTCATCAAAAATATGTCAGGAAACTCATAAACTATCCTGGAAGATTGTGCCTCCTAAGTATCTGTCATCATCAATGTAACCTTCGGTGACTCTACTGTATATCTAAATAATGAGAACTCCTCTTCACCAGGTACATGAAAGATAAACTTTTTATTATGGCAATCTATCATAGCATGTCTCGCACTCAACCAATCCATCCCAAGGATAATATCATAATTGCCCATAGAAAACTCTATCAGCCTCGCAAGAAATTCTCTTTCGCACACTATAACTCTAAATAAGGGATATACTCTATCTACTCCAATAAGACCATTACTAGTAAGTATATCCAACCTTACAGGTAAGGACTCAAACTCCAATCCAACTCGTGTCACAAAGCGTGTAGACATAAATAAATATGATACACCAAAATCAAATAAAGTTGAAGCTGAATGAAAGTGGACGAGAATGGTACCTGTTACCACCTCTCCGACTGCCAAAGCATCCTCCATCGATAGCAAGAAGGCTCGACCCTGCCCTCTGGGTGCTGGTCCCATTTGCTGCTAACTTCTAGGTCTTGCCTGTGTGAGGGCAAAGGCCTCTGAACTTGCTGCTGCTGTACTGGTAATAGTACCTAGTACTGTAGCACTACTGGCCAAACTGTTGACTAGGCTGTTGATGATCTAGTCTGGTTCTTCCTGGGACATGCTCCGACAATGTAGTCTGATGCCCCACATACAGAGCATAATCCGTGTGCCCTATGGCACTCTGATATAATATTATAGGTTTCTCGCAATAAAAACAACTACGGAAAGAAGAAGATGATGGCTACCTCTGCTGAGGAAACGTCTAGCAAGACTGCTGAGTTAATGCAGTCCTCCAAAAGGATCCAATCGTCAAGGCTCTAACAGTTAGAGCTGGTGCTGATGACTGGGATATTGACCCGATAGAAACGTTAGGCCTCTTTTTACTCCCAACTCGATCGGTAATCCTCTGCGATGTGTACTCATACCTCTTAGCTTCCCGTATCACCGTATCAAATGTATGAAACTCATGCTGCTCCACCTCCAAGATAATCTCTAAATGGAAACCATGCTGGAATATCCTCGCCCTCTCCAACTCAATCGCTACCAAAGTGGGGGCAAACAGACTAAGTCTCGCAAACTCTGCCGTGTAACCATTGACGGTCCTGCTCTCCTGCCTGAGGTTGTTAAACCTCTGCTGAAGCTCCTAAGGTGCCACCGCGTCAAAGTACATCTCTTTAAACCTCTCAGTAAAAACTGCCCATGGAATTGGTGTTGTAAGTGAAACCTCCTGCACTGTCCAACAGTCACAAGCCAAGTCCAACAACTGTAGCCTTACTACTGCAACACGCTCTCTAGCTGAAGTTCCTACTGCCTCTAAGATGGCCTCAGTGTACAACAGCCAAGCATCAGATAAAATTGTATCTTTTGTACCATAAAAGTATGGTGGACTGAGATGCCTGAATCTAGTCACAGAATTATGGATCTGAGAACCACCTCTCTCCAACGTTGTTTGGACCGACTGATTGGGTATATTACTCTGGTGCTACTGGGTTATCATGAAACCTCGTAGGACAACCATCAGTGCTCGGGCAACACCCTCAGGCTACTCGGGCTGAACAGGGTGCACAGGTATTGCATGTTGGTCCGGTACTGTCGGTCGATCTGCCTTAGGATCTACTCTAGACTGTGCCCCCGAATGCTAAGGCCAATCTACAGAAATATGCTAGGCTTCCGAATCCTGATCCTTTATGAACTACACTCGATCCATCTGGCCGATAGTAACAAGAATAGTACCCCTGAAAGAAAGGACACAAGAATCAATCGAAGCAAAGGATAGATCAACGAATAAGTAGATAACAGATCAAGAATTAGGGATAAAAAAACTAGGGATCAAGGGGAACAGTTTTAAGATTGAGACATCTAGCAATAACAACAACCCCCACATATCTGTAAAAAATTAGATCAAATCTTCTCAGACAAACATAATCCGCTCAGACAAATCTGTGAGGTCCACCACTAAAATCGTATCATGCCCCAAAATAAGAATACTGGAAAGCGAGACTGACAAGGCCAGCTATATATACTTAGAGTTCTCTGGTACTCCGTATATACGGTAAAGCTGTAAGAAATTAGGGGTCACTACTACAAACCAACAGTCAAGCCTAGGTCCAACAACCTAAGTGTCTCAATCACAAGAACAACATGAATAATAACAAGATGTAAGATTAGCTAAAATATAGTAGTAAAGCATCGCAAATTATAATATACAGGTGATCATGATGCTAGTAAACACATAATGAATAAACTATCTAGAATTTGAATCAAACATGTTCAACCCTAGGATCTATCAATCATGCCAACGTCCGTAGGTTAACTGATCGAACCAAAACATGAGCTAAACACGTTCTCTATGGCTAACCGCTTATAAAATAGA
The DNA here is from genome assembly GCA_036927795.1 of Iris macrosiphon. Taxonomy (NCBI): domain Eukaryota; kingdom Viridiplantae; phylum Streptophyta; class Magnoliopsida; order Asparagales; family Iridaceae; genus Iris; species Iris macrosiphon. The sequence continues at coordinate 103,799,838 of JAYESA010000012.1, read as the reverse complement.
ATATACATCATGGTGGGAAAGTATGAAAAACCCACGAAAAGCGGTCTGATGCTCCTGGTGGCCACCATCCTCAGGAAAGTATGGGAGATCCTCCGATGCTGCTATTGTATTTGTCCATACAAAAGCAGTAGGGTTAGACCCCCAAATAACAAGTACCACAAAGGATGCCAATCTAGGAACTTAAACCAACAACCCAAGCAATACAAATAAGGAAATAACAAGTACAATAAGATATATCTGGATCTGGAAAGTAAAGACTAAATATAAAAGATCACATGATAATAAATATTATAAAACCAGCAATAAGACATATCTGGATCTGGTAATCAATAAGGAAATAACAAGTACAGAAGTAAAGGTGCAATCATATAACGTCTAGACTAACTAACATATATCAATCATGGTAAATAATATAAGTACGGCTTGATACTTTAACTAACTAAGGTTATTATAATCCTTAATTACTAACTTTATAATGCAATACGATGCTAGAGTTTCTTCAAATTATATGCCCATATAGTTTGACTGCGATATCCATACACACAACCAACTAGATACTCCTCAAGATACGCCATAATATAAACAACAGATACTCGTTAAGATATAAAAGTTTGAATAACCGGGACTGCGTGCAATCTAGGAAATCCTTAGCCATGTACTAAGTGAATCTCCGGTAGTTTAACCCCTACCAGTTTCTTATATGAATTTGGGTATGGCATTCTACAGAATCCATCTTAGACATAATCCAGACAAATCAAGGTCTAATAGTAATATAAAAAAGGTTTAATATACATTGAACAACCGGACTCATGTATGCCACGACAATAATCGAGCCACATAAAACCAAGTAAATCCAGGTCAAGCTAAGTGAAACAATATCAATACAGGTAAAGCCAGGTAAAGCCAATTACAACCATATGAAGCATGTCCAACCAGATAAATCCATGTGAAACCAACTTAAGCCAGTTTCGATGAAGCCAAGTAAAGTTATGCCAAGTCATGTCCAGTCAATAATGTCATCACGTGTAGCCAGGCAAAGCCGGGTAAAATTGAGTAAAGCCAAATCAAGCCCAGTCAAGTCATCTGAAGGCATATAAGTTCATGTCCAAATCAGGTCAAGTGATTACGTGTCTAAACAAAAGCAAAAAGTTTCAACATAAAATTATAAAAAACCAAGAATTCTTAAAGAAAGTGCAAAATCAGTATGCCATCGGTAGAGTCCAGTACATTGTCGGTACACCGGTCCAGAGATAGGAAAAATAAAGCAAGTTCTAGATTCCAACAAATTGGTATACCGTCGGTTTACAATTTCAAGTAGGGAAAAGTTACTTGAAAATAAAGTTTCACAAATCAGTATACCGTCAACACAGCCAAATACATCATCGGTATGCCGGCCAAGACAAATATCTAGCAAAGTCGACAAGATCGTTATACCATCAATATAAACCAGTACACCATCGGTATGCAGATAGGGTTGACACAAAAATATCTAGAAATCAAGTTGATAAAAATCAGTATACAGTCGGTGTCACGCCTCGATCTCCAGCAAGAATTGATCGTCCCTACTAGGCTTCGAATCACCATACCAGTGCTCCTGTAGGATGATTGTTTCTATCGGGACGTAATACCACGTGAGCCTGGAGTTGCGCCCGTGCAAGGTAAATACCAAAACGATCGTTGATAACTAGTTCGCAGAGTCGTAAGAGCGAAAACATAGTATAGATAAGTATTGATTCCAAAATAAGCTCTTTATTGATATAAAGTAAATATTACAAGCAATGCTAGGCCGAGATTATAAGTCGCTCGTGCTCTCTCTCCCTTTATAATGAATATATCCTAAGGCTTACAACTGAATCAAACACTCTGGATGATAATGTTCCCATACATTATGTCTCATATATGTGAGTTCCAGGTCCATGCGCCATGCTCCATGATGCCAAGTGCGGTCCAGCTCCTCAATATGTTAAGCGATCTCCGAATCCATACGAGTTCTTCCTGCACTTTGTATGTAATCTGGTTGGATATTAGTACATTGAATGCACTAGTGGGGAGGCCTATCGCTCACGCTATAAAATAACCACGTTTATTAGATATGTATATCGACTGATTATGTTATCTTTGAGTCATTGCCTTAGGATCAGTTTTATGGCAATATAATAAAAGTAATACTCGTGTCTGAGGCAAGAGTGTCATACTATAATCAACTGAGTTTGTTCTTACCCTTTTCTTACCATTTTCTTACCCTTTGGCCTTTCCTGTCATTCACAATAATAAAATTAGTACTAAGTAATGAAGAACATCTATGCAATTCAAGTATTATAATTATATCTCTATCTCAGACATGTTCTACTCGAACTAGGTTATATACCGTGCATCCATTCTAAATGTGCAAAGTTTAATGCATTATGCTTTTCCATGTTACTCCTCTTATGGATGCGGATAGCCGATATGCATGTATAACTTATATATATAAAGGTCACTAGCTCTGTTAGCCATATTGGACATGATTTGGGATGGAAGGGCTGTCTTTCCAACTCGGTTATGAACCTTATTGGGCGTCCCGTACCATCTGACGAGTCGTCTGTCTTTCTAGGTCGGTATCAAGCCTTGCTATATATCCCATACTCGCCTGCTAGTACTTCAGCTAGCGTATTACCAAGATTATACTGGCATTGTCCACCTGGGCCGACATGATTTGGATGCCTCAGCAATCATGTCCAGGACTCTTCTCTATCTGGTGCACAACTAGTGGTCGTTGACCATGCAACTACTTTCCCACTTCTAATCCTAGCCAAGAACTTTCTGCTCGGTTGCTCTTATCTGAGGTTATCAGCTCAGTTCAATCTTGCCGAGGACTACACTCGGATCTTTCTTCCTTGCGCAGGTCTCTGATTAGAGACTACCTCGGTAATCTGGATATCCCGAGTACTTTCGTTTCTTTTCTTCTCCTGACTGAGAATGACTACTTGATAGTCTTCCTCGTCTATGTATGCAATAGGATTATACTCTGTCCCGTGTCACATTATGTGCAGTATGGTACCTTGATATAAAGTCAATACTACTTTTGTGGCATAAATAGGAAACTACTACATTTTAACTCAATAAGCCCGATTATGCAAATAGCAAGTAAGATCTCCATGTTCTACACAATGATAAGACATGATTATCCCCTTATCTATCTGCATTCATCTCTTTTTATTAGCATTTAAAGGTTATCGCTTGCAACTAGCATGTATCAATCATTTTCTTAAGTGTGCAGCTAAGTAGGGACGTTCATCGGGGCCACCCACCTTAGCGATGAATCATTCGGCCAAGCGAGACTCCAAGCGTACCTCTAAAAAGTCTAAGTCTAAACTCCATTTGAATGTCCAAGTATGAATGCCATTGCATCGAATGAGTCATCCCGCTTAGCAAGGTAGGTTGATTCGCTACTCTTGTGTCATTTGAATCGGACCTCCGGGTTGAGCGGAGTGGGTTGTTACATATTATACCACTCAGAACAGTCTCATCCTCAAGATTTCCTGAGCGCAACTAGTATTATCGCACAATATTCTAAACCAAACTGTATACTTCTCGTCTAGCTTATAAAGATTATTCCAATACTACATTCATTTATTTTCTTACCTCGCGCTACGCACGGGCTTAGCCAATCTCATGGAACAACTCTATCGTTCAATGCTATAGAAATATACTCAACTTTTAATCGTTGCACTCCCCGACTCAAACTCTACTACACCTGGCGCAGGACTGTATTACTCAAACATAGGGTATTCTATAACTCAATGCACACTAGAAAACTTAGTCTTTGGGTGAACTTGTCCAATTATTATAGATTATCCATGTGAACCCAACACATCTGACCGATTACTCGACGTCGCCTATAGAAACCCATCATTACGCCTAAACCCGAAAGCTCGAATCTCAGCTAATCTTCCAATTTTATTTTGCATCAATATCTATCTGAGTTACCGTACAATCTCTCTAAGTAAATTTACTATCACCCAAGATCATTGTATCAAATTGCCTATATTTTCTGATTCTGTCTTTATTGCCCCTTAGCGCAGAGCTAAATTGCCTAATACAGGGTACATTCTAATCCTTCCCATCTTAGGTCTGATTGAACCTAACTTCTTATTTGTTTTCTCTTTTCGTTTTGTACGTGTGCTATCATTTTATCGAATGATTCTATCATTCAATTATTGCATTCCCAGACTCAATCTTTACTGGGCCTTAGCACAGAACTATCTCGATCGCATAAGGCAATTTACACTCTTCCACTTATGAAAGTCTAGACTGATGCTAGCTTACTCTAATTGCCATACTCATCCATGCGAATCTAATATTTTCACTTGCAGATGCATTCGATTTATGCATATCTCTAAGTCTGGATTATACCCATATTCAAGGTGCCCACTAAATATGTGTATTTCAACCAAGCTGAGTGACAGCTAAGTCGGATAAGCAACTCGTAGAAATATTTTAAATCGTCGATCATTTTACTACTCGACTAACCAAACTCTGGTTTATTTAGTCATCGTCAACCAATACCTTCTTGTTTCTCTCCATCCCATAACCTATCCAATCAATCAATTTTTATCCAAGTCATATCTCTCGTTGTAATCATCTCATTGCCAACGTCGCTAGCGTACTCCCAGTTCCAAGTCCTAACTCTATGTCTTATTGCCCCAGTTCTATTATTTTTTTGAATGATTCCCTAAAGTCAATTATTCCAATTTAAATCATGGCATAGGGTCATCTTCCTAGCCACTAGGTCAGCTCACAAGGTCATAGGTACAGTTCGAGTTTGCGACTTACCATACAATCGTGTTATACAATGCTCGCCCCAAGTACCATAAGGTTAAAATATTATTCTTTTATACAGGATATTCTACCAAGCTTATTTTATTCAAATTTCTAAACATCGAGCATAGATCATCCTATTACATTAACACGTTTGTTCAACCAATTCTACGATATATTTACGTCGCATGTCCAACCTAACGATTCTCATAATCTATCTCCTCAAACACCTGATAGGATCCATATATCCAATCTTTTCTAAGTCTAGACGATCAAGCCATGATTCAATTTATACCTCTTCAATCTTAATCATAAATTCAAAGTCGTACACATAATTCACATATTCGTTCACTAAACCATCGAGCATCTTGCTTCATGTTCTAGACTAACTCATCTCTGAAATACCTTCAAATTACTTGTATCCTGAAACTCATCTTATCGTATCGAACTATAAGTCAAAATGATCCTTCAATTGTCACACTCCGGTCTCCCACAAGTTTAATTATCCCCGTTGGACGTAAGATCACTATGCCAACGCTCTCGTAGGATAATCATCCTAATTCGGGGGTGACACATGTGCGATTAAGGAGTTGCACTCGCACAAGACAAGAAGGTCAAATATTATATTTATTATCAAACAAACATATACCTTATTATCACACTTTATTTCATCCAAGTTGTACATTGATCCATCAAGTCATATTCATCTAATAACCATTATTATCATAATAATAATTCATCTAGCCAAATCGTTCAACTTTAATGTTACCGTTTGATCATTTCACAGTCTACTTCTAATATTTCTCAAACAATTAAGTTAAAATCCTAAGACAAAGTCTATTCACTTTCGATACGTTATATTTTATCGAGTTCATTATAAAATCTTCAAACATGTTCCCGGGAGTTCGATCATCCCCGCCAGATGTAAAATTACTACGCCAGCGCCCCCACAAAAAAAAAAATAATGATCTCATCTAGGCCTGATGTTGCTTGATTCAAGATCATTCGTTCAAATTCAAGATTAAGTCCATAATGGCCTATCTCAATCATTGAACCATAATTTTGCTAACTTGCATCAATCCATGCTATCTTCTAACTATTAATATGATATCAAGTCTTTCCAAATTTGAAATCATAACATCCTTAATGAAGCTAAATTTTATCGAGCGATATTCTACCCAATCTTGATTTTCTATATACGCTTTTTTCTATCGCGCTAACTCCTGATCGCTTCCATGATTATTCTATCTCAAACTCAAGTTTTAATCCATTTGACTCAATTCAAAATCGTTCGTATGATTTTGTAAGTTTCCTTTGACCCAGATGTAAATTCCAACACTCTGAATTCCTATCAAATATATGCCTTATCCATTATTTAACTCATTTTAACTCATTCAAATCAAATCTCGTATACAATTCCTTCAAATTTGCTTACTTTCTAGACATATAATAAGGCTTTGCACAATTACGTCGCTTGCTGCTAGGCTCGTTTGCTATCCTAAAAACTATGATTCATTCAAAAATTTCTAAGACGACCAATAGACCACTCAAGGTTCGAGCTATACTCCATGAATCTTTGAATCGCTTATTCGATACTGATACTATTGCATAAACCACTTAGGAATTGAGTCATCCTATTAACTACTGAATCGTATATACATCATCCACTCGTATATCCAATTCGTTCCTTAGAACTCTAGCATGATCCCTATTCGCTGCATTGACGATCTTAGTCTCGTATGTACCTCTATCGATAGTCTTCTATACAAACTATTTTTTGAATTGTAACTTATCGCTACGAATAACCGTCTCGCAGCCTGCTCGCACCAAAAAGTCTAGGTGCACGATACTCAATACTACTTAGTCGAAAGGCTGAGTGTATAGCTATCATGTTCAAACGGTTTCTAGTGTCCTATACAAACCAGCTAGAATTTAGGGTAAGACATTTGGTTCCCACGTAACTTAAAATTTTTAAGCACGAGTCTATTATCATAATATCTAAAATAGTTTGGCACAAAGGCCTTTGCATCATAATCCCGTTTAAGCAATCATATCATTCACATGCACTTTCAAAAATATTTAAACTTATTGTAAGGAATATTTATCGAAACATCGAGAGAGAGCGTCTATCACATTATTAATGCAGAAGTTTAAAAACTGAGGGAATCGATAAGAATTCTAAGGACGTAAAGTCGTGCCCTGATATCAATATGTCACGCCCCGATCTCCCACAGGAATCGATCATCCCTGCTAGGCGTGAATCATCGGACAAGCGCTCCCGCAGGACGATCGTTTCCATCGGGACGTGATACCGCGTGAGCCTGGAGTTGCGTCCACGCCAGGCAAATACCGAAAAGTCTATTGATAACTAGTTCGCAGATTCGTCATAGCAAAAATATACAAAAAATATAAGTATTAAATCCAAAATAATCTCTTTATTGATATGAAGTAAAGATTACAAGTGGCGCTAGGTCGAGATTACAAGTCGCCCGTACTCTCTCTCTCTCTCTCTTTATAATGAATATGCCTTTAGTCTTACAATTGAATCAAACACTCTGGATGATGATGTTTCCATATATTTTGTCACATATATGTGAGTTCCAGGTCTGCGTGCCATGCTCCAAGATGCCAAGTGCGATCCGGCACCTTAATGCGTTAAGCCATCTCTGAATCCATAAGAGTTCTTCCTGCACCCTGCATACAATCTAGTTGGTATCAGTATATTGAATTCACTGATGGGGAGGCCTCTCGCTAACGTCAAAAAATAAGCACATTCATTAGTTATGTGCACCGACTGGTTATGTTGCCTTTCTAGTCTTTATCTTAGAATCAGTTTCATGGCAATATAATAAAAGTAATACTCGTGTCTGAGGAAAGAGTGTCGTACTATAATCAATTGAGTTCATTCTTACCTTTTTCTTACCCTTTGGCCTTCCCTGTCATTCGCAATAATAAAATTAGTACTAAGTAATGAAGAACATCTATACAATTCAAGTATTATGACTGTGTCTCTATCTCAGACATGTTCTACTCGAACGAAGTTATATACTGTACATCATTCTAAATGTGCAAAGTTTCGTGCATTATGCTCTTCCATGTTACTCATCTTTTGGATATGGATAGCCCCTATGCATGCATGACTTATCTTTATGAAGGGCACGGGCTTTGTTAGCCATATTGAACATGATTTGGGATAGAACGAATGTCTTCCCAGCTCGGTTGTGAGCTTTACTGGGCATCCAGAACCATCCGACGAGCTAGCTGTCATTCCAGGTCGGTAGCAAGCCTTGTTGGACATTCTGCACTCACCCGTTAGTACTTTAGCTAGCATATTGCCAGGACTATACTAGCATTGTCCGCCCAGGCCAACATTATTTGTATGTCTCAGCATTCATGTTGAGGACTCTTCTCTGCCAGGTGCGTAAACAGTTGTCCGTAACCATGCAACTACTCTCCTACATCCAATCCTAGCTGGGAATATCCTGCTTGGTTGCTCTTATCCGAGGATATCAACTCAGTTTAATCTTGCCAAAGACTATACTCGGATCTTTCTTTCTTGTGCAGCTCTCTGATTATAGACTGCCTCGGTGATCTGGATATCCTGAGTACTTTTTTTCTTTTCTTTTCCTGACTCGTAATGACTACTTGATAGTCTTCCTCTTCTATGTATGAAATATGATTATACTCTATCCCGTGTCATATTTTGTGCGGTGTGGTACCTTGATATGAACTCAAAACTACTTTTGTGGCACATATAGGAAACTACTACAATTCAACTCAATAAGCCCGATTACGCAAATAGCAAGTAAGATCTTCTTGTTTTATACAATGATAAGGCGGGGTTATCTCGTTAGTTATGTGCATTCATCTTTTTTTATTAGCATGTAAAGGTTATCGCCTTAAACTAGCATGTATTATTTATTTTTTAAGTATACAGCTAAGCAGGGACAGGTTTACAAGGGTCACCCATCTTAGCGATGAATCACATCGGTCGAAAGAGACTCCGAGCGTGCCTCTGAAAAGTGTAAGTCTGAACTCCAATCAAAGATCCAAGTTTTAATGCTTTTGCATCGAACAAGTTATCTCGCTTAGCAAGGTAGGTCAGTTTGCTATACTTGTTCCATTTGAATCGGCCCTCCGGGTTGAGCGGAGCAGATCGTTACAGTCGGTACATTGTAGTATACCGTCGGTATGTCGGTTTCCAAGAATAATCATGGTTAAGTCAAGTCTGATTTGCATGACCCAAATTAAACTCTGAAAATTACCAAAACTAAATCTAACAAGAAAGCAAGTCTAGAATAAGTCTCATATCACAAAATGGACTAAATCTCACGGTCACAACTCTAGTACCATTTTCGTTATCGAGTTACCAAAAAGGGGCAGAACAAGATTATACTAGAAAACAAAATCGAGACAGTCACTAGGCTAGAAATTATGATATAAACAACTATAGTAAATCAAGTCTAAGCAAAATAATAACAACCAAGGTCGAGGAAAGTAAAATGACAGAAAGTAAAAGAAGTTCACAAAATCGGCATGCTGTACTTGCCTAACATGAGCTCCCAGCCTAAATCTTCTAATCCACCACTACGAAAGAGTTCAGAAACTACACTCCAGGTCTCAATACCATTCTTCCAAGATCGAAAGAGAATGAAGAAGAGAGGAGAGAGAAATAAAAAAGAAAAATAAAATATCTCGAGTACTATTTATAGATAAATATCTCAAAAATATCTCAAAAGTGAAACAAATATCTGTCAAGCAGTATACCAATGGAATACTGTAGTATAACATCAATATACGGTTCAAGTTCTAAATTTTCAATTTTAAGAATTTTCAAACTTCCTCGAAATCCAATAAAATGCAATAACTAACACAAAATATATATCCGCATAAAATATGAATATTGTGATAAAAGTCTCACATTGTTGCCTCCCTTGGTAACGCTGTTATGGCCTCTGTTGGCCCTGCTGCTGGTACCTCTGTTGGAACATATGTGCATACGTCAATAATGAACGTTGAGACACCGGTTGTGATACTACTATTGGTCTTTTGTAGTACACTTCCCCCTGGTGCTGGTAGTGCCAGAAACTGCTGGCCGGCCTTCCTTGCCTCTGCATTATCGGGCAATTTGCAATCTTGAGGCCCGAATCACCATACCTTATGAAAAGGCCATTCTTTGTTCTGTACCCATATCTAGTATGGACACCCTTGCCATAGTAGGTACAACCTACCTATGCTCCTTACCGTTGTTGCTGCTATTATTGCCTCGGTTGTTGTCGAGCTAGAACTATTATTGTCAAATTCTCCGTCCTCTATGGTACTGAGTCATAGATATGAACATCGGGGGATAGTGTTGACATTTAGGGTGCTGACCCTCCTCCAGCCCGAGCATGAGATCACTTCTTGCCTCCTATCCTTCTTGACAATCTCTGCATAGTTAACTCGTGCCTTCTGGCTGCTACCTATACTTCATCATAAGTCTGGTAGTCGTTCCCTTTTACTAGTTATAAAATCTCCAGGTAAAGCCCCTACTGGAACTGTATTGCTCTATCCAACTTCGTAGCTACCATAGTCAGAGCAAACCTACTCATCCTGTAAAACTCTGCTTTATATCCATTTACAGTCTTACCGGCCAGCTTAAGATCGATAAACCTCTGTTGTAGTTTATATTGCACAACAACTCCAAAATACTTAGCCCTGAATCGAATCTTGAAGCTTTCCCAAGAAATAGAATGCCTCAAGATGACTTCCACTAATGCCCAACAATCACAGGCAAGGTCCTGAAGCTGCAGTCGGACGTGGTCAACTTGCTCATCATCCAAAACCTTTGTCGCTACTAAAATAACTTTAATGTCTAGGAGTAATGTATCTTTCGTAATGGCATCCTACGTCTCATCAAAGTATCTCGGGTTAAGTCAGCAAAATTTGACCGAATCCCCCGAATCAGTCTTTCCACCTCTCTCCAAAGCCGTCTACAAAAGCTGACTTAACATGACATTCTGCTCTTCCTGTTGAAATAGCTGGTGCAGTTGTACTGCCATCTGATGTTGTTGTATAGCCATCATTTCCTGATGAATCTCTAATAATGCTGAAGTGTCTACTAATAATGGTACTTCTGATACTGTTGGTACAACTGGTACTAATAGAGGTACTGGGATCTCCGGGGCTTGTGGCTCTACATGCCTAACTTTTGGTTCTACAGTACCAGTTTCTTAATTACTGGCTCTATCCGGATCTGACTCTGGGCTGGTGCTACCTTCCATTATTGCCCGGGGAAACCCTGTCCGACCATGCCTGCTGTTCCAATAACTGAAGAAGCCCTAAAATAGGACAAAAATATCATGAACAAGATGAGAAAGATCAAGGAAATAATTGATTTGATAGTCAAGTAAGGCTTCAAAAAGAACAAATTTAAGATTTTAAAGGTATATATTTTATTAAGTCTCCTATGACCATAACACCCCACAAGTTTGAAATACACAGATCTGCATGGGCCACCACTAAAACCCTGTCATGCCCCAGTACCAGAATAGGGAGATGGACATGGCCAGCTACCCCGTACAAGGTACTATACGTAGCACGACAATCACGGTTGTAAATAGACAAGGGGTGCATGCTACAATAAAGTCACTTAGGGTCATAAAGAACATTTATTGTCTCAATCAGTCAATAAGAATAGTAAACATATAACATGTATGATAAGGAAGTAAGGCATCCCAAATGCCCTGCCATAATATTCTGGAAACCAGCTGTACAAAAATAAAAAACTGGCAGAGTAGAAAAAGTACATGACCATGATTAACTATAGTATGATTAATTACAATCATGTAAAGAAAACTAAATATCTAAATTTACGGCTAACAAGTGTCAGTGGCTAAATGCCCAAAATAGTAAAATATATGATAACGAGCAGGGAAGAATAAACCCACTTATGCTATTTAGTGACCATCTGTCTGGTGTGCGCCATCAGTTAGGGAAAAGTAAGTTGGATCCTCTAGAACTGGCTCAAAACCTGGCCATGTAAAACTAGTAGAGTTAGACCCCAATAGCAAATACCATAAAGAAAGCACGAAATGGAGAAACAAAACCAAAAGTAATAGATAGGGTATAAATATAGGTTCTATGTTATAGTTTCGGTCCATAGCTTATCTTAGCATAATAGCCCAACTCTACAACCAAACAAGGACAAGGGTTGAATCATCACACTATGAAAATCTATGTCCCTATACTACTAATAAAATAATACAATCACAACCAAATCTATTTATATAGCGGACAATCATTTGTATGACTTGCTACTGTGGAGACTGAGTTATCTCATATTGGATGCATAAGAGAAATTCTCAGATCGTGAGCTGTTTAGCAGGACTAACCGAGCCATAGTATCGTATAGCACATTGTATATTATGCATTAGTCCCTCGTAAGGCCACCGTGCTAAGATCAAATAGAATGCATTGTACAATAAAAGTATTCGAATATTACCGTCCACTAGTACGGATGTGACCAACATCCATGGGGTCAGTCTTGCACGTCACGACAGTTGTCTGAGGTGGCTAATGTGTATGATCTCTGGATTTTATCCCTCCTAATGCTCTACCATTTTTAGTTGCCTAAATTAGCCCTATGGTTATGTTAGAAATCCTATGGCATGGTCATATGGTCAATTCTCCTATATATTGTACAGTAGTATACTCCACGCTAGATACAAATCCACTTTGTTACTTGATAGATAAAATTGGACTCACTTGAGCATGATTCAATAATCAATCAAGTCCTAGCCACGCTTTGATAATTGACCCACATACCATGCCCGTACTGGGAAATAATATAATAATATCAAATATCATGTAGTATAGGAGGCATTTTTGATGCACAACCTAAAGCATGTAATCTTATAGCATGTAACAAGTTATGTTGCACCTTAGTGCACATTATAATATGGTCGTACCTCAATACACCTTATAACATATGTATACGATGCACGTAGTAATTATATCAGCATGGATACAAGAAATTGGGTTGAATTACCAAACTTACAGTTGGTCGTATGAGCCTTATCATATTAGGACACATAGCTCATGTTATGCACATAGCTGGTTAGTCACTTATGACATAGTCAATTCTAGCACATGGTCATGTCAAGCACAAGGTTGGGTTACTAGGTCCATTCTTCCTTAGGATCAATCACAAGCAATTATCGAGACCACCCACATAAATCAAATAAAAATTCTAAACAAAATAGCTAAGCCATGTGCACAACATGGCCATGAGACTGGTGTCACATATACTGTCGGCCACATGATACATCATGCCGCATACGATCCCAGGCTGCATATGATCCCAAGGCACATACTTCTCCAATTCATATGCTCCTCCAAGCCGTATGCTCCGGACAAAAGTCTACTCTTTGGGGCAAGTGCTAAAGTGATATGTCAGAGAAGTGACTGAAGTGATGGATGTGACAAGCCATAAAGTATCAAAGAGGAAAGACAAATAATAGAAAGATGTGTAAAAGCGAAACTGGGTTATGCGTCAGCAAAATTATAGAATTCTCGGCTGGATATGGTGTTGGCTGCATAAGAATTTTGTCTTCTCCAGACAGCAAGTTCAGCCATGGCAGAAAACCTTCAAAAACCCAAAAATGGTTTTCTCTACAAAAACTTTATTTTAACTCTAAATCAATGAAACAAAAGCCAAAATGCTCGAAAGTAAGTGCTCCATCAACCAAAAAAACTGATTTTCTAAAATTCTATGTTTTAGTAGATCAAAACCACGAAAAACACATAGAATTCATAAAAACCCTATACTTTAAATGTATATCTACTCATATCTAGCCATCATAACTGAAAACTTCAAGTATTAAAAGTTTTTAGAATCATAATGCACACATATTAGACTAATAAAATACAAGGGAAGAGCTAGAATCAAAACCAAGAGGTTTCTCTATTTAATGCATGGTTTACTTGCCTAAAATTAAAGAAATAAGAAAATAAGATAATGAGGGAAGAGAGAAAGAAGTTAGCTTATATATGCTAGGGTTAAGATTTAGATCAATGGTTTACTCTTGACCAAACCAATCTAATAATTAAATCGTGAGTATAATTGAACAAAAGAATGGGTCTAGTCTCCATGACATGCAAGCTAATCACCAAGCAAGCAAAAATTAATATAAGTAGGAAAACTAATATGTCCCAAATACGAATATCGGGAACGGCGAGTGACAGAAAATTCAAAAAGTTTGTCCGCAAAGACGTCCAGGAACTCTTCAACTATCTTGGGTAATAGGTCTCCTTTATTTTGCTACTGTTGTGACTCCTTCTTTACACTAGTCTCTTGCTATTCTGCTAATGACAAACTCTTCTATAATAGGAATTTTAAACAACACTCTACCTTTATGACAGTCTATTATTGTATGACTGTCTCTCAACCAGTCCATGCTTAAGATAACGTCAAAATTTTCCATAGGGAACTCGATCAACTTTGTAGGTAATATCCTACGAATGGACATACTAGGCACATCCTACTAACTTTTGTGTTTCCATTGCCAGTGAGTATATTCATCCTCTCTAGCAATGGCTTAAATTTTAATCCAATATATGTCACATATTATGAAGATATAAATGAGTGTGAAGTCCCAGAATCAACTAAATTAAAGGCAGAAAAGGTTGTACCAAAAATATTATATGTCACTACGTCGCCTGACGCCATAGCTTCCTCCAAAGACAAGGTGAATACCTACCCTTGGCCTTGTCGAGCTCATTGTTGCTTTATTCTTTGTTGTCGTTGTTGTGGTCCATGCTAATTCTGCTATTATTGATGTCTATAAAGTGGGATCTGTATCGACAATGGACGTTGAGCTAAGGGTCGTATTGCTGCTGCTGGTCCTCCTTGTTGTACTGCCCTTGGAGCTGGCAATACAGGAAACTGTTGTACTGGCCCTCCTGGCCTCTGTATTAATGGGCATGTGGCAAACCTATGATTGGGACTCCCATATCTCAAGTATTGTCTATTTTTTTTACGACAAACATCCTGGGCATGGCCAACTTTGCACAATAGGTACAACATGTCACTATTATATTTTTGGATGAGGGTATTCTTGCTATTTAATATATTTATTATTTAGTAATTAAATATTTATATTATGTCCTATAAATTATTATATTGAGTTATGATATTTAATTATTTGTTAGTGGGCTAGCCTATTTTATTTGGACTTGTTATTGGTAGAACCATTAGTTTGTCATGACATATTGAGCCCAACATTGGGTTAGGCCCATTAGATACATTCCCTTAATTAATTAAGGAGATTAGATTAGTTTTATGTAGAATTAAAATCTTTCTAATATAGCCCTCCCAAACTAAATCTCATGACTAACTAATAAGGGTAACTTGGACATTGTACATTGCTTGGAAAGGGGGAAAGAAGGGACCGACCATTAGGGGGACTCTCTCTTTCTCTCTCTCTCTCTCTCTCTCTCTCCTCATATTAGTTTATTCATTCTAGATCCTTAATTGTGTTCTTCTCCAAATTAACTCAACCTTTTACCAAATTTATCTTAATTCACTCTCATTCACTCTTAATTTCATCATCCAAGAAGTATTAGAGTTTGGATTTCAATGAGCACTTGAAGGATTAGGAATTAACAAGGAGATTGTGTCCTAATTGTGTCAATTGAGTATTTTATTGGAAATCTATCTTCCAATAGATAAATTCTGAATTCCTATCTAATTTAGACTCTAATTCATGCATTTAACTATTAAAAAACATTCATTGGCTTAGGGCTACCCATAGGATCAAGAACTATGTTTATATGACTTGTATTATAAATTTTACATGGTGATTTATGCCCAATTAGGAGAAATTTTGAGTTTGATACATCAATTATGTGTTATGAAACCAATTAGATCTAAATAGACTTAGATCAGAGTTGTGGAACTAGATACGTGTCCATAATTAGTCACGAGTAGAGCGTATGTGTTATGACCCACACCCGTAATTGGGGTACGAGTATGTGGGTACATCCAGCCTACGCCGCAGCATCGGCGATAGAACGCGGTCTAGGTCATGATACTATCTAAACAATCTCACACGAGCATCCAACTCCATAAGGAGACACAGATAATCACAATATAATATGAACAACATACTCAATCACATAACTACAGCACGATTAGATATCGAAGAAAATAAAAATAAAATGCAACACAAGTCTAAGTAGAAATAATCTAACTCAACAATAAATCCAAGTCTCAACAAAGTATGCCGGAGATAAATCCGGTACCAAAATAGTTTGCTAAGGAACTAACTATATAACTAAGGATTTCGACTAGACCTCCCGATATCACAATTGAACTACCAAGTCCAAGTCTGCAGCTACTCTCCCTATGGTCCATAAAGTGTTGGATACCAGTCCTCTAAGGCATAGTCTGGAAAAAAAAATTCAGTCAGGAAGGAGCAAAGTATATCTCTAACAGTAGTTCTATATCAATGATATAAACTATATAGCAGTAAATAGATGGAAATATACAAGATGCATGTACATGTACGAGAGATATACAATAAAGAAAATACTAAAAATACTGTAAATAAATACGAAAAGGAACAATATGTCAATGAACAAGAATACTATGACTAAGTGTGTGAGTACTAGCTTTAACATGTGCTCGGCTTGGGAACTTATACAGGAATAATGGCCTGGCTAGTCATACGTGCGGTGTATGACCAACACTAATATGTGAACAAGACTTGTACATGAAGGGTACAATCATATATCTAAACTAAAATACTCCCCACCCTCTACTGGTATAGTAGATCCAACCATGGTACGGTATGGCACGGGATTCCCTAGGAAGGTAGCAAGTCTCCCCGAAAATCAGTGTCTATACATGCATAAGATAAATAATAAAACAAGACTTGTACAAGACACACCAAGAATAAGAAATAACATCTCATGACGAGATCAGGATATACCAATCCGTGTAACCATCGTGTCAAGAATATGAATATTTACACTAGATACAATGAACATAGGGGATATCATAAATAAGAAACTATCATAGAATGTACTCGCCTGGGGTCCTTAGTTGTCAATACCAATGTCCTGTTCCAAAGTATCGTTTGGATGATCCAACAGCCCTATACACATATCATATAATTTAATATTTGCATCAGACGTTACACTAACACAATCACAAATACATTAAACTCGAGGTTACGCTAGGTATGATACTGGTCAACTAGGGTCAAGTGTTCGTCTAATTGTGCGGTATCGTGTCTGAAATTGCTGTGAATTTAGACAGTCGATGATACGTGTCTCGCCAGTACGTCGGTGTATATATGGCAGTCTGCTAACAATTTACAGGGTTACAGGTCAATGTAAATACGGGGTATCCGTAATTACACTTGGGTCACCTAATACATTCATAATTATACATATTATCAGTTATCATATATCATTAATCAAATGTAATACATATATATGTGTATATCAATAATTACATACAAAAATATGTATAAGTATATATACACTAAATAGAATTATATACTATATATATATATATATATGTTTGAAAATATACATACCACATATTTATATATATACAACAACCAATATTTATATGTATACAAAAGAATATGTATACTGAATATATATGTGTATATATATTTACCAAGTAAAAATATATGTATACTATATTTATATATATATGTACCAATCTAATACATATACAATATACATGTGTATATGTATATATATATATATATATATATATATATATACCAATACATACATACTACATATTTTATTGAATACGTATATACTAATATATATGGTTGAATACATATATATACTAATAGAGAAACATACTATATATATGTATATGCGTATACATATACGAATCATACATATACTACATACATACATGCATACATACAAATATACGTACACGTGTACGTGTACGCGAGGGGGAGAACCGAACCTGTGCGCGTGCACGACGACGGCGAAGACGACGATGACGATGATGACGATGATGACGACAAAGATGAAGGGTGGTGTCGATGACGACGCTGCTGCTAATGGTGTAGGGTGGTCGTGCGATGAAGGAGGCTGGTCGAGGAGGAGGAGGCAGGGGGTCACTGGTCGGCCAGAGGGGATATCGATGATGGTGGTGGAGAGTTGGCCGGTTCGAGGTGTTCGTGTAATGGAGGTGGTGAACAGGGTAACTACAGGTGTGGTGGCCGGAGTTAATGGCCGGAGGAGGGAAGAGTAGTGGAGGAGGAAATCTCGAGGCTATCGAACGGAGGTACGGGATGTACAATAGGAGGTCGGAGGGTGGTTCAGCGGGTGGAGGGATTCAGGTGTGGGTGAATTGCTGTGGAGGTGGTGGAGTCAAGGCTTGGAGGAGAAGCGGATGGTCGGGGTGGCACTGGTGGTGCTAATGATGGTGGTACTGGTTCTCGTGGCCGGAGAAGGAAGAAGCTCGGCCGGGTGGAGCTCGGGTTGTAGCAGCCGGGGTTGGACTCAGGCGAGGGAGGAAGACAGAAAAGAGGAGAGAAAAGAGAAGGTGGGTGGTGTTTTCTAGGTTTGGGGATTAGGACATGTTTGGGGAAGGGTGTGAGGCGACATTAAATAGGGGATGTGATGGGGGAATATATGGTGATGATGAGCCCCATTTTGAATGGGTGGCGATGATTTGATATGAGGAAATCATTCATACAAGGAGAGGGTTGGAGTGACTAGTCAAATATTAGGGCTGATCCATTTGGTTAGGACCAATGGGGTGTTGACACCTAATGCAACATTTGCAAATGAGCCCCCTTAAATTTAGGTATTTGTACAGACACATGAAATAATAAAAAATTAGTGGGAGAATTGGTGTTTGGTATTTTGTAGGGTGAGAGGGTATTGTGTGTTTTGTATGAACTTAATTAATGGGGTATTTGGATTAAATTGGGATTAAAATGGGATTAGTCAAAGTTGGTATCCCCAATTTAATTAGAAATAAATACAAGCGATGTTCTAAAATTAATTAGAAATACATGGGACTAAAATTAATTTGGTACACAAATATCATTAGTGAAGAAGACTCAGAATAGAATATTACCCTAATTTGGGTTGCACAAAAATGGTCCAGATTGTGTCTCCAATTTTGATTGGAACGCACAACGATACAAAGTTGGATTTTATTTAGAAATTAAATAAACGTTCGAGACGAATATTGTGCGACTAAAATAAAGCACAAGAGAGTATAATTACGAGTTACAAAAAGGTCAAAATGGAAAGCGGGCACGTCTAGGGCAAGGTTGTGAAATTTGTTGGAAGGCAAAAGCTATGGTAGCCCTCCAAATATCGAAGCAACGGTAAGGCGCAACAATTAAATAAAATTACGATAATTAATTACAACCTCAAATAATTAAATCCTAAATAATATAAATTAATTCATAACCCTATAATTCGGTCAGGTGTTCATCCAGTGGGCTCCTAGGTCAAGTCTACAAGCTCAAACATTAAGAACACTGTATATAATATATATGTAAATACACATCTTATACAATTATTTAAATTAAATATACATATCATGCAATCATTTAAAAATAACTACCACAATATTAATAATATATAAAAAGTCAAAAATACCCCTATTTTTAGAATATGGGAGTGATAAGTCTACCCTCCTTAAAAAAATTTTGTCCTCGAAATTTAAATCGTTAATAGTCATATTTACTCATACATATTTTTATTTTCCATCAAAATTTAAATTCATCAACCTACAAAATCAAGAAGTAATCCACATTGTCATTTCATAATTTTTAAAATTCTGTAATTATAGTATTCCTGAAAATCCTCGAAATAAAAATCAAATTCCATCTTTATCATAATTTCCTCCAAAATTTTAAGTTAATAATTAAATATTCAAAAATTTAATATCCAATCCTCTAATATAATTTCACTCAATGCATATTTTTTTTATAAATTAAGAAATCCCATCTAAAAATACTAATCTATTAATCATCTTACTTCTCTAATTTAAACCCAATCGATGCATATTTATAAAATATAAATTCTCATCCCAAAAATTTAATTCAAACACTAATCCATTAATGATCTTATTCCTTGATTTCTTTTTTCATAAAATACTCAAACAATGCGATACTTAAGAAATCTTCAAATAAAACATTCATAATATAAATTTTTAAATTCATATCTTGCAATCAAATAATGATAATCTCCGTAATTTCCTCGCATTTTAATGACAATTTCAATCATATCTCAATCTTCATAAAATCAATGATTTATCAATTTTGCCATATTAAATTCTTAACTCCTTATTTACATTAGTGCTTATCCTCAAAATTTTAAATATCTTGTCTCTTTTTGTCAAGTCATAACCTCTTCATTAACTCTACTATGATCAAAACCCAAATAATCACAGTCTAAGAAAATTCTACCTACAGTCATACAACAATCAATGCATGATTATGGTCTATTTTGTCATGGTATTGCAGTCTCTGTCAGGGTATACTACTAACTACATTCTAACAAAAAAATCATGAATACAAGCTACGGTACTGAGGAATCAAACAATCAAATAGAAAGGATAGGAGGAAAGAAAATAACAAACCTGCTAACACGTTACCTGCAGTATCGGTCTCCTCGACCATCATCGGAAATGCTCCGTCCTGCTGGGGTGGCTCCCTCCGCAGGTGCTGAGCAATCTGCAGTTCCACAGGTGGCCTAACTGGATATCTATAATTTGGATATGCGCACTGAGCTAGAGGGAAATCCCTCATTCGGTGTCCTGCATCACCACAACGCAAACAAAGTCCTAGCCTTAATCTACAGCTCTCCCAAAGGTGACCTGGCTTCTTACAGAAATAACAAGTCTGTTAACCCTGCTAAATATGAACTGGTGCCTGGTACTGTTGTTGATACTGAAATGTCCTCGGTTGTTGATGAATATGGGACGCTTGGCGGGTCCTGCGCTATCATTCATATCTCCAGAAATATTGTGACTCCTCTTAGGCCTGAGATCCAGATCCTCTTCTGCAGTCTGGGCATCCATCAAGATATCCTCAAAGGTAGCGGTACGACGACCAGAAGTGCGCAACCTAATCTCTCTCGTCAGCCCCTTTCTAAATATCCGGGCTCGATCTCCTAGGTCCCGAATCATAGACTATGTAAAAAGGCTCAAATGACAGAATTCTGTGGCGTACTCGTCGACCGACATGTTTCCTTAGACCAAGTCATGAAACTGACTTTCCAAGGTTCCCAAGGCCACGTCGGGAAAGAACTTCTCCCTGAAAAGATCCTTGAAGGTCTCCCAAGTAAGTCCTTCGTCAGTGAGTCTCGGCTCCGTGCGATACCACATGAGTGCGATATCAAATATTTGACTGACAGCGGCCTTTATCTGCAAGCTCTTCAGAATTTGGGCCAATCGCAGGCTCCTCTCTATGTCCTGTAACCAGTCATCTGCGTAGAGTATCCCTTCGATACCCTTGAACTCTCGAGGCATCATCCTCTTGAAGTCCACTATAGTGCCTGATCTCTACAGTTATTGCTGGTCAGGAAACTGGTGGGCAACTCTCTCAACTGCCTGTAGAGCCACCTGATGAGCGTTCTCAATGCTCTCTCTCATCATCTTAGTTTGTGCCTGGTGTGCTTCTTCTTGCACCCTCTGAGCCTCATCTTGAACTCGCTGAGCGTCTACGATGCCTTGGATCAAAGTAAACACATGTGTCCCGTTAATGGACACACCTCCAGAAAATAGAGTCGGTGGAGGTGGAAGGTTGTCCATCACAGCTGCGGCAATCCTCTGAATAGGTGGAGGAGAAGGACCCCCAAGAAGTGCAGATACTCCCACATACATTAGAGATATAAGAGGAACTACGGATGTCTGTCCATTAGGTGAAGAGGTGGCAGACCCCTCTAAACCTGGTGCTCCCACTCTCATAGATCTTGTCTACGACGACATCCTGAAGACAGATCCAAAAGAATCAATTAAGGCAATAAATACGATATAATCAAGGAAGGACAGTAAAGTTCTAAAGAAGTAATAATCAGAAGGAAAATAGGGATAACAAGATAATAGATTAGAAATATTCCTAGTTGTGATTGAGTATTCGCTCTCATCCTAGTATGCTATATCCTAGATCCTATTGCAGGCACGCAGTAGTACAACTAAGATATCACACTACCACGACATCGCTCTAATTGCAAAGTCTTACCTACATGGGCCACCACTAAAAATATATTACGACCCGCACCCGGAATTAGGGTATGAGTATGTGGGTACGTCCAGCCTATGCCACAGCATCGACGGTAGAAAGCTGTCTAGGTCATGATACTATCTAAACAATCTTATACGAGCATCCAACTCCATAAGGAGATACGAATAATCATAATATAATATAAACAACATACTCAATCACATAACTACAGCACGATAAGATATTGAAGAAAATAAAAATAAAATGCAATACAAGTCTAAGTAGAAATAATCTAACTCAACAATAAATCCAAGTCTCAACAAAGTATGCCGGAGACAAATCCGGTACCAAAATAGTCTGGAAAGAAACTAACTAGATAACTAGTGATTTCGACTAGACCTCCCGATATCACAACTGAACTACCAAGTCCAAGTCTGCAGCTACTCTCCCTGTGGTCCATAAAGTGTTGGATAACAGTCCTCTAAGGCATAGTCTAGAAAAATATTTCCTGTCAGGAAGGAGCAAAGTACATCTCTAACCGCAGTTCTATATCAATGATATAAACTATGCAGCAATAAATAGATGGAACTATACAAGATGCATGTACATGTACGAGAGATATAAAATAAAGAAAATATTGGAAATACTGTAAATAAATACGGGAAGGAACAATATGTCAATGAACAAGAATACTATGACTAAGTGTGTGAGTACTAGCTTTAATATGTGATCGGCTTGGGAACTTATACAGGAATAATGGCCTGGCTCGTCATACGTGCGGTATATGACCAACACTAACATGTGAACAAGACTTGTACATGAAGGGTATGATCATATATCTACACTAAAATACTCTCCACCACGACTGGTATAGTAGATCCAACCATGGTACGCTATGTCATGGGAATCTCTAGGAAGGTAGCAAGTTCCCCGGAAATCAGTGTCTGTACATGCACAAGATAAACAATGAAACAAGACTTGTACAAGATATACCATGAACAAGGAATAACATCTCATGACAAGATCCAGATATACCAATCCGTGTAACCATCGTGTCAAGAATATGAATATTTATACTAGATACAATGAACATAGGGATATCATAAATAAAAAACTATCAGAGAATATACTCGCCTGGGGTCCTTAGCTGTCAATACCAATGTCCTATTCTAGAGTATCGTCTGGATGATCAACAGTCCTATAGATATATCATAAAATTTAATATTTGCATCAGATGTTACACTAACACAATCATAAATACACTGAACTCGGGGTTACGATAGGTATGATACTGGTCAACTAGGATCAAGTGCGAGTCTAATTGCACGGTGTCATATCTGATATTGCTGTGAATTCAGACAATCGATGATACGGTGTACATATTGCAGTCTGCTAATAATTTATAAGGTTACAGGTCAATGTAAATATGGGGTATCCGTAATTACACTTGGGTCGCCTAATACATTCATAATTATACATATTATCAGTTAACATATATCATTAATTAAATATAATACATATATATGTGTATACCAATAATTATATACAAAAATATGTATAAGTATATATACACTAAATAGAATTATATACAATATATATATATATATATATATATATATTTAAAAATATACATACCACATATTTATATATATACAACAACCAATATTTATATGTATACAAAAGAATATGTATACTGAATATATATGTATATATATTTACCAAGTAAAAGTATACGTATACTATATTTATATATATATGTACCAATCTAATATATATACTATATACATGTATATATGTATATATGTATGTATATATATATATATATATATATATATATATATATATATATATATATATATATATATATATATATATATACCAATACATACATACTATATATTTTATTGAATACGTATATACTAATATATATGGTTGAATACATATATATACTAATAGAGAAACATACTATATATATGTATATGCGTATACATATACGAATCATACATATACTAATACATATACTACATACATACATGCATACATACATACATACAAACATACGTACACGCGTACGTGTACGCGAGGGGGAGAACCGAACATTTGCGCGTGCACGATGACGACGAAGACGACGATGACGATGACGATGACGAAGACGAAGACGAAGGGTGGTGTCGATGATGATGCTGCTGCTGATGGTGTGGGGTGGTCGTGCGGTAAAGGAGGCTGGTCGAGGAGGAGGAGGCATGGGGTCACTGGTCGGTCGTAGGGGATGTCGACGATGGTGGTGGAGAGTTGGTCGGTTCGAGATGGTCATATAATAGACATAGTGAATGGGGTAACTGCAGGTGTGGTGGCTGGAGTTAATGGCCGGAGGAGGGAAGAGCAGTGGAGGAGTGGAGCTCGGGGCTGTCGAACGGAGGTACGGGATATACAGCAGGAGGTAGGAGGGTGGTTCAGTGGGTGGAGGGATACAGGCACGGGTGAACTGCTATGGAGGTAGTAGAGTCGAGGCTTGGAGGATGAATGCGTGGTCGGGGTGGCACTGGTGGAGCTGATGATGGTGGTACTGGTTCTCGTGGCCGGAGAAGGAAGGAGCTCGACCGGGTGGATCTCCGGTTGTAGCAGCCGAGGTTGGACTCAGGCGATAGAGAAAGATAGGGAAGAGGGGAGTAGAGAGAAGGTGGGTGGTGTTTCCTAGGTTTTGGGATTAGGGCATGTTTGGGGAAGGCTGTGAGGAGACATTAAATAGGGGATGTGATGGGGGAATGTGTGGTGATAATGAGCCCCATTTTGAATGGGTAGCCAAGATTTGATATGAGAAAATTATTCATACAAGGAGAGGGTTGGGTTAACTAGTCAAATATTAGGGCTTCTCTATTTTGTTTGAACCAATGGGGTGTTGACACCTAATGCAACATTTGTAAATGAGCCCCCTTAAATTTGGGTATTTACGCAGACACATAAAATAATAAAAAATTGGGGGAGGAAATTCGTGTTTGGTGTTTTATAGGGTGAGAAGGTGTTGTGTGTTTTGTATGGGCTTAATTAATGGGATATTTGGATTAAATTGGAATTAAAACGGGATTAGTAAAAGTTGGTATCCCCAATTTAATTAGAAATAAATACAAGCGATGTTCTAAAATTAATTAGAAATACATGGGGCTAAAATTAAGTTGGGACACAAGTATCATTAGTGAAGAAGACTCAGAATAGAATATTACCCTAATTTGGGTTGCACAAAAATGGTCGAGATTGTGTCTCCAATTTTGATTGGAACGTACAACGATACAAAGTTGGATTTTATTTAGAAATTAAATAAATATTCGCGACGAATATTGTGTGGCTAAAATGAAGCAAAAGAGAGCATAATTACGAGTTACAAAAAGGTCAGAATGGAAGGCAGGCACGTCTAGGACAAGGTTGAGAAATTTATTGGAAGACAAAAGCTAGGGTAGCGCTCGAAATATCGAAGCAATGGTAAGGCACAACAATTAAATAAAATTACGGTAATTAATTACAACCTCAAATAATTAAATCCTAAATAATACAAATTAATTCATAACCCTATAATTCGGTCAGGTGTTTATCCAGTGGGCTCCTAGGTTAAGTCTACAAGCTTAAACATTAAGAATACTGTATATAATATATATGTATATACACATCTCATATAATTATTTTAATTAAATACACATAACTTGCAATTATTTAAAAATAACTACCACAATATTAATAATATATAAAAAGTCAAAATACCCCTATTTTTAAAATGTTGTAGTGACAGTATAATAGTATTTTGTGGTACGGTGTGATACGGGATTTATTTTAGGTAATTTGTGTTAATTCCCTTCAAACTTCTTTCTAACTAGTTGTATTAGTTGTTGATAAGTATAATTAATATATATTATAGGTCTTTGTAATATATTATGGGTTTTGACACTTGGGTTGAGTACGTATCATGAGTATCCTAACTTTCTACTCTAAGTATTTGATAAAATGCCTAATTGTATACCAGTAAGTGTAAGTATTTATATATTTATGTCTATATATATATATGGATGCATTATTAGTGGTTACATGTATGAATATATGTATATATATTATAGAGTATATATAAGTCTATCTAAGTATCTGTGTGTTTTTGTGAAGCTTGTGAAATATGTGGTTGATTGTGATAGGGTTGGAATTATAGCAAGAGCAATAGCATTTTTGGTAAGGGTAGTAGAAGCAACTTTAAGATGCATTAGGAGTAGCAGTAGAAATAGCAGTTAGAGTTGCACTTAGTGCAACTAAAGAGTGGGGCTCGGGTATCACTGATACCCAAAGCATTAGAGTAGCAACAATAGCAAGCATTAGATCAATAACAACATTTAAGCAAGTAGCAGCAAATACAGTAGTAAAGGGGTGACTGCAGATGGACTTGGGAAGGAGTAACACTAGAGCAGCATTGGCAGCTAGTTAGAGAACCTAGACTGAGTCGTACTACAAACTTGTGCACTAAGTGCATAAGTGTGAAGCCATATTGGTCCAGCAACAGTGCAATATAGTCCATCATGGGGGCCTGTGGCCATGGTATCAGTAGGAGTGTTGTCACTTTTCGTTCTTGAAATGTATATTTTGGGATATATTTATTTTTTGCTTGTATTTATTTCCTACTTAGAGTATTTCTTGCGTGTATGATAATTTGGTTGCATGCATGGAGAGTAGACACATTCTTTGGTTCAATTAGACCCATGGTTTAATTGTTGGGTTGGTACATTCATGAGTTGAACCCATGGTCTAAACCTCAAACCCTAACTATAAAATCCAACATCTTTCTCTCTCTTCCCTCATTCTCTTATTTTCTCTTCTTCCTTCATTTAGGCTAGTACACCTTGCACCACATGGAGAAATATATTAATTTTTTATTCGTTTCTTTTATTTTATTAGTTTATTATATGCTCAGGATAATTGTAAATACTTTTAGTACTTAAGGTTTTTGGCTTTAATTGATAGATTTGAGTAGATCTACATTCTAAGTTTAGGGTTTCTATGGGTTCCTTTATTTTTGGTAGTTTTGATCTACTAAAATATAGTATTTTCAAAAAATAGTTTTTTGCTTGTATTTATTTTCAAAAAATTTCATTTTACTTTTCGTTCTTGAAATGTATATTTTGTATTTTTTGGAGCCCTTTATTTTGAGCATTTTGGTTTTGGTTCACTCAAGTTAAAATGAAATTTTTATGAAGGAAATATTTTTTGGTTTATGGAGTTCTTGCCATGGTTGAACTTGCTGCCTGGAGAAAACGAAGTCTCATGCGGCCGAGAGATCCATGCGGCCTTGACCCATATGCGGCAAGTAGACTCATGCGGCCTTGAGCTCATGTGACCTCTGCGGTCAGCGACTATGCAACCATGCAGCCATGTAGTCTGAGCCTATATGGCCATACGGTCTGAACTCGTGCGGCTATGTGGTCTGAGCTCATACGGCCATACAGTTATGCGGCCTTGCGGGCTAACTTCCTATGCGACAACTGATCATATGTGGCCTAGACCTACGTAAAAACTGATCTTATAGAGAAAACTGATTCTATGCGACAGGTGATTCCCATACGGCCTTGATCCTTGTGCGCATATGCGGCCCCTTACACACACTTTATTGGCCTTATTTTATTTGAATGTTCCTTTAGACTTTATTTGTTGTATGTGTGACTTTGATGACTACAAGAGTATTAAACTCATGTATGCTCCCATGACCCGACCACTTGTACACGTGTTGATACACTTACTACGTACTATGTGTTCCTACATGATAAGTGTTCCTACGCGATTATATTACATATTTACATTGCTATGTACCTATGCGCTACGTAAAATATGATATGACTTAATCTCCACCATGGATATAAGGGTTAGTCAATGACTAAGCATCGCTAGGATCTGTTGATTGTTGCATCACGTTGGGGTGAATCCAAACTGAACTATCAACTGACAAAGTTGATTCGTATCTAGCGTGGTCATACTATGGTACATCATATAATAGGAGTAACATGTGACCATATTATGTGATTTCGATTAACAATATGGTTAACTAGGCAACTTTACTTATAGAGCATTATGAGGGAATGGAATCTAGAGATCGTGTCTAACTAGCTACCTCCAGTCATCTGAATTAAGGTGTGCAGGCTAGTCCCCATAGATATTTTTTAAGTCCTCATTATTGGATGGCAATATTCGACTATTATACTATATTATGTATTCTATACGATCTTAACACGGTGGCCTTATGAGGGACCAGTGGCCAATACTATGTGTTATACGATGATTATGGCTCGGCTAACCCTGGTAGTACCAGGTTTGGTCTGAGGATTCCTATATGCATAATATCTTTGGGATAACCAGGACTCAATCTAGTAAGCCATATAAATGATTGTCTGATTATGTTATTGAGCTTGTTTGTATATTGTATCTATAATTAAATAGTCTAGGGACATGATCTATCATGGTGCGATGGTCAAAACCTTGTCCTTGTTTGGTTGTCTGGTTAGATTATTATGTCACGATAGGTTATGCACCAAAACTATGAGACAGAACTATATATATTTATTTTATAAACTGGTCTTATTCCTTCTTTCATGCTTTCTTTGTGTTACTTATTATTTGGGGTCTAACCCTACTATTTTTGCATGGCCAGGATTAGAGTCAGCACCCGAGGACCATGACACGCACCAGGCGTATGGCCACTAAGGAAAACGAGTGAGTTTCTTGATCACTACTCGTTATTATGCTTTTTAGTCTTTTGGGCATTTAGCCACTGGCACTTATTAGTCATTTTCCTTTACATAATTATAATTAATCTGATTGCAGCTGATTATGGTCATGTACTTTTGATACTATGTCAGCTTTCTTATTTTGCACAGCCAGTTTCCAGAATATCATGATAGGGCGTTAGGGACGCCTTACTTCCTTGTCATATATG
Organism: Iris macrosiphon; assembly: GCA_036927795.1. NCBI lineage: Eukaryota > Viridiplantae > Streptophyta > Magnoliopsida > Asparagales > Iridaceae > Iris > Iris macrosiphon. The sequence continues at coordinate 103,770,876 of JAYESA010000012.1, read as the reverse complement.
TTCTATATTTACTATTCTTGCTTGACTGATTGAGACTATAGATGTGTTGTGTGACCTTAAGTAGCTTACTTGAAGTATGCACCCCCTTGTCTAGTTACCATTGTGACTGTCATATGACATTCTATACCTTGTATGGGAGAGCTAGCCATGTCCGTCTCTATATTTTGGTACTGGGGCATGACAAGGTATTAGTGGTGGCCCATGTAAGTTTGTATTTTCAGACTTGTAGGATGTTATGACCATAGGAGTCTCAATTAAATACGTGCCTTTAAAATCCTGAATTCGTTCTTCTCAAAGCCCTACTTAACTATCAAATCAATTATTTCCTTGATCCTTCCCGTCATGTTCTTGATATTTCTTGTCCTTTTATTTAGGACTTCTTCAGTTGCTGAAGCAGCAGGCATGGCAGGATAGGGTTCCCCTGGGCAATAATGGGAGGTAGCACCTGTTCAGAGTAAAATTCGAGTAAAGCCAATTATTGAACAAGCTGGCACAATAGAACCGGAAGTTGGACATGTTAAACAACCAGCCCCTGAGATCCCCGTACCCTCAAAAGTACCAGCAGAACCAGTGGTACTTGACACCCCGACATTACTGGAGATACTCTGGGGAATAATGGCTATGCAGCAGCATCAATGGTAGTACAACAACATCAGCAATTTTAATAATAAGAGCATAATATCTTCTGGAGTCATGATTTACAAACGACCCTGGAAAAAGAAGGAAGGACTGATTAAGGGGTGTCGGTTAGATTTTGCTGACTTAACCCGAGATACATTGATGACACGGAGGATGCCATCATGAAAGATGAATAGCTCCAAGATATTAATGTCATTCTAGCGACGATGAAGGTTCCGGCTGATGAACAAGTTGACTAGGTTAGATTACAGTTTTAGGACCATACCCATGACTGGTGGGCATTAGTAGTGGTTGGCTTGAGGCATCATATCTCTTGGGACAGTTTTAGGGCCCTATTCAAGGCTAAATATTTTGGAGTCATAGCGCAGTCTTAGCTCAAACATAGATTTATCGGTCTTAAGCAGGCCGATAGAATAGTGGATGGATATACAACCAAGTTTTACAGGTTGAGTAGATTCGCTCTGACTATGGTGCTACAGAGTCGGATAGAGCAATGAGGTTCCAGATAGGACTTCATCTGGAGATTCTATAACTGGTAGAGGGGCACAACTACCAAACTTATGAAGAAGTACTGATAGAAGCTCGGAGGTATGAGCTTACCATGTAGAGGTTATATCAACATGGACAGGAGGCCAGAAAAGGTCTCATACTCAGAGCGGAGGAGGAGGTGTAGGAGTTCCTCGGACTTTAACACCATCACCTAGCATTCACATCCATGATTCAGCGCCAAGGAGGGCGACAATTTTGATGGTGACAGTACCGGCTCGACAGCAGCCAAGGCAACAGCAGCGACAACAACATCGCCAGGGAGCACCGGTGAGATGTACTTATTGTGGCAAGGGAGGCCATACTTGAGATGTATGTAGGGCAGCCAGTGGTTATGTATAATGTATGGCACTCCAGATCATCAGATTATCAACTGTTCAATGATACGAAGGCCAGAAGGCCAGTTTAGCAATTCCTAGTGCTGCCAACACCAGGAGCAGTACAACAAAGAGGGACAACGACAGCAGTATAGCCATTAACTTAACGTCCTTTACTGATGCAAGCTAAGAAGTACCAGTAGTAACTGAATTAGCAGCAGGGCCAGTAGAGGCCACAATAGCGTCACCAAGGGAGGCAACAACGAGGAGTGTAGCAGGGCCAAGGATAAGCTTTTACTTTATCTCTAGAGGAGGCTTTGGCATCAGGCGATGTGGTGGCAGGTAACACCTTTATCGTATCTTATCCTGTAGTAGCATTGTTTGATTTAGGTGCATCTCATTCATTTGTATCTACACGATTCACAATATGTATTAGATTAGAGTTCAAGGTATTACCAAAAAGATTGAATATACTCACTGGTAATGGACTCGTAGGAGTTAGTAGAATATGTATAGTGTATCCGGTCATAGTATGCGGGCATTCACTACCAGCATGGTTGATCGAGTTTTCTATGGATAACTTTGACATTATCTTAGGCATGGACTGGCTAAGAGACAGTCATGCTACCATAGATTTCCATAAGGGTAGGGTACTATATAGTATCTCGGGCATGGAAGATTTATCTTTGAGAGATCTGTAGGAGATCGGCATAAAAAGATGATCGTAGTGACAGTGTTAGCAGAAGAACAACTTCCCAAGAAAGTTAAGGAGTTCTTAGGCATCTTCTCAGAAAAAATACCATGGTTACCCCCAGTAAGAGATGTTAAGTTTTGTATAGAGTTAATCCCTGGAGGCCAATATCTTATAAAGTTTACCAAATGGCACCTTCAGAGCTCGATATATTGTACCAATATATAGAAGAACTAAAGTCAAAAAAATTTATTCGAGCCAGTGGATCACCTTGGGGAGCGCCAGTGGTTCTAGTGAAGAAGAAGGATGGGTCATCATGTTTATCTGTCAACTAAAGATAATTAAATACAGTAACATTGAAGAACAAGTATCCATTACCAAGGATCAATGATTTGTTGATCAGCTGAGTAAAGCCAAGGTTTTTTCTATGATCGATCTTCGATCAGGGTATCATCAAGTAAGAGTTCGGGAGCAAGACATACCTATGACAGCATTTAGATCATGATATGAGCATTTCGAATTCTTAGTTATGCCATTCGGACTGACTAATGTTGCAGCGATATTAATGGATTTAATGAACCATATTTTCATGCTGTATCTAGATCAGTTCATGGTAGTTTTTATAGATGACATTCTAGTATATTCCAGTAGTAAAGAGGAGCACGAAGAGCATCTTCGGAAGGTCTTATATATTTTAAAGGAATACCTCCTATACGTAAAGCTCAGCAAGTATGAGTTTTGGTTCGATTACCTATCATTCTTAGGTCAGATCATCTATGGGGTAGGAGTAGCAGTAGATCCGAAGAAGGTTGGGGCCGTAGAGAGTTGGCCAGTTCCTAAGACAGTAGCTGAAGTGCATAGTTTTTTGGGATTGGCAGGATACTACAAAAGGTTCGTAGCAGACTTTGCAAGGATTTCAGTACCGCTAACTCGATTAACGCTCAAGGAGGCTAAGTTCGACTGGTCAACAGAGTGCCAGACATTATTTGAAGATTTTAAAAAGATAATGATTTTAGCTCTGATTCTTACGCTTCCAGTTAGTTTTGGAGGGTTTACAGTGTATTATGACACATCAGGTAATGGACTTGGGTATGTATTGATGTAACATGGAAGGGAGATAGATTATGCATCACGGCTGCTTTGAGATCACGAGAAGAATTATCTGACTCAAGATTTGGAGTTGGCGGCGGTAGTATTTGCACTTAAGCTGTGGAGGCATTACTTGTATGGTGATCGGGTGGAGTATTTACGGATTATAAGAGCTTAAAGTATGTATTCACTCAGAATGACTTGAATATGAGGTAGATAAGGTGGCTAGAATTAATAAAGGGCCATGATGTGGAACTTCAGTACTATCCCAACTAGGCAAATATGGTAGCAGAAGCTCTTAGCAGGAGAGGTGGCACATTTATGTTGACATCGCAACGACATATCTTAAAAGATCTTCGAGAAATGGGGCTCGAGGTAGTACTTCCGCAAGACTTGGGAATATTGGCTACTTTACAGGTATAATCTACCATTATAGAAAGGATTAAGGTAGCTCAGATAGAGGATCCAAAAGTTTAGAAGCTTCAAAAAGAATGTGAATCTGGTCTCAGGAAAGAGTTGACGATTCATAAAGATGGAACTCTTAGGTTTGAAAATAGTCTCTTGTACCAAACAGAGATATCCAACAAGAAGTAATGATCGAGGTTCACAGTTTCCAGTATTCAATTTATCTAGGAGGTACCAAGATGTATCAAGACATCAAGCAATATTTTTGGTGGAACGGGATGAAGAGGAAGATAGCATGATTCATTTCTCGGTGTTTGGTATGCCAGCAAGTGAAGGCCGACCAACAAAGATCGGCAAGATTAGTATATATGCTTCATATTCTGGAGTAAAAGTGGGAACATATCACGATTGACTTTGTGACCGATTTACCTAGATCCCCGATGGTCGTGATACAATTTGGGTAATAGTGGATCGTGTCACGAAAGTAGATCATTTTCTTCCTTTTCGAGTAGGATAGTCCACAGAGCAATTAGCAGAGATGTACATTCGATAGATAGTAAGACAGCACGATATCCTACTGAGTATTTTATCCGATCGAGACACTAGTTCACTTCATATTTTTAGAAGAGTTTGTACCAGAGTTTGGGACTCAAGTTGAGATTTAGTACCTTTTACCATCCACAAACAGATGGGCAATCAAAGAGAACCATCTAGAATCTGAAAGATTTGCTACAAGCTTCTACTTTAGATTTTAGAGGGTCTTGGAAAGATTACCTTCATCTCGTTGAGTTCTCATACAACAAAAGTGATCAAACAAGTATTCAGATGGCACCATTCAAAGTGTTATATGGGAGGAAGTGCAGGTCACCATTGGCATGGAATGATATAGGTGAGCGAAAGATGTTAGGCCTAGAGATGATCACACAGACAGTAGACGTTATCAAGAAAATCAGAGAGTGACTTCAGGTTGCGCAAGATAGGCATCGGCATTGGGCAGATCAGTATCATAGGCCTTTAGAATTTTGTGTCGACGACCATGTGTTCTTACAAATTTTGCCAATATTTGGAGTTATTAGATTCAGGGTTCACGGGAAGCTTAGTCCGCGATACATCGGTCCATTCAATATTCTCTACGTGAGGTGCATGATGTATTTTATGTATCTCAATTGCGTAGGTATGTTCCTGATTCGAGTCATCTCATCGACCAATTTGAGCTAGTCATTAGTAATGACTTATCTTACGAGAAGCAACCTGTATCCATTTTGGACCGAAGGAAGAAGGTGCTCAAGAATTGGACCATTCAGCTTGTCCGGGTTGCTTGGGGTCATCACCCTTTGGGAGAGTCGAGTGAGAGCGGGAGGACGATATCTGATCTCGGTATCCACACTAGTTCGGCACGAAAGGTATATTCGTTCTTATGCCTTCGTATCTCAAATCTTGAGATTCGTTTACTCATGCGATAATGTGATACTGCTTTTTTTATTATATGCTTGGATTTAATTGCATGTGTAGATAAGCTTAAAGTTAGCATAGTACTTGTTCTGATTTCTCTACCTAGCTTTGAGTTTGAATTCCGAGGACAAAATTTTTCTAAGGTGGGTAGAGATGTCACTCCCCGTTCCCAAAATATATATTTTGGGATATATTTATTTCTTGCTTGTATTTTTTTTTTTAGAGTATTTCTTACTTGCATGATAATTAGGTTATATGCATGGAGACTAGACGCATTCTTTGGTTTAATTAGATCCATGGTTTAATTGTTGGATTGGTTCATTTATGAGTTGAACCCATGGTCTAAACATCAAAACCTAACTATAAAATCCAACATCTTTCTCTCTCTTCCCTCATTCTATCATTTTCTCTTCTTCCTTTATTTAGGCAAGTATACCTTGCACCACATGGAAAAATCTCTTGATTTTTAATTCTTGTTTTTTTCTTATATTTGATTAGTCAATTATGTGCTTAGTATGATTCTAAACACTTTTAGTTCTTGGGGTTTTCGGTTTTAATAGATAGATTTATGTAGATCTATATTCTAAGCTTAGGATTTTCATGTATTCCTTGAGTTTTGGTAGTTTTAATCTACTAAAATATAGTATTTTTGAAAAATAGTTTTTGGGATGGATGGAGTCCGTTATTTTGAGTGTTTTGGCTTTGGGTTTACTCAATTCTGAGTTAAAACAAAGTTTTAATGAAGAAAATAATTTTTGGTTTGTGGAGTTCACGCGATGGCTAAACTTGCTGCCAGGAGAAGACGAAGTGCCATACGACCGAGAGATCCATGCGACCTTGACCCATATGCGGCAAGTAGACTCATGCGACCTTGAGCTCATACGACCTCTGCAGTTAGCGACCATGCGGTCTGACCCCATGCGGCCATATGGTCTGAGCCCATGCGGCCATACGGTCTGAACTTATACGGCTATACAGTCTGAGCTCATGCGACTAGGCGGCCATGAGGCTATGCGGCCTAACATCTTATGCGGCAACTGATCCTATACGTCCTAGACCTATATGGAAACTGATCCTATGTGAAAAAACTGATTCTATGTAGCAGTTGATCCCTATGCGGCCTTTATCCTTATGCGTGCATGTGGCCCCTTGCACAAGCTTTATTGGACTAGTTTTGTTTAAATTTTTTTTTAGACTATATGGGTTGTATGTGTGAATTTGATGACCATAAGAGTATTAAACCTATATATGCGCCATGACCCGACTACTTGTATCTGTGCTGATACACTTACTACATAATATATGTTCCTACGTGCTAAGTGTTCCTATGGGATTATATTACATATCTACACTGTTGTGTACCTATGTGCTATATGATATATGATATGACTTAATCTCCAACATTGACGATAGGGTTAGTCAATGACAAAGCGTGTCTAAGATCTGTTGATTGTTGCATCACGCTGGGGTGAATCCAAACTGAACTATCAAGTGACAAAGTGGATTCATGTCTAGCATGACCGTACTATAGTACATCATATAATAGGATTAATATGTGACCACGCTATGTGATTTAGGTTAATAATAGGGTTAACTGGGAAAATTAACTTGTAGGGCATTGGGAGGTAATGGAATCTTGAGATCGTGCCTTACTGGCCACCTTCAGTCATCTGAATTACGGTGTGCAGGCTAGTTCCCATGGATATTTATTAAGTCATCATTAGTGGATGGCAATATTTAACTATTATACTATACTATATGTTCAATGCGATCTTAGGACGGTGGCTTTATGATGGACCGATGCGCAATACTACGTGATATACGGTGATTATGGCTCGGCTAACCCTGCTAGTACCTAGTTTGATCTGAGAATTTCTATATGCATAATATCTCTAGGATAACCCAGACACCATCTAGTAAGCCGTATAAATGATTGACCGATTATTTAACTAAGCTTGTTTGTGTATTGTATCTGCTTTTAAAAATTCTATGGACATGATCTATCATGGTGCGATGGTCGAACCCTTGTCCTTATTTGGTTGTAGGGTTAGATTATTATGTTACGATAGGCTATGCACCGAAACTATGAGACATAACTATATATATATATCTATTTCAAAACCTAGTTTTATTCCTTCATTTGTGCATCTTTTGTGGTAATTCCTATTTGGGGTCTAACCCCACAGATTTTGCATGGCCAGGTTTAGATTCGGCACCCGAGGATGAAGAGTACTTTTTCCTGAATCATGGCGCGTACTAGGCGGATGGCCACTAAGGGAAACGAGTAGGTTTCTTGATCACGACTCATTATTGTGCATTTTAGACTTTTTGGCGTTTAGCCGCTGACACTTGTTAGCCGTAAATCTAAACATTTAGTTTCCTTTACATGATTGTAATTAATCGGACTGCAGCTGATCATGGTCATGTACTTTTGATACTTTGTCAGCTTTCTTATTTTGAACAGCTAGTTTTCAGAATATAGTGGCAGGGAGTTTGCGATGCCTTAATTCCTTGACATATACATTCTATGTTTATTGTTCTTGCTTGACTTGTCACTACCATATTTTCTAGAAAAGGGTATCTTTATAATTTCCTATTTAATTAAATATTATGCTTGATAAATAATTATTGTTGTATTATTTAATTATTATTAGATGATAGTTATTTAAATTGGACTTGTGTTACTGGACCTAACTAGTTTAGTTTGGACCCATGGACCAACATAAATTAATTAGTTAGACTTAGCCCATTTAGAAAGCCCATTGTTAATGAGATGGATTAAATTAATTAAATTATTAGACTAGAAGCTTCCTTCCTTAATTATTTCTTCATGAGAGGCCCCAAGGGGTATAATGGGCATTATATGATAACTTGAGGGAGAGGAAAAGGCCCCAAGGCCAGGTTTAGATTCGGCACCCGAGGATCAAGAGTACTTTCTCCTGAATCATGGCACGTACTAGGCAGATGGCCACTAAGGGAAATGAGTAGGTTTCTTGATTACTACTCATTATTGTGCATTTTAGCCTTTTTGGCGTTTAGCCACTGGCACTTGTTAGCCATAAATCTGGACATTTAGTTTTCTTTACATGATTGTAATTAATCGGACTACAGCTGATCATGGTCATGTACTTTTGATACTCTATCAGCTTTCTTATTTTGCGCAGCTGGTTTCTAGAATATATTGGCAAGAAATTTGGGATGCCTTAATTCCTTGACATATACATTCTATGTTTACTGTTCTTTCTTGACTTATCACTACCACATTTTCTAGAAAAAGGTATCTTTATAATTTCCTATTTAATTAAATATTATGGTTGATAAATAATTATTGTTGTATTATTTAATTATTATTAGATGATAGTTATTTAAATTGAACTTGTGTTAGTGGACCTAACTAGTTTAGTTTGGACCCATGGACCAACATGAATTAATTAGTTAGACTAAGCCCATTTAGAAAGTCCATTGTTAAGGAGATGGATTAAATTAATTAAATTATTAGACTAGAAGCTTCCTTTCTTAATTATTTCTTTATGAAATGCCCCAAGTGGTATAATGGGCATTACATGATAACTTGAGGGAGAGGAAAAGGGACCGGCCTATATTAATAGAGGGGGAAATTTCTCTCTCCTCTTTTCATACAAATCTCGATAAAATTTGCTACTACCAAATTTTCTTCTTTCCTACTTCATTTTCTACCAAATTTATCCCAATTACTTCCCAAATTACTATTAGAGACTTGAGAAGTAAGGATCTAGAAGGAGGAAGCAAGGATCTACAAAGAGGAGCAAGGATCTACAAGTTGGAGACAATTTTATCTCAATTAGAGGTTTCATTGGGAACCAATCTTTCAATAGGGATAATTCAGTTTTTTCCCCTTAAATTAAGTTCTAAATCTGAGATTTAACCATGAAAAATCAACCCATATTGTCACGACCCACACCCGGTTTAGGGGCACGAGTGCGTGGGTACGTCCAGCCTACGCCGCAGTGTCGGCGGTAGAACGCTGTCAAGGTCTTGATACTATCTAGCTAATGTCACACAACATCCAATCTCCATAAGGAGGCACGGATGACACAAATAAATGAGCGCATACTCAATCACAGGATTACAGCACGATAAGATAACGAACAGAAATTAAATACAACACAAGTCCAAAAAAAAAAATATACTAACTCAACAATATCCAAGTCTCAATAAAAATGCCGGAGACAAATCCGGTACCAATAATCTGCTAAAAGAACTAATCAGAAAACTAGAAGAATTAGTGATTCCGGCTAGACCTCCCAGAATCACAACTAACTACCAAGCCTGCAGCTACTCACCATATGGTCCATAAAGTGTCGGACAGCGGTCCTCTAAGGCATAGTCTGGAAAAATGTTTTCAGTCAGGAAGGAGCAAAGCACAATCTCAAATAACAGTTCCATTTAATTGATAAGGACTATAAAGTAATAAACATGTCATGCTAGCTACTGAGAAGACAGTGAAATAAATGCAATGGCAATTAAAGAGAGACAGGCAATGTAAAGAGACAGGCAATAGGCAATATGATACAGTCAGTGCATGTATGAAAATAAAAAGAACAAGAAACAATATCATATACGGGTGATGTAGTATATGATTTAAATAGGGAACTGTAATCTATTCTAAGTGTTTGAAATAGTAGTTTCAAAATGTGATCGGCTTGGGAACATGTACGATAGCTACAGGGCCTGGCTAATCATGGGTGAAGAGCATGATTAACACTTACAATTTTCTATACTACAATAAGAGGTTATGATCACATTTCTTACTAACTACTTCCCCGCCCCTAACTAGTACTGTGGATCCAACCATAACACGTCACGATACACGAGCAAGTCAAGTCTATCATGTACGATGTCTAATATACATGTCGTGTACAATGTCAATACGATAATCAAGGTAACATCTCATGACTGCAGATCCAAGCTATACTAGTCCGTGTAACACAGTGTCAAGGATTCAGATGTAACATTTCATGATTATTTAATTTATAGAAATTATCAAGGAATTGGAAATTATCAGAGAATGTACTTGCCTTGGGTCCTTAGCTGATAATTATGGATGTCCTGTTCCAGAGTATCCCCTGGGTGAACCAACAGTCCTATAAACATATCACCATATCACATTTGCATCAGATGCTACACAAACAAAATACTAGTTCAGGGCTATGCCAGGCAGGGCACTAGTCAACTAGGGTCATCTAGTAGGATATACATAAACCACATTACACTTATTAATACTTACAATATTTATTCATGCACCAATACATATACAATATATATATATGTGCCAAAATACTAATTATATTAAATTATACTATGTATACAAGTACATATATATAAACCAAATACCAAAACAAATATATATATATATATATATTACCAAATTAGCACTTATATCAAAACAAATATACATATATTTATTTATACATATACCAAATTAACAATTACCAACATAACTGAAATACAGATATACGTCCATACCAATTTATATATTGAAATATATTAAGTATATAAAATATGTACATATACATATTCCAATATTACATATTAATATTTATTATTTAATACGTACACGCAAAATATATATTGAATACATATATAGATATATAGGAAGAAATACACGAACATATATACATACACATATATATATATTTGTACCAAAATAATAATTATACTATATACAGGTATAGTAATATACACATACACATTGTATACGTATATATACAAATAGAGAAAATATAATACTATATACTAATTTAATTTATACTAGTATACTTTATTAAATGCACAATATAAGAAAATACCCATAAACATACATATATATATATATAAATAAATTTACACACTATATAAAATGCCCAATATACATACATATACATATGCATTAATTAAATACATACTTATACTTAATTATACAATTAATTATTAATAAAATAAATAATATACATTTACATATTTCATACACATAGTCTATATGAAAAATATAATACAATATTCAATATATATCATTTAAATATGTATATACCAATTTATCAAATACATACAATATATTACACATACACTATACTATACACATTAATTAATATATATACAAATATATATACATTAAACATTAATTTAATTTACATAATTACATATACATGTTAATATATACATATACTATACATTAAATACCTACACATTGCATTCACATTAATTAATAAATGCTAAACTTTTATACGTATTTATATACTCATACGTATATATGTATGCATACATATATACATATATATATAAAGGAAGGAAGAGGGAGAGAGGAAGGAGACTTACAGAGTGTTGGGGTCGGCCGGCCGGAAAATGGCCGGAGGGGGGTCGGCCGGCGGGGAGTAATAGTGGTGATGAAGGTAGAAGATGATGGTGGTGGTGATAATGGTGATGGAGGGAGGAAGAGCAAAGCAGCGGGGGCCGGCTGTGAGCAGGCCAGCGGGAAGAAGAGCAGCAGGGGCTGCGAGGCTCGGCCGCCTGAGGGCTGGGAGAAAAACAGCGGCGGTCGGAGCAGCCAGCGCCGGTCGGGAAGGGAGTTGGGGTTGAGCAGCAGAGGGGAGGACCAGCGGCAGCAGGTTGGCGGGGTGCTCGGCAAGGAGGCCGGAGGGGGATCGTGAGGGGGTCGGTGGCGCGAGGGGTGAGGTCCACCGGAGCAAACAGCAGAGGGAGGAGCAACGGGGCCGCCGGACTCGTCGAGGCAGCGCCGCCGGGGGCAGTCGACTGATGGTGGGAGAGCCGCCGGATCAGGGAGCAAGGGGTTGGCCGCCGGGCCGCCGGGCCGGGGAGTTGCGGGTGAAGACAGCAGCTTTCAGGTTCCCCCCCTCTTAAATTTGAATTTTAAAAATAATGAAGAAGGAAGAAGAAGGAAAGAAGGAGAAGAAGAAAGGAAGAAGAAAATAGAAGAAGAAGGGAAGAGGTTGGTTCCCTACGTTGGAGAGAGGAGAGGAAAGAGAGAGGTGGGGGCTTGCTTGGGGATGTGGGCTACCTAGGTTTTCTAGAGATTAGGGTTGATGTGATATTTAAATAGGGGAGAGGGTTTTGATGGAGGGTGAGGATGCTCCCAATTAAATGGGTGGTCCAGATTAAACATGAAAGAAATTTCATATGGGGGAAAATGCAATTTGGTCCACAAATAATCAATCTTTCCATTTGGTCTTGGACAATGGGGTGATGACACCTACAATTGAATAATTGTAACTTAGCCCCTTAAATTCGGGAAATTGCACAAACACATAAAATGACAAAAATTTAGCGGGCGATTCGGGGTCCGCTGTTTTGTAGGGTCAGGGGGCGCTGTATGATCGGTGTGGGCTCAATTAGCAGGGCACTGGAATTAAATCGGGATTTCAGAATTGGTTTAAATAGTATCCTCAATTTAATTAGAAATAAAATTCCAGTTGTGTTCAAAAATTAATTATGAGGACATGGGGCCAGAATTATGTCAGGTCATCAATACCAATAATGAAGTAGACTCAGAACAGGATATTACCCTAATTTGGGCCGCACGAAAAATAGGTCAAGATTGTCTCCAATTTTAATTGGAACGCACAACGATACAAAATAGGGATTTATTAAATAACGTCCGCGACAATTTTTGTGCGGCCAAAAATAATGCACAGGGAGCATAATTATGAGTTGCAAAAACAGCAGAATGGAAAGCGGGCAGGTCTAGGGCAAGATGGTAAAATTTGTTGGAAGACAAAAGTCAGGGTAGCGCTCCAAATATCGAAGCAAAGGCAATGCGCAAAAATATTAAATAAAATACGGTAATTAATTACAATCTCCAAATATTAAATTCTAGATAAAAATAATAAAATCCAGAATTCTATAATTCGGACAGGTGGTCATCTACTGGGCTTCTAGGTCTAGTCTGCTAGCTAAAAATAAATGAACACTGCATCTAATACTATATTTAATTACACATCACATAATTATTTAAATTAAAAATACTATCGTGCAATTATTTAATTGTAACTACCATAATATTAAATATTGTAAAAATTCGAAAATACCCCTGTCTTCGGAATGTGGTAGTGACAAGTCTACCCACCTTAAAAGAATTTCGTCCTCGAAATTTAAAATCCTCATAGTAGTATTTATTCATACACATTATTATTCCCCTCAAATTTTAAATTCATAATCTACGAAATCAGGTAATAATTCATGATGTCCTTTCATAATTTTCAAAAATTCTGAAATTATTGCATTCCTGAAAAATCCTCGGAATAAAATCAAAGTCCATTTTATCAAAAATTTCCCCAAAATTTTTAGTTACAATTCAATATTCAGAATTTAATATCCACTCCTCAAATTTGATTTTAATCAATGCACATATGTATAATGTAATCTCGTTCAAAAAGTTTGAATTTAAATATTTGTCCATCAAAAATTTTATTTCTCGATTTCTTCTTTCCTCAAAATACTTAACAATGCGATACTTAAGGATTCTCCAACTACAACATCCAATATAAAATTTTAAAAATTTCATAACTTGCAATCAATTAAATATAATGATAATCTCCCCAAAATTCCAAATTAAATAACATGTCATAATCTTCCTGGAATTAATTAAACCACCAATTATGAAATATTAATTTCTTAACCCTGTATTTGAATCAATGGTTATCCTCGAATCTTAATCATCTTGTCTCTCTTGTCAAGTCATAACTCCTCTATGAATCTTCGTCATAGTCAAACCTCGATAATCATGGCAAAAACTTCCTACAATCATACAACATGCAACCTAAGGGAATATGTATGGTGTCTTGTCATGGTATTGCAGTCTCTGTATCAGGGTGTACTACTAACTACATTCTAACAAGAAATCATGCATACAAGCTACGGTACTAAGGTATCAATCAATCAATCAAGTAGATAGGAACAGAAGGAAGGAAGGAAAGAACAGAACTTACTAACATATTACTTGTAGGATCGGTCTCCTCGACCGTCATCGCAAATGCCCCGCCCTGCTGGGGTGGTTCCCTTCGCGGGTGCTGAGCAATATACGGTTCCACAGGTAGCCTAACTGGATCTCTATAATCTGAAGTTGCGCGCTGGCCGGGAAGATAAGGGGCTAGAAGACAATCCCTTACTCGATGTCCTGCAGTGCCGCAGTGCAAACAAAGTCCTAGCCTCGTTCTACAGCTCTCCCAAAGGTGACCTGGCTTCTTACAGAAATGACAAGTCTGCCGTGTCTCTCTCGGAGGCTGTTGCTGATTCTGCTGAACACGGACTGGTGCCTGGTACTGTTGTTGATACTAATACACCCATGGATGTTGCTGGATAGGAACTGGTGCTAGGTACTACGGTGGATGCTGCAATGTCCATGGTTGTTACTGAATATGAAATGGTACTTGGTACTGCTGTTGGTGCTGAATACGGGGATGCTTGGCCGGTCCTGTGCTACCATTCGTATCTCCAAAAGTATTGTGACTCCTCTTAGGCCTGAGATCCAGATCCTCTTCTGCGATCTGAGCATCCATCAAGATAGCCTCATAGGTAGCGGTACGCCGACCAGAAGTGTGCGACCTAATCTCTCTTGTCAGCCCCTTTCTAAATTTCCGGGCTTGATCTCCTGGGTCTCGAATCATAGATGATGCAAAACGGCTCAATCTACAGAATTCTGCAGCGTACTCGTCGACCAACATGTTTTCTTGAACTAAGTCATGAAACTGACTTTCCAAGGTTTCCAATGCCACGTCGGGAAAGAACTTCTCCTTGAAGAGTTCCTTGAAGGTCTCCCAAGTAAGTCCTTGCGCAGTAATTCTCGGCTCTGTGCGATACCACGTAAGTGCGATATCGAACATCTGACTGCCCGCGGCTTCTATCTGCAAGTTCTCCGGAATCTGGGTCAATCGCAGGCTTCTCTCTATATCCTCTAGCCAGTCGTCAGCGTAGAGTATTCCTTCGGTGCCTTTGAACTCTCGAGGCATCATCCTTTTAAAATCTACTATAGTGCCTGATCTCTGCTGTTGGCCAGGAAACTGCTGGTACTGTGCTACTCTCTCCAAAGCTTGGAGAGTCACTTGATGGGCATTCTCCATATTTTCTTTCATCAGCTCGGTTTGTGCCTGGTGCACTTCTGCTTGCACCCTCTGAGCCTCAGCTTGAACTCGCTGAGCGTCTGCAGTCACTCTCTGGGCATCTATCATGCCCTGGATCAAGGTAAATATCTGCGTTCCGTCAATGGGCAAACCTCCGGGAATCGGAGTCGGTGGAGGAGGAAGGTTGTCCGCCACATCTGCGGCAATCCTCTGAACAGGTGGAGGAGGAGAATCACCTACGTGTATCGGAGATGTAGGAGGAACTACGGCTGTCTGTCCCTCAGGTGGAGAGGTGGCAGACCCCTCTAAAGCTGATATTCCCGCTCTCATAGACCGTGTCTGCGGCGACATCCTGAAGACAGATCCCAAAGAATCAATTTAGGCAAAATGCGATATCATCAAGGAAGGACAGTACAGTTCTAAAGAGCAACATTCAAGATAAAAGTTTGGAAGAAAAATCCTAGTTGTGATTGCACAGGTCAAAGATACATCCAAGGTCTGATACCTCTATCCCTCTAAGTACCACAGTTCTACTTGAAACATACTCACTGCTAGCTTCCTTACCCGCTGCAATCGCTGATAATAGTTATCCTTATCACTCAAGTGCATATCAAATGTAACACACCATACTAAGTACTGCTCTTTCCAAAACAATCCTAGATGAACACCTAAGTCAGTTGCAATGAAATCTCAATCACACTCAAGCCAACAGATCCTTACACATGCATCCTATCTACTTATATACTAATATATCTCTCCCACTATAAAATCCTGTCCTCAAATAAAATTCCTCAATATAACTCCTCGAATAAATTTTAAAGTAAAAATTGCATATACTTTCCTCAAGACCAATTATCTAAATACTGAAATAAAAATTTAATCACTCAAAAATCCTTACAGCTTGTCTAGGTTCATCAAATTTAATCTGAATCCTCAAAAAGTTTTAATAACATAATATCTCGACTTCTCAAAATTCAAAAATGCAATTTGTTTTCAATCTTCAATTATAATTTAAATCCACCTTCTGTAGTCCAATAGCTCTAATGTTAATCTTCCTCGCTGTCCTCATCGTCATGCGTCATCAGATAATACCATAAATCAGTCTGCAAATTCATCTTGATATGAAATCAAACCCTACTATGAAACCAAAATCCTAACTTAATACCTAATTAACAACAATCAAATTCAACATCAATAAGTGAGAATGGACGGAACAAGGGAATTATTTTTAAATTGGAAATTTTAACAAGATTCTCAGGGGTCATCCCAGGAATCTCTCAAGAAATTGTGATTGAGTATTTGCTCTCGTCCTAGTATCCTATGTCCTAGAATCCTATCGCAGGCACGCAATAGTGTAACAAAGATGCCACACTACTACGATATCGCACAATTCGCGAAGTCTGACCTGCATGGGCCACCACTAAAAACGTGTCACGACCCGCACCCGGTTTAGGGGCACGAGTGCGTGGGTACGTCCAGCCTACGCCGCAGTGTCGGCGGTAGAACGCTGTCAAGGTCTTGATACTATCTAGCTAATGTCACACAACATCCAATCTCCATAAGGAGGCACGGATGACATAAATAAACGAGCACATACTCAATCACAGGATTACAGCACGATAAGATAACGAACAGAAATTAAATACAACACAAGTCCAAAAAAAAAATATATACTAACTCAATAATATCCAAGTCTCAATAAAAATGCCGGAGACAAATCCGGTACCAATAATCTGCTAAAAGAACTAATCAGAAAACTAGAAGAATTAGTGATTCCGGCTAGACCTCCCAGAATCACAACTAACTACCAAGCCTGCAGCTACTCACCATATGGTCCATAAAGTGTCGGACAGCGGTCCTCTAAGGCATAGTCTGGAAAAATGTTTCCAGTCAGGAAGGAGCAAAGCACAATCTTAAATAACAGTTCCATTTAATTGATAAGGACTATAAAGTAATAAACATGTCATGCTAGCTACTGAGAAGACAGTGAAATAAATGCAATGGCAATTAAAGAGAGACAGGAAATATAAAGAGACAGGCAATAGGCAATATGATACAGTCAGTGCATGTATGAAAATGAAAAAAACAAGAAACAATATCATATACGGGTGATGTAGTATATGATTTAAATAGGGAACTGTAATCTATTCTAAGTGTTTGAAATAGTAGTTTCAAAATGTGATCGGCTTGGGAACAGGTACGATAGCTACAGGGCCTGGCTAATCATGGGTGAAGAGCATGATTAACACTTACAATTTTCTATACTACAATAAGAGGTTATGATCACATTTCTTACTAACTACTTCCCCGCCCCCAACTAGTACTGTGGATCCAACCATGACACGTCACGATACACGAGCAAGTCAAGTCTATCATGTACGATGTCTAATATACATGTCGTGTACAATGTCAATACGATAATCAAGGTAACATCTCATGACTGCAGATCCAAGCTATACTAGTCCGTGTAACACAGTGTCAAGGATTCAGATGTAACATTTCATGATTATTTAATTTATAGAAATTATCAAGGAATTGGAAATTATCAGAGAATGTACTTGCCTTGGGTCCTTAGCTGGTAATTATGGATGTCCTGTTCCAGAGTATCCCCTGGGTGAACCAACAGTCCTATAAACATATCACCATATCACATTTGTATCAGATGCTACACAAACAAAATACTAGTTCAGGGCTATGCCACGCAGGGCACTAGTCAACTAGGGTCATCTAGTAGGATATACATAAACCACATTACACTTATTAATACTTACAATATTTATTCATGCACCAATACATATACAATATATATATATGTGCCAAAATACTAATTATATTAAATTATACTATGTATACAAGTACATATATATAAACCAAATACCAAAACAAATATATATATATATATTACCAAATTAGCACTTATATCAAAACAAATATACATATATTTATTTATATATATACCAAATTAACAATTACCAACATAACTGAAATACAGATATACGTCCATACCAATTTATATATTGAAATATATTAAGTATATAAAATATGTACATATACATATTCCAATATTACATATTAATATTTATTATTTAATACGTACACGCAAAATATATATTGAATACATATATAGATATATAGGAAGAAATACACGAACATATATACATACACATATATATATATTTGTACCAAAATAATAATTATACTATATACAGGTATAGTAATATACACATACACATTGTATACGTATATATACAAATAGAGAAAATATAATACTATATACTAATTTAATTTATACTAGTATACTTTATTAAATGCACAATATAAGAAAATACCCATAAACATACATATATATATATAAATAAATTTACACACTATATAAAATGCCCAATATACATACATATACATATGCATTAATTAAATACATACTTATACTTAATTATACAATTAATTATTAATAAAATAAATAATATACATTTACATATTTCATACACATAGTCTATATGAAAAATATAATACAATATTCAATATATATCATTTAAATATGTATATACCAATTTATCAAATACATACAATATATTACACATACACTATACTATACACATTAATTAATATATATACAAATATATATACATTAAACATTAATTTAATTTACATAATTACATATACATGTTAATATATACATATACTATACATTAAATACCTACACATTGCATTCACATTAATTAATAAATGCTAAACTTATATACGTATTTATATACTCATACGTATATACGTATGCATACATATATACATATATATATAAAGGAAGGAAGAGGGAGAGAGGAAGGAGACTTACAGAGTGTTGGGGTCGGCCGGCCGGAAAATGGCCGGAGGGGGGTCGGCCGGCGGGGAGTAATAGTGGTGTTGAAGGTAGAAGATGATGGTGGTGGTGATAATGGTGATGGAGGGAGGAAGAGCAAAGCAGCGGGGGCCGGCTGTGAGCAGGCCAGCGGGAAGAAGAGCAGCAGGGGCTGCGAGGCTCGGCCGCCTGAGGGCTGGGAGAAAAACAGCGGCGGTCGGAGCAGCCAGCGCCGGTCGGGAAGGGAGTTGGGGTTGAGCAGCAGAGGGGAGGACCAGCGGCAGCAGGTTGGCGGGGTGCTCGGCAAGGAGGCCGGAGGGGGATCGTGAGGGGGTCGGTGGCGCGAGGGGTGAGGTCCACCGGAGCAAACAGCAGAGGGAGGAGCAACGGGGCCGCCGGACTCGTCGAGGCAGCGCCGCCGGGGGCAGTCGACTGATGGTGGGAGAGCCGCCGGATCAGGGAGCAAGGGGTTGGCCGCCGGGCCGCCGGGCCAGGGAGTTGCGGGTGAAGACAGCAGCTTTCAGGTTCCCCCCTCTTAAATTTGAATTTTAAAAATAATGAAGAAGGAAGAAGAAGGAAAGAAGGAGAAGAAGAAAGGAAGAAGAAAATAGAAGAAGAAGGGAAGAGGTTGGTTCCCTACGTTGGAGAGAGGAGAGGAGAGAGAGAGGTGGGGGCTTGCTTGGGGATGTGGGCTACCTAGGTTTTCTAGGGATTAGGGTTGATGTGATATTTAAATAGGGGAGAGGGTTTTGATGGAGGGTGAGGATGCTCCCAATTAAATGGGTGGTCCAGATTAAACATGAAAGAAATTTCATATGGGGGAAAATGCAATTTGGTCCACAAATAATCAATCTTTCCATTTGGTCTTGGACAATGGGGTGATGACACCTACAATTGAATAATTGTAACTTAGCCCCTTAAATTCGGGAAATTGCACAAACACATAAAATGACAAAAATTTAGCGGGCGATTCGGGGTCCGCTGTTTTGTAGGGTCAGGGGGCGCTGTATGATCGGTGTGGGCTCAATTAGCAGGGCACTGGAATTAAATAGGGATTTCAGAATTGGTTTAAATAGTATCCTCAATTTAATTAGAAATAAAATGCAAGTTGTGTTCAAAAATTAATTATGAGGACATGGGGCCAGAATCATGTCAGGTCATCCATACCAATAATGAAGTAGACTCAGAACAGGATATTACCCTAATTTGGGCTGCACGAAAAATAGGTCAAGATTGTCTTCAATTTTAATTGGAACGCACAACGATACAAAATAGGGATTTATTAAATAACGTCCGCGACAATTTTTGTGCGGCCAAAAATAATGCACAGGGAGCATAATTATGAGTTGCAAAAACAGCAGAATGGAAAGCGGGCAGGTCTAGGGCAAGATGGTAAAATTTGTTGGAAGACAAAAGTCAGGGTAGCGCTCCAAATATCGAAGCAAAGGCAATGCGCAAAAATATTAAATAAAATACGGTAATTAATTACAATCTCCAAATATTAAATTCTAGATAAAAATAATAAAATCCAGAATTCTATAATTCGGACAGGTGGTCATCTACTGGGCTTCTAGGTCTAGTCTGCTAGCTAAAAATAAATGAACACTGCATCTAATACTATATTTAATTACACATCACATAATTATTTAAATTAAAAATACTATCGGGCAATTATTTAATTGTAACTACCATAATATTAAATATTGTAAAAATTCGAAAATACCCCTGTCTTCGGAATGTGGTAGTGACAAGTCTACCCACCTTAAAAGAATTTCGTCCTCGAAATTTAAAATCCTCATAGTAGTATTTATTCATACACATTATTATTTCCCTCAAATTTTAAATTCATAATCTACGAAATCAGGTAATAATTCATGATGTCCTTTCATAATTTTCAAAAATTCTGAAATTATTGCATTCCTGAAAAATCCTCGGAATAAAATCAAAGTCTATTTTATCAAAAATTTCCCCAAAATTTTTAGTTACAATTCAATATTCAGAATTTAATATCCACTCCTCAAATTTGATTTTAATCAATGCACATATGTATAATGTAATCTCGTTCAAAAAGTTTAAATTTAAATATTTGTCCATCAAAAATTTTATTTCTCGATTTCTTCTTTCCTCAAAATACTTAACAATGCGATACTTAAGGATTCTCCAACTACAACATCCAATATAAAATTTTAAAAATTTCATAACTTGTAATCAATTAAATATAATGATAATCTCCCCAAAATTCCAAATTAAATAACATGTCATAATCTTCCTGGAATTAATTAAACCACCAATTATGAAATATTAATTTCTTAACCCTGTATTTGAATCAATGGTTATCCTCGAATCTTAATCATCTTGTCTCTCTTGTCAAGTCATAACTCCTCTATGAATCTTCGTCATAGTCAAACCTCGATAATCATGGCAAAAACTTCCTACAATCATACAACATGCAACCTAAGGGAATATGTATGGTGTCTTGTCATGGTATTGCAGTCTCTGTATCAGGGTGTACTACTAACTACATTCTAACAAGAAATCATGCATACAAGCTACGGTACTAAGGTATCAATCAATCAATCAAGTAGATAGGAACAGAAGGAAGGAAGGAAAGAACAGAACCTACTAACATATTACTTGTAGGATCGGTCTCCTCGACCGTCATCGCAAATGCCCCGCCCTGCTGGGGTGGTTCCCTTCGCGGGTGCTGAGCAATATACGGTTCCACAGGTAGCCTAACTGGATCTCTATAATCTGAAGTTGCGCGCTGGCCGGGAAGATAAGGGGCTAGAAGACAATCCCTTACTCGATGTCCTGCAGCGCCGCAGTGCAAACAAAGTCCTAGCCTCGTTCTACAGCTCTCCCAAAGGTGACCTGGCTTCTTACAGAAATGACAAGTCTGCCGTGTCTCTCTCGGAGGCTGTTGCTGATTCTGCTGAACACGGACTGGTGCCTGGTACTGTTGTTGATACTAATACGCCCATGGATGTTGCTGGATAGGAACTGGTGCTAGGTACTACGGTGGATGCTGCAATGTCCATGGTTGTTACTGAATATGAAATGGTACTTGGTACTGCTGTTGGTGCTGAATACGGGGATGCTTGGCTGGTCCTGTGCTACCATTCGTATCTCCAAAAGTATTGTGACTCCTCTTAGGCCTGAGATCCAGATCCTCTTCTGCGATCTGAGCATCCATCAAGATAGCCTCATAGGTAGCGGTACGCCGACCAGAAGTGTGCGACCTAATCTCTCTTGTCAGCCCCTTTCTAAATTTCCGGGCTCGATCTCCTGGGTCTCGAATCATAGATGATGCAAAACGGCTCAATCTACAGAATTCTGCAGCGTACTCGTCGACCAACATGTTTTCTTGAACTAAGTCATGAAACTGACTTTCCAAGGTTTCCAATGCCACGTCGGGAAAGAACTTCTCCTTGAAGAGTTCCTTGAAGGTCTCCCAAGTAAGTCCTTGCGCAGTAATTCTCGGCTCTGTGCGATACCACGTAAGTGCGATATCGAACATCTGACTGCCCGCGGCTTCTATCTGCAAGTTCTCCGGAATCTGGGTCAATCGCAGGCTTCTCTCTATATCCTCTAGCCAGTCGTCAGCGTAGAGTATTCCTTCGGTGCCTTTGAACTCTCGAGGCATTATCCTTTCAAAATCCACTATAGTGCCTGATCTCTGCTGTTGGCCAGGAAACTGCTGGTACTGTGCTACTCTCTCCAAAGCTTGGAGAGTCACTTGATGGGCATTCTCCATATTTTCTTTCATCAGCTCGGTTTGTGCCTGGTGCACTTCTGCTTGCACCCTCTGAGCCTCAGCTTGAACTCGCTGAGCGTCTGCCGTCACTCTCTGGGCATCTATCATGCCCTGGATCAAGGTAAATATCTGCGTTCCGTCAATGGGCAAACCTCCGGGAATCGGAGTCGGTGGAGGAGGAAGGTTGTCCGTCACATCTGCGGCAATCCTCTGAACAGGTGGAGGAGGAGAATCACCTACGTGTATCGGAGATGTAGGAGGAACTACGGCTGTCTGTCCCTCAGGTGGAGAGGTGGCAGACCCCTCTAAAGCTGATGTTCCCGCTCTCATAGACCGTGTCTGCGGCGACATCCTGAAGACAGATCCCAAAGAATCAATTTAGGCAAAATGCGATATCATCAAGGAAGGACAGTACAGTTCTAAAGAGCAACATTCAAGATAAAAGTTTGGAAGAAAAATCCTAGTTGTGATTGCACAGGTCAAAGATACATCCAAGGTCTGATACCTCTATCCCTCTAAGTACCACAGTTCTACTTGAAACATACTCACTGCTAGCTTCCTTACCCGCTGCAATCGCTGATAATAGTTATCCTTATCACTCAAGTGCATATCAAATATAACACACCATACTAAGTACTGCTCTTTCCAAAACAATCCTAGATGAACACCTAAGTCAGTTGCAGTGAAATCTCAATCACGCTCAAGCCAACAGATCCTTACACATGCATCCTATCTACTTATATACTAATATATCTCTCCCACTATAAAATCCTGTCCTCAAATAAAATTCCTCAATATAACTCCTCGAATAAATTTTAAAGTAAAAATTGCATATACTTTCCTCAAGACCAATTATCTAAATACTGAAATAAAAATTTAATCACTCAAAAATCCTTACAGCTTGTCTAGGTTCATCAAATTTAATCTGAATCCTCAAAAAGTTTTAATAACATAATATCTCGACTTCTCAAAATTCAAAAATGCAATTTGTTTTCAATCTTCAATTATAATTTAAATCCACCTTCTGTAGTCCAATAGCTCTAATGTTAATCTTCCTCGCTGTCCTCATCGTCATGCGTCATCAGATAATACCATAAATCAGTCTGCAAATTCATCTTGATATGAAATCAAACCCTACTATGAAACCAAAATCCTAACTTAATACCTAATTAACAACAATCAAATTCAACATCAATAAGTGAGAATGGACGGAACAAGGGAATTATTTTTAAATTGGAAATTTTAACAAGATTCTCAGGGGTCATCCCAGGAATCTCTCAAGAAATTGTGATTGAGTATTCGCTCTCGTCCTAGTATCCTATGTCCTAGAATCCTATCGCAGGCACGCAATAGTGTAACAAAGATGCCACACTACTACGACATCGCACAATTCGCGAAGTCTGACCTGCATGGGCCACCACTAAAAACGTGTCACGACCCGCACCCGGTTTAGGGGCACGAGTGCGTGGGTACGTCCAGCCTACGCCGCAGTGTCGGCGGTAGAACGCTGTCAAGGTCTTGATACTATCTAGCTAATGTCACACAACATCCAATCTCCATAAGGAGGCACGGATGACATAAATAAACGAGCACATACTCAATCACAGGATTACAGCACGATAAGATAACGAACAGAAATTAAATACAACACAAGTCCAAAAAAAAAATATATACTAACTCAACAATATCCAAGTCTCAATAAAAATGCCGGAGACAAATCCGGTACCAATAATCTGCTAAAAGAACTAATCAGAAAACTAGAAGAATTAGTGATTCCGGCTAGACCTCCCAGAATCACAACTAACTACCAAGCCTGCAGCTACTCACCATATGGTCCATAAAGTGTCGGACAGCGGTCCTCTAAGGCATAGTCTGGAAAAATGTTTCCAGTCAGGAAGGAGCAAAGCACAATCTTAAATAACAGTTCCATTTAATTGATAAGGACTATAAAGTAATAAACATGTCATGCTAGCTACTGAGAAGACAGTGAAATAAATGCAATGGCAATTAAAGAGAGACAGGAAATATAAAGAGACAGGCAATAGGCAATATGATACAGTCAGTGCATGTATAAAAATGAAAAAAACAAGAAACAATATCATATACGGGTGATGTAGTATATGATTTAAATAGGGAACTGTAATCTATTCTAAGTGTTTGAAATAGTAGTTTCAAAATATGATCGGCTTGGGAACAGGTACGATAGCTACAGGGCCTGGCTAATCATGGGTGAAGAGCATGATTAACACTTACAATTTTCTATACTACAATAAGAGGTTATGATCACATTTCTTACTAACTACTTCCCCGCCCCCAACTAGTACTGTGGATCCAACCATGACACGTCACGATACACGAGCAAGTCAAGTCTATCATGTACGATGTCTAATATACATGTCGTGTACAATGTCAATACGATAATCAAGGTAACATCTCATGACTGCAGATCCAAGCTATACTAGTCCGTGTAACACAGTGTCAAGGATTCAGATGTAACATTTCATGATTATTTAATTTATAGAAATTATCAAGGAATTGGAAATTATCAGAGAATGTACTTGCCTTGGGTCCTTAGCTGGTAATTATGGATGTCCTGTTCCAGAGTATCCCCTGGGTGAACCAACAGTCCTATAAACATATCACCATATCACATTTGCATCAGATGCTACACAAACAAAATACTAGTTCAGGGCTATGCCAAGCAGGGCACTAGTCAGCTAGGGTCATCTAGTAGGATATACATAAACCACATTACACTTATTAATACTTACAATATTTATTCATGCACCAATACATATACAATATATCTATATATGTGCCAAAATACTAATTATATTAAATTATACTATGTATACAAGTACATATATATAAACCAAATACCAAAACAAATATATATATATATATATATTACCAAATTAGCACTTATATCAAAATAAATATACATATATTTATTTTTATATATACCAAATTATCAATTACCAACATAACTGAAATACAGATATACATCCATACCAATTTATATATTGAAATATATTAAGTATATAAAATATGTACATATACATATTCCAATATTACATATTAATATTTATTATTTAATACGTACACGCAAAATATATATTGAATACATATATAGATATATAGGAAGAAATACACGAACATATATACATACACATATATATATTTGTACCAAAATAATAATTATACTATATACAGGTATAGTAATATACACATACACATTGTATACGTATATATACAAATAGAGAAAATACAATACTATATACTAATTTAATTTATACTAGTATACTTTATTAAATGCACAATATAAGAAAATACCCATAAACATACATATATATATATATAAATAAATTTACACACTATATAAAATGCCCAATATACATACATATACATATGCATTAATTAAATACATACTTATACTTAATTATACAATTAATTATTAATAAAATAAATAATATACATTTACATATTTAATACACATAGTCTATATGAAAAATATAATACAATATTCAATATATATCATTTAAATATGTATATACCAATTTATCAAATACATACAATATATTACACATACACTATACTATACACATTAATTAATATATATATAAATACATATACATTAAACATTAATTTAATTTACATAATTACATATACATGTTAATATATACATATACTATACATTAAATACTTACACATTGCATTCACATTAATTAATAAATGCTAAACTTATATACGTATTTATATACTCATACGTATATACGTATGCATATATATATATATACATATATATATAAAGGAAGGAAGAGGGAGAGAGGAAGGAGACTTACAGAGTGTTGGGGTCGGCCGGCCGAAAAATGGCCGGAGGGGGGTCGGCCGGCGGGGAGTAATAGTGGTGATGAAGGTAGAAGATGATGGTGGTGGTGATAATAGTGATGGAGGGAGGAAGAGCACAGTAGCGGGGGCCGACTGTGAGCAGGCCAGCGGGAAGAAGGGCAGCAGGGGCTGCGGGGCTCGGCCGCCTGAAGGCTGGGAGAAGAACAGCGGCGGTCGGAGCAGCCAGAGCCGGTCGAGAAGGGAGTTGGGGTTGAGCAGCAGAGGGGAGGACCAGCGGCAGCAGGTCGACAGGAAGCTCGACAAGGAGGCCGGAGGGGGATCGTGAGGGGGTCGGTGGCGCGAGGGGTGAGGCCCACCGGAGCAAACAGCAGAGGGAGGAGCAGCGGGGCCGCCGGACTCGTCGAGGCAGCGCATCCGGGGGCAGTCGGCTGATGGTGGGAGAGCCGCCGGATCAGGGAGCAAGAGGTTGGCCGCCGGGCCGGGGAGTTGCGGGTGAAGACAACAGCTTTCATGTTCCCCCCCTCTTAAATTTGAATTTTAAAAATAATGAAGAAGGAAGAAGAAGGAAAGAAGGAGTAGAAGAAAGGAAGAAGAAAATAGAAGAAGAAGGGAAGAGGTTGGTTCCCTACGTTGGAGAAAGGAGAGGAGAGAGAGAGGTGGGGGCTTGCTTGGGGATGTGGGCTACCTAGGTTTTCTAGGGATTAGGGTTGATGTGATATTTAAATAGGGGAGAGGGTTTTGATGGAGGGTGAGGATGCTCCCAATTAAATGGGTGGTCCAGATTAAACATGAAAGAAATTTCATGTGGGGGAAAATACAATTTGGTCCACAAATAATTAACCTTTCCATTTGGTCTTGGACAATGGGGTGATGACACCTACAATTGAATAATTGTAACTTAGCCCCTTAAATTCGGGAAATTGCACAAACACATAAAATGACAAAAATTTAGCGGGCGATTCGGGGTCCGATGTTTTGTAGGGTCAGGGGGCACTGTATGATCGGTGTGGGCTCAATTAGCAGGGCACTGGAATTAAATCGGGATTTCAGAATTGGTTTAAATAGTATCCTCAATTTAATTAGAAATAAAATGCAAGTTGTGTTCAAAAATTAATTATGAGAACATGGGGCCAGAATCATGTCAGGTCATCAATATCAATAATGAAGTAGACTCAGAACAGGATATTACCCTAATTTGGGCCGCACAAAAAATAGGCCAAGATTGTCTCCAATTTTAATTGGAACGCACAACGATACAAAATAGGGATTTATTAAATAACGTCCGCGACAATTTTTGTGCGGCCAGAAATAATGCACAGGGAGCATAATTATGAGTTGCAAAAATAGCAAAATGGAAAGCGGGCAGGTCTAGGGCAAGATGGTGAAATTTGTTGGAAGACAAAAGTCAGGGTAGCGCTCCAAATATCGAAGCAAAGGCAATGCGCAAAAATATTAAATAAAATACGGTAATTAATTACAATCTCCAAATATTAAATTCTAGATAAAAATAATAAAATCCAGAATTCTATAATTCGGACAGGTGGTCATCTACTGGGCTTCTAGGTCTAGTCTGCTAGCTAAAAATAAATGAACACTGCATCTAATACTATATTTAATTACACATCACATAATTATTTAAATTAAAAATACTATCGTGCAATTATTTAATTATAACTACCATAATATTAAATATTATAAAAATTCAAAAATACCCCTGTCTTAGGAATGTGGTAGTGACACATATGCATAGGCTACCCATAGGATTTGATTTTGTGTTCATAGGAGGCCTATGGAGAAAGTTATGGTACTTTTTGTGTCAATTTTGGGGGAATTTCGAGAATAACATTTATTGGATGTATCAATTAATCCTATAGATCAATTTGGCATGTGTTTATGTGTTTGGGGCTAGTGTCATATCCATAATTGGGTACGTGTAGGTCGTATCCCAATAATTTGGTGATACGTATTGTTTTGGAGGTTTTCCCTCCGACACGGAACTTTGTACATGTCATATTTTGACACAGACACGTAGATCTATATTTGACACTTTGTATTGTTCATAAATAATATATGTAACTTGTTGGTGTCCTTCGGGGCACAATTGGATGTGTGGTGGACTCGTGTCACATGTGTATCCTAGATCTAGTGGGATACTGTGTGATACTCTCCATTTGTTGTGTAATTATGTGTAGATCTAATTATTGTGCTCTTAATTCATGAAGTTTGTAATTGTGCATATATATATAAATATAAATATTATATATGTATTATAGTGTATTTATTATAGTGTTTATTGTATCATAGATCTATGTATTATATATAGAGAATATATATATTGTACTCTTTCTTCTACATGCATTAATATATATGTTATAATGTATTATATGGATATATATGTATATATTGTTAAAATATATATGTATGTTTAATTGGGTAATTATTTTATATGTAATTGTTATAGGATTATTTAAATATATGTATAGATGTATAACTATATGTATTTATGTATGTATGTGTTGAGGCTATGTCATATTATGTACATATTAATAAGAGGGTATATTTATAGTTTATTTGGTATATATATATATATATATATATATATATATATATATATATATATATATATATATATATATATATATATATATTTGGGTTTATTTATATATATGATATATATATATATGTTACATATATTATTCTTCAATTTTTAGCGACGGAAGGATTAATGGCAGTTGATGTCATTAATAACAGCAAGAATTTCAGCAGCAGCCGCTGAATAGGGGCGGCGGTATTAATGACAGAACCAATGTCATTAATTAAGGGCAGCAACAGCGAGAAAAATGGGCGACAGCAACAACGATTAATTGGCGACGGTTACAAACCGTCACCAAAGCAGCAGTACTTGTGCAGAACTCAATAGCAGCAGTGACAACAGCTTCAGTGACAGGCAAAAACTGTCACTAAAGGCCAGCGTATCAGAATATCTATCTTTTAGCACAGTTTTCAGCGACATTTGGCAATTTTTATAGTTATATGCTTATATACTTATATGTATATGTTTATTTACTTATATACTTATATGTATATATATATATATATATATATATGTATATTATATATATAGAGGAGACCAAGGTAATTGGGGATACCCAAGGTATTGGGTTTGGGTATCAAATTGTGATTGTTGTTGAGATACCAAGTTAGTTCAAAACTACGGTACCTATTTAATGTTGTAATTGTGATTCTATATTATCATAAATAATTATTTGGTATTTATTTTGTGATATTTTACCTTGGGAATTATGTATCCGGAGATACGGTATCCTAACCTATTAAGATGTGGATTTCTTGACTTAGATTTAGTATCTTGACCCAATATTTTTGTGTTATGTTTTCATAACCTAGAAATATATAGTTTGACCATAGTTTGACCTTAGTTGACTTAGAGTTTATCATAGTTAACTTTTGACTTAGAATTGACTTTTTGGCCTAAAAGTTGACTAGTTTAACTTATTCTCTTTTCGGAACCTTGGATTGATGTTGTATTCCATATCTAGGTCTTTGAGGCACCGTGTCAGACATCTGTGAGACTATTCTTTGGACTTCAGGCGAGTACATTCTCTGATATTTTCTCATTTATGATATCCTCTATGTTTATTGTATCTAGTGTAGATATCCATGTTCTCTTGACACTATGGTTACACGGATTGGTATATCCAGATCTCGTCATGAGATATTATTCCTTGGTATATGGTGTATATAGTACAAGTATTATTTCATTGGTTATCTTGTACATGTAAAGACACTGATTCTCGGGAAGACTAGCTATCTTCTTGGGGAATCTCGTGGCATAGCATACCGTGGTTGGATCTATTATACCATTCGAGGGTGGAGAGTAGTAGTATAGATATGTGATTAATATCCCTATTGTATCAAGTACTGATTACTGAATAGTGTTGATCATACACCGTACGTATGATTAGCCAGGCCGTATTACATCTTGCCCAAGCCGATCACATGTTAAGCTAGTACTCACATACTTAGTCATTAGTATTCTTGTTCATTGGCATATTATTCATTATTGTATTTATTCTAGTATTTTCTTATTATATGTATCTCTCGTGTCTATTGTGCATCTTGTATATTCACATATATTTATTATTACATAGTTTTTATCATTGATTAGAAATGCTATTAGAGATGTATTCTGCTCCTTTCCTAACTAGATATATTTTTTCAGATGACATTGAGGAGTGGTACCCTACCTATTATGGACCCCAGGATGTTGTGGGTTTAGATTTTGAGCACTTGGCTCAGGATGGACTTCTCCCAACTGAGACAGTTGACCTAGGAGTTTTAGCATCGTAGTATTCTTTTGTACTGGATTTGTCTCCAGCTTATTTTGTTATTTCTTCAGACTCATTGATGTATTATTTTAGACTCCTGAGTTGTATTATGACTATTCTATTCTTTATCTGATTTGTGCTTTCCATCTTAGATCTGTGATTGAGTATATTGTTATTGTTGGTGGTTCTTTATATTATTAGATAAATTATCCAGACAGCGTTCTACCGCCAATTCTGTGACGTAGGCTGGGTGTTATTTTCGACTTGTACCCGTACACCGGGTGTGGATCATGACACATTTTTAGTGGTGGCCCATTCAGGTCAAGCTTCGCAAGTTATGCGATATCGTGGTAGTGCGACAATTTTGTTGTACTACTGCGAGCATGCGATAAGATATAGGATATAGGCTTAGATGATCAATCACACCTAGGAAAATTCTTTTGATTCAACTATTCTTCTTTGATATTGCTACTTGATCTCTTAATCTGTCCTTTCCTTGAATGTCTTACATCTTGTGCCATATTGATTCTTTTTTTTGCTTTGTCTTAGGATGCCGCCCAAGACTAGATCGCAGCAGAGGAGAGCAGTTTCTGAGAGGTCTGCGACATCCTAAGGGCCTGCACCAGTCATTTCTTCGATGATTGGAGTGTCAGCTACTTTTGGAGGTCCACCACCTACTCAGAGGGCTGCGCCAGCTGTATCTGAGGGGCTTCCAACTTCACCTCCTGTGCCAGCAGAGACGACATAGATGTTTACACTGTTTCGTAAGATGCTCGAGGTATAGAGGGCTCAGTCAGAGGCACATCAGAGGCAGACCGACATTCTACGTTAGGGCATCGAGAGTGCTCATCAGCTTGCTCGTGCTGTAGTTGAAAGAGGAGTTTCGATCCAGCAGTAGGATATTTCTCAGGTTGCTCAGCTTCGGCCAGGCAAGGACTTCAAGAAACTGGAGCCTAGGGTTTTCAAGGGGACGGAGGGCATCATCTAAGCTGATGATTGGCTCGAGGACATTGATCGTCTTATGAGGGTGTCCCATCTTTCTGAGAATTTAAAAGTTGAGGCGGTAAGACTTTAACTGTTCGACGTCGCTTGTACTTGGTTCAGGAATGAGCCGGTTCTAGTTGACGCAGGACAATATTGGAAGGTATTCAAAGACCTTTTCAAGAAGAAGTTTTTTGCTCGGGCAGACAGGCTAGACTTGGGGAGACAATTTGAGAGTCTCATTCAGGAGAGCATGTCTGTGGAGGAGTATGCTGCGGAGTTCGGCAGGTTGAGTCAATTTGTAGAGTATCTGGTGGGGGAGCCAAAGATTCGAGCTATTTATTTCTGTGAGGGTCTAAACTAGGAAGTAAAGATTCTTATTCTATCCTTTTATGAGACATACTCGGAGATACTTGCAGAGGCACGCAAGATTGAGCGGGAGTTGGGTTTGAAGCCCAAGATAGACCATGATTCTTTTCTAGGGGCCAACAGCAGTACAATATCTGCCAAACATCCTTATTTCCTGTCCAAACCTTTCCAGCAACCACAACAGAACCAGACTCCAGCTAGAGCACATTTTCACCAAGCACCTCAACAGCAGAGACAGTTACAGCAAGCTCTATGCAACTACTGCAAGAAGCCCGGCCATATCTTAGAAGTTTGTAGGAGAAGATTGGGAGTTTATTTATATTGTGGTACTGAAGGACATCAATCGAATGAGTGTCCTCGTCGTGCAGTTCAAGGAGCAACTCCAGCTCCAAGGGCACAGACGAGACCACCTGCAGCACAGCCGAAGGGACCGCTTCCGACACAGCAACAGCGTTTTGTCCAACATCAACAGTAGGGAGGTGCCCAGCAGGGATGAGTGTTTGCTATGACCGTTGAGGAGGATGAACCCACCGGAGATGTCATCGCAGGTTCTATTCTTCTTGATTCCACTCCAGCTTTAGCTTTGTTTGATAGTGGTGCTTCCTATAGTTTTGTATCTATTTTTTTACTCTAAAGCATGGTTTGGTAGCTGAGTCTTTGCTTAGGACTTGCAAGATCATGACCGGGGGGGCATTATCCTGGTTAATGATATTTGCAAGGATAAAAAAGTTACTTTAGGAGGCCGGGAGTTAAATGCGTGTCTACTTGTAATGCCACTTCCGAGCTACAATATTATACTCTTGATGGATTGGTTGAGTAGGCACCGTGCTAGCATTGATTGTAGAGGAGGTAGAGTTTTGTTTGGCCCACCAGGAGAGCAAGAGTTTGAGTTTGCTAGAGGAGCCACAAAGTAGGAAAAAGGTATTATTTGTGGAGCTATGGTGGAAGACAAGAAGTTACCACATCCGTTGATAGTAGAGTTCTTAGATATTTTTCCTAAGGAATTGTCAGTTTTACCGCCATATTGAGATGTTAAATTTTCTATAGACTTGGTGCTAAGTGCAGAACCAATCTCGCAGCATGTCTATAGAGTAATCAACAGCGACCTGGTAGAGTTGAAGAAGCAGGAAGACGAATTATAGGATAAGGGGTTTATCAGATCGAGTTCTTCACCATGGGGAGCCTCGGTATTATTTGTACTAAAGAAAGATGGATCGGTGCGCATGTGCATTGATTACAGGGCTTTGAATAATTTTACTATCAAGAATAAGTATCCTTTGCCACGGATTGATGATCTGTTTAATCAATTGAGTAGTGCGAAGTTGTTTTCTAAGATAGATTTGAGATCAGGCTACCATCAGGTGAAGGTGAAGTCGGAGGACATACCGAAGACTGCTTTTAGGACTCGGTATGGTCAGTACGAGTTTATGGTGATATCGTTTGGTTTGACTAATACACCGACGGTATTTATGAACTTGATAAACAAGGTATTCCACCAGTACCTTGATAAGTTCGTGGTGGTGTTCATCGACGACATACTCATATACTCGAGGACACCGAAGGAGCATGAGGAGCATTTGAGGATTGTGTTGGATGTGTCAAGGAAGAAGAAGCTGTATGAAAAGTTGTCCAAGTGTGAGTTTTTCTTGGACAAGATGGAATTCTTGGGGCATGTTATGACTGGTGATGGTATTTCAGTGGATCCGAAGAAGATTTCAGCAGTGGAATCTTGGAAGACCCCAAGTACGTTAGCAGAGATCAGAAGTTTTTTGGGGTTGGCAGGCTACTACAGGAAGTTTGTGCAATATTTTTCAAGGATTGCCGAGCCGATAACCAGACTTACAAGAAAGGATATGGAGTTTATTTGGACGGAGGATTGCCAAGTTGCTTTTGAGGAGTTGAAGAAGAGGTTAACATCTGCTCATATTTTGTCATTGCCATCAGGGTCCGGAGGTTTTACTATTTATAGTGATGCATCGGGGAAGGGTTTGGGTTGTGTTCTTCAACAGCATGGGAAAGTGATTGCCTATGCATCCAGGCAATTGCGTCCTCATAAAAAAAACTATCCTACCCATAATTTGGAGTTAGCAGCAGTTATATTCTCCCTGAAGTTGTGAAAATATTATTTGTACGGAAAGCGTATGGAGATCATCACAGACCACAAAGGCTTAAAGTATATTTTTACGCAGAAGGAGTTGAACATAAGGCAGCGTCGATGGTTGGAACTAATGAAGGAATTTGATATCTCTTTGCAATATCATCCTGGAAAAGCTAATGTAGTTGTCGATGCTTTGAGCAGGTATCCGGTAGCTATGTTCTTGATGCATGATCGATATTTGTTGGAAGACTTTGTGAGCTTGGGCATTGAGGTGATTGTTCCTGGTGGTGCTATACAGATATGGGGATTGTAGATACATTCAGATTTGATGGACAGGATCAAGGCAGCACAGTATTAGGATATATCTCTAAGGAGTATCAGAGCCCATGTGAGAACAGGATTAGAGGATGATTTCACTATTACAGAGGATGGATCTTTGAGGCATGGAGTTAGATTGTGTGCCTAGTAGGAGCTGCATGAGGAGGTATTGCAGGAAGCACATCGCTCTCAGTATTCTATGCATCCAGGTGCTAACAAGATATATCAGAATATGCGAGAGAGTGTGTGGTGGTATGGCATGAAGAGGGAAGTGGCACAGTTTGTATCGAGATGCGTAGTGTGCCAGCAGGTGAAAGCCGAAAGGCAGAGGCCAGGAGGTTTACTTCAGCTATTACCCATTCCACAGTGGAAGTAGGAGCACATTACTATAGATTTTGTGTCCGAACTTCCACGATCTCCAGGAGGGAAAGACGCAATTTGGGTCATCGTTGATAGGATGACCAAGTCGGCCCACTTTTTGCCTTTCAAGGTGAGTTTGTCTATTAAGAAGCTGGCAGAGATGTATGTAAGACAGATAGTTAAGATACATGAAGTTCCTGTCAGCATAGTCTCAGATCAGGATAGTCGTTTTACTTCTTATTTTTGGAGGAGTTTGCAGGAATGTTTGGACACCCAACTCAAGTTCAGTACTACATATCATCCCCAGACAGATGGGAAGTTAGAGAGGACTATTTAGACTCTCGAGGATATATTGTGCACTTATGTACTAGATTTCAGAGGTTCTTGGTAGAACTATCTCCATTTGGTAGAGTTTGCTTACAACAACAGTCACCAGGCCATTATAGAGATGTCACCTTTTGAAGCTCTATATAGTCGGAGGTGTCGTACTGCTTTGTCTTGGGACAATATTAGAGAGAGAGTTTTGCTTGGGCCAGAGATGGTTGTGGATGCAGCAGAAAAGGTTCAGTTGATCAGAGACAGACTTCGAGTGGCATAGGGCAGACAACGGCATTGGGCCGATAGCCATCGGAGACCTTTGGAGTTTGAGGTATAGTTTAGATTTTTGTTTTATGCTTATTCTTGGTTATTTTTTATAGATTAAGTTCTTAAGAAGGTGTTTTGTTCTAGGTGGTTGGTTTGGTGTTTCTGAGGATTTCTCTGACACGAGGCACGATTCGCTTTGGTGGAGGCAGAAAGCTTAGTCCGTGATTCATCGAACCTTTCACTATTCTAGAGAGGGTCGGTGCAGTTGCTTATAGACTAGACTTGCCACTTGTATTGGAGGGAGTGCACAACGTGTTTTATGTGTCGTAGTTGAGACAATATATGGCAGATCCTAGTCATGGATTGGATCACTCGGAGATAGAGGTAGGCCCTACTCTTAGCTATCCAATGCAGCCAGTTGAGATTCTGGATTGGAGAAAGAAGGTGCTGATGAACCAGACTATTCCTTTGGTGTGCATCATATGGAGGCATCACTCTCTAAGGGAGTCTATGTGGGAGAGAGAGGATGAAATGCGGGAGCGTTATCCATATTTGTTTGTGCTTTGAGGTATGTTATTTCCTAAGTTATGTTATGTTCATTGTTATGTTCTTCCATAGTTAGTTGTGATTCTTTAGTTCTGTTTTATTATTTTCTGGGGGTAGTTTTCGTCTTTGAATTTCGAGAACAAAATTGTTTTAAGGAGGGTAGACTTGTCACTACCACATTTTTTAGAAAAGGGTATTTTAGTAATTTCCTATTTAATTAAATATTATGCTTGATAAATAATTATTGTTGTATTATTTAATTATTGTTAGATGATAGTTATTTAAATTGAACTTGTGTTAGTGGACCTAACTAGTTTAGTTTGGACCCATGGACCAACATGAATAAATCAGTTAGACTTAGCCCATTTAGAAAGCCCATTGTTAAGGAGATGTATTAAATTAATTAAATCATTAGACTAGAAGCTTCCTTCCTTAATTATTTCTTCAAGAGAGGCCCCAAGGGGTATAATGGACATTACATGATAACTTGAGGGAGAGGAAAAGGGGCCGGCCTATATTAATAGAGGGGGGAATTTCTCTCTCCTTTTTTTATTCCAAATCTAGATCAAAAAATTTCTACTACCAAATTTCCTTCATTCCCACTTCATTTCCCTACAAGATTTATCCCAATTCCTTTCCAAATCACCATTAGAGACTTAAGAGGCAAGGATATAGAAGGAGGAAGCAAGGATCTACAAAGAGGAGCAAAGATCTACAAGTTGGAGGGAATTTTATCTTAATTAGAGGTTTTATTGGGAATCCATCTCCCAAAAGGTACAATTCAGTTTTTCCTCTTAAATTAAGTTCTAAATCTGAGATTTAACCATAAAAAAATCCATATGCATAGGCTACCCATAGAATTTGGTCTTCTGTTCATAGGAGGCCTATGGAGAAAGTTATGGTACTTTTTGTGTCAATTTTGAGGGAATTTCGAGAATGACATTTGTTGGGTGTGTCAATTGATCCTATAGATCAATTTGGCATATGTTTATGTGTTTGGGGCTAGTGTCGTGTCTACAATTGGGTCGTGTAGGTCGTATCCCACCAATTTGGTGATACGTATTATTTTAGGGATTTTCCCTCCGACACAAAACTTTTGTACATGTCATATTTTAATACGGACACGTAGATCTATATTTGATACTTTGTATTGTTCAAAGATAATATATGTGACTTGTTGGTGTCCTTTGGGGTACAATTAGATATGTGGTGGACTCGTATCATATGCGTATCCTAGATCTAGTAGGATACGGTGTGATACTCTCTATTTGTTGTGTAATTATGTGTAGATCTAATTATTGTGCTCTTAATTTGTATTATAGTATATTTATTATAGTGTTTATTGTATCATAGATCTATATATTATATATAGAGAATATATATATATTGTAGCCTTTCTTCTACATGCATTAATATATATGTTATAATATATTATATGGATATATATGTATATGTTGTTAAAATATATATGTATGTTTAATTGGGTAATTATTTTATATGTAATTATTATAGGATTACTTAAATATATGTATAGATGTATAACTATATGTATTTATGTATGTATGTATGTGTTGAGGCTATGTCCTATTATGTACCTATTAATAAGAGGGTGTGTTTATAGTTTATTTGGTTTATATATATATGATATATATATATATATATATATGTTATATATATTATTCTTCAGTTTTTAGCGACGGAAGGATTAATGGCAGTTGCTGTCATTAATAATAGCAAGAATTTTAGCAGCAGTTGCTGAACAGGGGCGACGGTATTAATGACAGAACAACTGTCATTAATTAAGGGCAGCAGTAGCGGGAAAAAGGGGCGGCAGGAGCAACGGTTGCAAACCGTCACCAAAGCAACAGTATCAGTGCAGAACTTAACAGCAGCTTCAGTGACAGGCAAAAACTGCCATTAAAGGCCAGCGTATCAGAATATCTATTTTTTAGCACAGTTTTCAGCGACGGCTAGCAGTTTTTATAGTTATATGATTATATACTTATATGTATATATATATGTATTGATATGGATATAATATATTATATATTGCTAGTTTCTTATATCTATAATACTTAGTATATATGTATATTATATATATAAGGGTAATTAATAATCCAAGGTATTGGGAATTACCTTGAGGAGAACAAGGTAATTGGGGATACCTAAGGTATTGGGTTTGGGTATCAAATTATGATTGTTGTTGAGATACCAAGTTACTTCAAAACTACGGTACCTATTTAATATTATAATTGTGATTCTATATTATTATAAATAATTATTTGGTATTTATTTTGTGATATTTTATCTTGTGAATTACGTATCCGGAGATACGGTATCCTAACTTTTTAAGATGTGGGTTTCTTGACTTAGATTTTAGTATCTTGATCCAATATTTTTGTGTTATGTTTTAGCAACCTAGAAATACATAGCTTGACCATAGGTTGACCTTAGTTGACTTAGAGTTGACCATAGTTGACTTTTGATATCAATGTTCATTGTATCTAGTATAGATATCCATGTTCTCTTGACACTATAGTTACACGGATTGGTATATCCGGATCTCGTCATGATATGTTATTCCTTAGTATATGGTGTATATGGTGCAAGTATTATTTCATTGGTTATTTTGTACATGTACATACATCGATTCTCGGAAAGACTAGTTATCTTCTTGGGAAATATTGTGCCATAGCATACTGTGGTTGGATCTATTATACCAGTCGAGGGTGGAGAGTATTAGTATAGACATGTGATCAATATCCCTATTGTATCAAGTACTGATTACTGAATAGTGTTGATTATACACTGCACGTATGATTAGCCAGGCTGTATTGTATCTTGTCCAAGCCGATCACATGTTAAGCTAGTACTCACACACTTAGTCATTAGTATTCTTGTTCATTGGCATATTGTTCATTATTGTATTTATTCTAGTATTTTCTTATTGTATGTATCTCTCGTATCTATTGTTCATCTTGTATATTTATATCTATTTACTGTTACATAGTTTTTATCATTGATTAGAACTGTTGTTAGAGATGTACTCTACTCCTTTCTTGACTGGATATATTTTTTCAGATGACACTGAGGAGTGGTACCCTACCTATTATGGACCCCAGGATATTGTGGGTTTAGATTTTGAGACCCTGGCTTAGGAGGGACTTATCCCAACTGAGACAGTTGACCCAGGAGTTGTAGATTCGTAGTATTCTTTTGTACTGGATTTGTCTCCCGCTTATTTTGTTATTTTTCAGACTCATTGATGTATTATTTTAGACTCATGAGTTATATTGTGACTATTCTATTCTTTATATGATTCATGCTTTCCATCTTAGATCTGTGATTGAGTATATTATTATTGTTGGTAGTTTATTATATTGTTAGATAGATTATCCAGACAGCATTCTACCACCGATTCTGCGGCGTAGACTGGGCATTGTTTCTAACTTGTACCCTTACACCGGGTGCGGGTCGTAAAATGACTGATTGAGATAATAGATGTAATGTATGACCCTAAGTGACTTGCTTGTAGTATGCACCCTCTTGTCTAGTTACAGTCGTGACCGTCGTACGATATTCTATACTTTGTATGGGGGAGCTAGCCATGTCCGTCTCCTTATTTTATTAATGTGGTATGATAATTGTCAGTAGGAAAGTTTGTGTGTGGAATTGACCGATTAGTTTTGGTTTTAAGTTGGTATTGGCAACTGTCATGGGTAAAACTACAGGTAGTGTGGGTTTTGGCCTTAAGCATGAGATATTGGTGAGTAGTAAGGATTCAAGTTGCCAAGGTATGGTGACACCTTAAAGTTGGATACAAGTTTAGTGTAGTATTAGTATGCTTGGTAATTAATTCCTACTATGACATGAAGCATTGGCTTCAACAGCACTGCACACAGTGAGGTACAGTGTCATTAGATGGGTCATTGAGTGTGTAGGTGGGGTGTGAGAGTTTGTAAAATTATAGATAGGTAAGTATGAGTTAGAGTTTAGAAGTATTAGTAGTATCCAGGTTATGGTAAGGATATTGAGGTAGTATGTTAGTATGAGAATGATATCATAGATACTTTGAGCCCCAGGGTAATGGTAGTTTAGTTAAGGTATTATCATATATTGATGATTATAATTTATGATATAGGTTAATATATGATATCTAGAGAATGAGGGTATTAAGGTAATACTAATGTATTCATATACCAAGGTATAATTAGATACTAAGATTACTAATATAGTTAATAACTAGTTCCTAGAGATACGTTAGCATTATAACTAGTTTCATTGATACCAACTAGATATGACCTCGCATCACCTAGTATAGACTAGTAATCAACCTAGAACTTAGATATGGACCATAAACTGAGGTAATGACCTAGTTTGGTCTAGTTTGACTAGTATGACCTAGGAACGACTTAAAAAATCATATTTAGTGCATTTATAGTTGTCACGACTCGCACCCGAAATAAGGGCATAAGTGGTAAACAACGCCCAGCCTATGCCACAACATTGGCGGTAGAACGTTGTCTGGGTGAACATAACTATCTACACATCTCACATAATATATACAAAAGTTACCTGTCATGCTATCTTAACTCCAAATGGAGGACAATATGATAAAATGGTAATGGTAAACAATACTAAATCACAAAAAAACATCTAGAGGAAGAATGGCATGATATGGGATAGAAGTAAAAGAAATACAAGAATATCAATACAAGTCCAAACTCAACATAAGTCTCAAAATAATAATACATTCTATGAAGTCTACTAAAATCTAATACAACTCATACTGAAAAGTCTAAGTCTCTCCAACTGGTGGTACTATCTCAAGAGGCTCTACGGGTACTGTCTCAACTGTCTCGCCATCCTTTTGCCCGTAATATATAAGACATATGTCCTCTAATGAATTATCTAAAAAATATATCCAGTTAGGATTGGAGTAAAGTAAAACACAGTAGCAGTTCCAATAATTAACAAAAATTATGAAACAACAGTAGCATTATGGTAAATAATGGCAAGAGATGAGAACAATATGGTGAGGAATACTAATGTAATAAACTAGAATAAAAAATAATGTAATAAATATGCTTTAAAATATTAGCAAAAATGTGATCGGCTTGGGCTTAACACGGACTATATATAAAAGGTGATCTAGCGTGACCACACTTGAGTTGGATGATCTGCTAGCTATCACGGGCTATACTATATCATGAGCGATAAGGTATGATCACATATTCACTAATACTTCTCCATCCCCCGACTAGTACACGAATCCAAATCACGATATATTATTATATATATATCACGATGCGCAGTCTATAATATCATGCATTATGATCACGGTCTATATAATCATGAAGATCTTACGGTAATCACTGAGTAATCATGAAGTACGACATAATAATAACTGAGTCATCCTAACAATAACATCTAATGACAAAGATCCACGTATACCAATCTGTGTGATCATCGTGTCAGAAATCCAATATCTTAATACTAAATACATAAAACATAGAGGCTGTCAAATAAGGAAACTATTAGAGAATGTACTCGTCTATGGTCCTGAGAAAAAGATGTCACTCGGTGTTCGAGCTGGTGTCACACACACCTAGATATGAGTGGCATATCAAATTGGGTATAATAAAATGATAATGAGCTACAATGCATTAAATATGCTCTTCTAAGTCATTTTTAGGTCATTCTAGTTAAACTAGGCCAAACAAGGTCCTTACTAAGGTTTTAGTCTAATAATGGTCACTAATTAGCTAATACTAACTTATAATAACTATACTAGGTCATTACCTTAGTATATAGGTGATACCTTGGTCCTGAGCAAAAGATGTCACTCGGTGTCCGGGCTGGTGTCACACACACCTAGATAAGAATGATAAGTCAAATTGGCTGTAATAAAATAATAATGAGCTACAATGCATTGAACATGCTCTTCTAGGATATTTCTAGGTCATTCTAGTTAAACTAGGCCAAACTAGGTCCTCACTAAGGTTTTAGGCCCATAATTATCACTAATTAGCTTATATATATATATATATATATATATATATATATATATATATATATACCTCTCAAGTGTTAACTAATTTATAACACTAACTCTTATACCATATATGACTGATATACATAATGATAACTAACTAATATACAATACCATGTATCTTAATACCTTGCTCTAATATATATATTACTAGTACCTCAATTGACATCTAGCCTGAAGATCCCCTACAAACCAGCCTATACTGATACTCCCAAATATCTTACCTCACATACAACCACTTATCTTGGACACCTAAATACACCTATAAGCACTCACTAACACACACTGCTACCTGGGTGTATCAGATACACTTGACTGATCTACTGATACCTTATTAATCTCTTCGTATTCCTTGCATCCATACCCATATACTGATGTTGCCCGTACCCCAAGTCACAGTGCACTGCCACTAGAGGGAACTATGTAGTGCTCATAGTTGCTGTCTGATTTCTTCCCTCACATTATCAGTCCATAACTCCATCACACCAATACTGTCACAACCACTTCACCTAATTACTCAACCCATACAGCAATGCATCAAGTCTTGAACTACAGCTAACTTCTTCTTGCATTATTGCATCAGTTGCATCTATGTACTACTGTAACAATGCAAGAACTGCATCTGATGATTCCTCCCCTATCTCTACATCTCACTTACACCTAAAGCTCATTGGAACACTCACTTGAAATTATTTCCCCCCAAATCTGAATGTCACTGCTATTATTTTTTACACTTCATCCCCTCATTTTCACATCTACTGATATTGCAGTCATGCCTTAAACATATCCCCTGCCTCAACACATTTGTACAAGTGTGCATCACAACAATCTTCCACCTCTAATCAAATAACTGATCACTCAAGTTCCTGATATACTCAACTTCCTAAATACCTGCTGTGAACCCCTGCATCCTCCATACCCATCAGTTCATAGTCCAACACCACTATAAACAACCAAAATGACTCCTCAGAATTCCACAGGTGAGGTTTTAGTTATGGTACAACTTCTCGAGTGGTCTTGCAACACCCAACAGGGACAGTCGTACTATGACTTATCCTCACTCCATAAGTAAACCAATCACATACTAACTCAACCAACACTGTCACAGTCTATATATATATAGTATATCAATATACACATATAGATAAAATATACTAAAACAATGCATTAACCCAAACACTAGGTGTACAAATTAGGATATTCAAATATAACTCTATGATACTCAACCAATAGGAATACCAAAGCCTCAAATAATCCTTATTAATCATATAGACATATCAAATGTATAACAATATAACTAATTCAACTTGTTACAATGGAATTTAAATTGTATTACATAAAATTACCTAAAATTAAACTATGTATCACACGGTATGGCAAAATACCATGATACAGCCTATACGTATCCATTTGTTGACATGTATCTAGTCTTACAACTCCGATCTAAGTCTAATTAAACTAAATTGGTCTCACGACACACACTTGATGTGTCAATCTCGTAATTTCTCCAAAATATATACAAAAACCTATGTAGAAGTCATAATACACCACCAAAAGGTCTAGAACTTTTTCTTATATGTAGCCCAATGCCATGGAAGGGTTCCTAATGGTCAAATATATTATTTAGAAGCTAGAATGAAGTTCATAATTATACCTATTGAGAGATGGATTCCTAATAAAATATAAAATAGACACGATCCGAACACAAGCTCCTTGTCAAAAGCTTCCTCTCCAAGTACTCCTTCCAAATCCAAGCTCCAATGCTCCTTGAGTGATAAAAATAAGAGAGAATTTGAATGAATTAAGTGGGATTGATGGAGGAATTAAGTGAATTGGGGATCTAGGAATTTGGGGATCTATAAATGAATGCAAATGAAGAGGAGAGAGAGAATAAGAGGCTCTAATAGTGCCTCGGCTAACCCTGCTAGTACTTTATTTTGATCTGAAGATTTTAATTTGTATAATATCTCTGGGATAACCCAGACTCCATCTAGTAAGCCATATAAATAATTGGTCGATTAT
Source organism: Iris macrosiphon (assembly GCA_036927795.1). Classification (NCBI taxonomy): domain Eukaryota; kingdom Viridiplantae; phylum Streptophyta; class Magnoliopsida; order Asparagales; family Iridaceae; genus Iris; species Iris macrosiphon. The sequence goes on along the minus strand of JAYESA010000012.1, from coordinate 103,726,531 downwards.
GTAACTGATCTTATTTATGTATTGTATTTGCTTTCAAATAGTCTAGGGATATAATCTATCGTGGTGCGATGGTCGAACCCTTATCCTTGTTTGGTTGCAGGTTTAGATTATTGTGTCACGATAGGCTATGCACAAAACTATGAGACATAACTATATGTATGTATATATATATATATATATTTATTTATTTATATATTTATAACCTGGTTTTATTCCTTCATTCGTGCTTTCTTTTTGGTACTTGCTATTTGGGGTCTAACCCCACTGGTTTTGCATGGCCAGGTTTAGAGCCAGCACCCGAGGATCAAGCATACTTCCCCCTGAACCATGGTGCGTACTAGGTGAATGGCTACTGAGGAAAATGGATGGCTTTCTTGATCACTACTCATTATTGTGCATTTTAGTCTTTTAGGCATTTAGCTACCGGCACTAGTAAGTCGTAAATCTGGACATTTAGTTTCCTTTACATGATTGTAAATAATCAGATTGTAGCCGATCATGGTCATATAATTTTGATACTCTGCCAACTTTCTTATTTTGCCTAGCTGGTTTCTAGAATATTATGGTAGGGCATTTGGGACGCCTTACTTCCTTGTCATATATGTTCAATATTTATTGTTCTTGCTTGACTAATTGAGACAATAGATGTGATGTGTGACCCTAAGTGACTTGCTTGAAGTATACACCCCCTTATCTAGTTACAGCCGTGACCGCCGTACGATATTTTATACCTTCTACGGAGGAGCTGGCCATGTCCGTCTCCGTATTCCCGTAATCGAGCGGGACAAGTGTCAGTAGGGAAGTGTAGGTGTGGAACTGACAGATTAGTTTTGTTTTTAAGTTGGTATTGGCAATTGTCATGGGTAAAACTGTAGCTAGTATGGGTTTTGGCCTTAAGCATGAGGTATTGGTGAGTAGTAACGATTTAAGTTGCCAAGGTATGTTGATAGCTTAAAGTTGGATACAGGTTTAGTGTAGTATTATAGTGCTATGTAGTTAAATGCTACTGTGACATGAAGCGTTGGCTTCAGTAGCAGTACACACAGTGATGCGCAGTATCATCAGTTTGGTTATTGAGTATGTATATGGGGTATGAGAGTATGTGAAAGTATAGATAGGTAAGTATTAGTTGGAGTTCACCAGTGGTAGTAGTATCTAGATTATGGTACGGATATTGAGGTAGTATATTATAATCAGATTGATATCATAGATACTTTGTCATGCCCCAGTCCCAAAATATGTAGGACTAGGAATATGTAAGCATGTCAGCCGTATGTATATGAAAACTCCAATATATGGAAACCATAACACATACGTAAGCTATATTTTGAATAATAATTCATAAGTGGTATATAATTGTCATAAGTCACAAGGCAAAACTAAATTACATCCACAAAAATTATAAAGAAATAAATGATCAAATATGTCAATGAACCAAATATAAACTGGTCGAGAAGAACTAATAGTTGGATGGAGACAAATTCAGTACCAAACTAGAATATAATAAGTACAACATCTAATGATCAAAGCGGCTCAAAGAAAAGACCTTCTCAAAAGAGGACGAAGTAGCAAGTCCTGATCCGTGCTCCTGCGAATAGTCATGATCGTCTACACCGGAAAAGGGACCAGGTCCTCAGAGGGATGTAACAAGATACATAGAAGCATGCCAATAAAGTACTAAAAATAAACATCCAAAGGGTCACCAAACTGTCTATGTGAATGCACATTTGAGAACAACTTTTCAATACGTGGGCTATCTGGCTAAAAATAGGATTGGCGTAACTCTCGCGGAGAATCAGGGGTCTAAAAAATATAATGTCTCTCGGACATCAGAGGTCGCCTGTAAATAATATAATTGTCATCTGACTACATATCTCCATCGGAGCATATGGGTTACATAAGAAAAAGTACAAAGAAACCCAAATGCCTTATTTGTTGTTCTACCCACCCCATGCTCTATTCATGCCGTATCTATGACACGATGGTATCTCTAATAATTGTTAAGTCTTCTAGCATAAAAATTAATTAGCAGTTATTCCCTATCACACGTCCCACACGTACAGGTGGCCAGCCCATTACGCAAGTACGTGTCCTATATTAGACTCACACTTTTGTAACAGATGTGTCACGGCAAATAAAATATAATGATGCCTCCAAATTATGTGGTGGTCTCATAAAACTAAGTCGACATGAATAATATATAATAAAGATAAAATACGACGCCACCGTCATTGCACCCAAGTCATTCTTGGAAGCGCAGTTTATATAGTAGTTAAAATATATGAAATAAATAAAGAAATAAAATGCATGCACGATATAGAATGTAAATTACAGTACAATAGCAAGATATACTTGTTTGGCAGAAAAGCTGCGTAAGGTAAACTTCTAGGTGTCAAGTACAGAGTATCAGAACCCACTGCCTCTGGCTGATAGTCTCTGGATACTGAAATAAATATCACCATTTCTAGAATCAGCGAGATAGCAAAAAAATACTATCATTTCGTCTAATTTGGACACAAGGGCAAAATAATAATTTTTGGTCAAAGCGGGGTCCATGTGTGGCCTATTTTTCACCAAAATGCGAGCCAGTGGTAAAGTTCTCTAAATTGAAGAAATTATAGGTCAAACAAATCCAAAATGACGATACAAACTCAACGGTATGTCCAATTTTGGATTCTATTGAGTCGATCATAAATTCGTCCTTCAAATCAAACCGTGGGGTCTCAGAATTGCATAAAACTTGGATCACAAGAACGGCATGATAACACGAATCTAATAGCATAATTTTTGTCGTATTCTGGCGAGCGTACACAAAGTAGGATGGTTGTTTGTAAAAGTCATGATACGGAAACTTTTTACGGATACGGCTTGATTTTGATGCGCACACATGTGCGAATCAACTTTCGCGAAAGATCATAAATTAGGATATATCATACACACATTTTGGTACAATTGGTATGCGATAAGGCAGTCCCGTTTGGCGGGACATATTTCGTATCACAAAAAATTTATTTTAAAATACCAAGTTTTTGGTCGTTTTGGAGGCCAAATAATTTAACAAATAAAATAAAGTCATAAAAAATAAAAGAACAGTAAAATTCATGGTTATATTGAGAAAAAATCTTTCAATTAGATTTTGAAAATATTAAACGGTTTTTTGGCAAATTGGGCATGAACATGGGAGTTTGGGTCAAATTTTTGGACTGTTCTTGGACAGTTTTTTGGCCGACTTTTGGTTAATTTTTTGACCAATCCGGGACACGATAACTCGTTCCTTTTGGAGGAAATCCTAGAGGGTTAGTTTATGAACGTATACGAAGAAACCACTCAAGAAAAGGATGAGAAATGAGAGAGATATTGGACCTTTAAGTAGGGTTCGCTGTTGTTAGTGTGTCGTACGGGCGGGCGGCTGATCGACGGCTACTACCGGCCTGGACGGCGGTCACTGGCATCGGTGGTAGACGGCGCTGGGGGATGGCCGTCGAGGACTGGGATAGGGGTAGGGTTTGTAGAACTTAGGTTTTGGGTTAGGGTTTGATGGTTTATGTGAATATATATATAGATAGAGAGGGGCGATGAAAGGGTCAGGTCTGGTAGCTTAAGTATTTAGGAAGTTTAGTATTAGGTTAGGATTAGTTTACTTCAGGGTTTGTATTTGTCATGACCCACACCAGGTAAAGGAGAACGAATACGTGGGTACGTCCAGCCTACGCCACAATATCGGCGGTAGAACGTTGTCTATGTTAACTATACTATCTAATCATCTCACAATAATGTATAATCTGTCAATAATATCTCAACTTCAAAAAGGAGGGCAATATACATAATGCAACACAATGCTCAATCACGAATCTATAGCATGATAAGATATCAAAGAAGCCTAACATAACTATGTAGTCTAAATATAACAACAACAAATAGAAACAATATCCAAGTCTCAAATATACGTTGAAAACAAATCCGGTATAAAAATGCTAAAGCAAACTAACTATGATAACTAGTGATTCTGGCTAGATCCTCCGGTAGTCACTCCAGAACTAGTACGTCCATGTCCGCACCATCTATAGGTCAAGTTTCGTAGTACGTCGGACACCAATATTCCTGATCTTCTAAAAAATGTTATCCAGTCAGGAATAGAACAAAGTACAATCCAATAGAAGTTCCAATTAATTGACATAAACTATAAAATAGTAAAATAAATATTATTATATACGATGAGAATATAACTAATGGTCTAAGAACAATAAAGGAATAGGCAAAACTAGCAACAAAAATATAAATCAATGCATACAAGAATGAAGGAGATGAACTATAATGTCAGAAATAAAATAGGGTAATCTATAAACTGAATATGGAATCTATAATATACTATGTGTTTGAGATACTAACTAAATATATGATCATCTTGGGATATTCAATGATTACACTAAGGAGCTAACTAAACCATACGTGAAGCGTGTGATTAGTTAGTAGCCAATGATTACACTACTAGCTGATAATTCTTGATCACATATTTAATTAGTATTTTCTCCTCTCCGACTGATACAATGGATCTAATTATGACACGTTACTAGCCAATGTATCCAATATTTAACCTATAATATCTAATGTTATCCAATACCAACAAAGAATAGTATTCTATATATCTCGATAATCAGGGTAACATCTCTTGACTGATGATCCAATAACAATACCAATACGTGTACCAATGTGTTAAAGAATCATAAGTAATATTTCTAAATACTTGAATTATAGTAGTAATCAAATAATAAAAATTATCAAAGAATATACTCACCTGTGGTCCAGAGAAAATAATGCAAAACGGTATCTAAACTGGTGTCACACAAACCTATATAAGGAATTTTGTATTAATACAAGGTTTTGGAATAAAAATAAGTTAAACTAGTCAAATTCTAGGTCATAAAGTCATTTCTAAGTCAAAACAGTCAAACTAGGTCAACTCTAGGTCAAACTAATCAAACTTGGTCAAACTAGCTATTTCTAGGTGGTATGAGTCCATCTCTAGGATATTGGATCCATACACTCGTAACTAGGCTATACTAGCTATGTTAGGATAGTAGAGTATCGACACTAAACCGTATCATAAGATACGTAAGCTATTAGATATAAAAATATATAGTACTCCTAGCTAAACTAATGCTAAGTGGATACCTTGGCTTTGAACCAAATACGGTATCACACTACCTACACACCCATCTTGATACACAAATTCAATACCTTGAGTATACACTAATACCTTGATATTACCTTGGTATCACAAGGTAATCCAATATCTAAAATATAACTAACTACCCATACACCTCACTATACACTAATATGTATTTAAACTTATAAGAATACTATACTAAACTAATATACTAACATACCCCTTAATATTTCATACTCGTACCCAATATACCTCAACTCTCATTACCTTGGTGTAACTCAAGGTAATCTAGGAATAATACTAACCAATGTTAACTAGTGCTTATATATATATATATATATATACTAACTTACATAACTTACTAACCTATCAATATAAACTAACTAGCTTATTAACTAGCTTACCCTAACTTATCCACAACTTAACTATAAGCACTCTAGCTACTGCAGCTTACTACATCTTATCGCTGCTTGCTACAGCTTACTGCAGCTTATCACCACTGCTGCTGCTTACTGCAGCTTCTCGCTGCTGCTTACTGCTGCAGCTTTTGCTGCTGCTTGTTGGCTGCTTTTTACTGCTTATTGACTGCTTTTTACTGCTTTCTTTTTCCCTCTAGCTCACATACACACACACATATCCCTATACACACGTACACTCACTCACACATACACACACACACACACACACACACACACACACACACACATATATATATATATATATATATATATATATATATGTATATATATATATATATATATATATATATATATATGCTACCACATACCCACACTAATAAAGCACATGAACTCTCCTGCTCTCCAATGACCACCAACACATCATAAAAAATATAAAACATATACTTAAAATATATATATATACATATATATCATATAAAAATTATAATTATAATATTCTAATATTTATAACCAAGGTAAATTGAATTAAAATACAAGGAAACAAATACGTGGAGTTCACCGCACCCGTATCACACTAGATCTATGATATACTTGCGATACGAGTCCACCACACCACCAAACGTACCACGAAGGACACAAGAAAGTGTAAAATTATAATTATGAATAATACAAAGAGTTAGCTACTCAACTACGTGCCTATGTCAAAATGTGACATGCTCAAACCCCTGTGTCGAAAGAAAACCTCCAAATCAATCTGTATCATCAAATTATCGGAATACGGCCTACATGTATCCAATTGTGGATACGATACTAGTCTCACACAACTAAACACATGTCAATTTGGTCTAATTGACTATTGACAAACACAAGATGTGCCAATCTCAGAATTCTCCCAAAATTGACACAAAATACCACATAACTTTCTCCATAGGCCTCCTATGAACCTAATTCCAATTCCTTTGGTTAGCCTTAGAACATGGGAGGGTTCCTAATTATTAAATTATATATTTAGAGTCTAATTAGAGAGGGGAAACTAAATTGTACATATTGAGAGATGGATTCCTAATGAAATATCCAAATTTAGTGTCAAGAGCCTTCAACTTGTAGATCCTTACTTCCTCCTTATAGATCCTTGCTTCTCCTTATAGATTCTTATTTTCTCCTTATTCTAATAGCCTCCAATGATGAATAAAAAAGGAATTGGGAAGAATTTGGATAGGAATTGGTGTAGGGATAAAGTAATTTGGAAAGAAAAAAATTTTAGATCTAAATTTGGAATGAAGAAAAGAGAGGAGAGAGAGTCTCCACCCCCTTATGTAGTGGCCGGCCTTGCCCCCTCTCCCAGGCACTATAAAATATTTATAATACTCCTTATTATAGGCCTTGCCCCCTTATGTAGTGGCCGGAGCTTGTCATAAAAAAATTAATTAAGGAGGAAAGGCTCTAGTCTAATTGATTTAACTAATTAATTTATCCTCCTAATGAATGTGCTTACTATTGGACTCAATTCCAACTAGAATTAAATGTTGTTCCATGGATCTAATCTAAACTAGTTTGGTCCACTAACACAAGTCCAAAATAAAATACTAATATCTAACAATAATTAAATAATATAATAAATAAATAATCAATATGCACAATATTTAATTAATTATAAAATGTCCAAAATATCATTTCCTAAAAAATATGGTAGTGACAGTATTAGGATTAGGGTTAAGGTTATTCTTTTTCCTTTTTTTTTTCTTTTCTTATATATATATATATATATATATATATGAGGTTATATAAAATCAAAAAAAAAATTATAAAGAATAAATTCTAGAAAGTTTATAACAATTATATAAAAGATTTTAAATTATGACAATAGTTTTATGAATTAAATTTAAAATAATTATTTATATAAATAAAAATTTCAAAGAGTTTATTTCCTAATTAACCAAGAAAATAATCTAATAAATCAAATAAATAAATAAAATAAATACTTAAAATAAAATTTAAAATTTTAGGGGGTTTACATACTTTGAGCCCCAGGGTAATATTAGTTTAGTTAAGGTATTATCATATATTAATGATTATAAGTTATGATATAGGTTAGTATATGACATCTAGAGAATGAGGGTATTAAGGTAATACTAATGTATTCATATACCAAGATGTAATTAGATACTATGATTACTTATATAGTTAATAACTAGTACCTAGAGATACGTTAGCATTATAACTAGTTTCATTGATACCAACTAGATATGACCTCGCATCACCTAGTATTTACTAGTATGGGCTAGTAATGAACCTTGAACCTAGATATGGACTATCAATTAAGGTAATGACCTAGTTTGGTCTAGTTTGACTAGTATGGCCTAGGAATGACTTAGAAAATTATATTTAGTACATTTATAGTTGTCATGATCCGCACCCGAAATAAGGGTACAAGTGGTGAATAACGCACAGCCAACGCCACAGCATCGATGGTAGAACGCTGTCTGGGTCAACATAACTATCTACACATCTCACACAATATATACATAAGATACCTATCATGCTATCTCAACTCCAAATAGAGGACAATATGATAAAATGGTAATGGTAAACAATACTCAATCACAAAAAAATATCTAGAGAAAGAATGGCACGATATGGGATAGAAGTAAAAGAAATGCAAGAGTCTCAATACATGTCCAAAATTAACACAAGTCATAAAATAATAATACATACTATGATGTCTACTAAAATCTGCTAGCTATCACGGGCTAAACTATATCACGAGCTATAAGGTATGATCACATATTTACTAATACTTCTCCATCCTCCGACTAGTACACGGATCCAAATCATGACATGTTATAACACGTATATCACTATGGATTTTAATTAATTTGCTAGTGCGACTCAGCCTACAATAATCCTAGACTCAAATAAATAAAATATTATATTTGTATAGACGCAATACAGACGATATGTAATAGCAGTATTGAGGCTTCAGATTACGATGTATTAATACATAGTTTAGTTAACTATCAAAATCAAGTTGACTAAGACCAGATAGGCCAACAAAGATGTCACTTAGTGTCCAACCTTGTGTCCCACACACTTAAATATAAATGGTATGTCAAATTGGGTGTAATAAAATATTAATGAGCTGCAATGCATTGAACATGCTCTTCTAGGCCATTTCTAGGTTATTCTAGTTAAACTAGGCCAAACTAGGTCCTCACTAAGATTTTAGGCTCATAATAATAAATAATTAGCTAATCTAACTTATAATAACTATACTAGGTCATTACCTTAATGTATAGGTGATACCATGGCTAAACCTATACTAGTAGTATAACTACCAATAATCATAATATCTTAGCCTACAATATATATATATATATATATATATATATATATATATATATATATATATATATATATATATATATATATATATATACCTAAAAAGTGTTAACTAATTCATAACACTAACTCTCGTACCATATATGACTGATATACATAATGATAACTAACTAATATACAGTACCATGTATCTTAATACCTTGGTATATATTACTATTACCTCAATTGACATCTAGCCTGAAGATCCCCTACAAACCTGCCTATACTGATACTCCCAAATACATCACCTCACATACTGCCACTTATCTTAAACACATAAATACACCTATAAGCACTCACTAACACACACTATTACCTGGGTGTATCAGACAGACTTGACTGATCTACTGATACCTCATTGGTATCTTCTTATTCCTTATATCCATCCCCATATACTGATATTGCATGCACCCCAAGTCACAGTGCACTGCCACTAGGCAGAATTGTGTAGTGCTCAAAGTTGCTGTCCGATTTTGCCCTCACCTTATCAGTCCACAACTCTATTACACCAATACTTCCATAACCACTTTACATAATTACTCAACCCAGACTACAATGCATCAAGTCTTGAACCCCACAACTATATTCTTTTTGTATTGCTGCATCAGTTGCATCTATGTACTGCTGTAATAATGCAAGAAATGCATCGGATGATTCCTCCCCTATCTCTACATCTCACTTACACCTCAATCTCATTGGAAACACTCACTTGAAATTACTTCCATAAAATATGAATGCCACTGCTACTATTTGTTACACTTCATCCCCATATTTTCATATCTTTTAATATTACAGTCATGCCTTGAACAAATCCCCAACCTCACACATTTGTACAAGTATGCATCACAATAATCTTCTACCTCTAATTAAATACTTGATCACTAAAGTTTCTGATATACTCAACGTCCCAAAGACCTATTGTGAACCCCTGCATCCTTCAGACCCATAAGTTCACAGTCCAACACCACTACACACGACCAAAATAATACGACAGAAGTCTACAGGTCAGGTTTTCAGTTGTGGTACAACTGCTCGAGTGGGCTTACAACACCCAGCAGGCACAGTCACACTGTGATTAATCCTCACTCCACAAGTAAACCATTATAATAACAATATACACATATAGATAAAATATATTAAATAATGTATTAACCCAAATACTAGGTGTGCAAATTAGGATATTCAAATATAACTCTATGATACACAACCAATAAGGATACCAAAACCCCAAATACTCCTTGTTAATCATATAGACATATCAAATGCATAACAATATAACTAATTCAACTTGTTATATTGGAATTTAAAGTGAATTGCACAAAATCACCCAAAATTGAGCTCCGTATCATATGGTATCATAAAATACCATAATATAGCCTATACGTATCCATTTATGGACATGCATTTAGTCTCACAACTCCGATCCAAGTCTAATTAAACCAAATTGGTCTCATGATATACACTTAATGTGTCAATCTCATAATTCCCCTAAAATACATAGAAAAACTTATGTAGGAGACACAATATACTACCAAAAAAACTAAAACTTTTTCTTATCGGTAGTCCCATGCCATGGAAGGGTTCCTAATGGTCAAATATATGATTTAGAAACTAGAATAAAGGTAAATTTAGAATTATACCTATTGCAAGATGGATTCCCAATAAAATACACAATAGACACGATCAAGACACAAGCTCCTTGCCAAAAGCTCCCTCTCCAAGTGCTTCTTCCAAATTTAAGCTCCAATACTACTTGAGTGATAAAAATGAGAGAGAATATGAATGAATTAAAAGGGATTGATGGAGTGAATTGGGAATCTAGGAATTTGGAGATCTAGAAATGAATGCAAATAAAGAGAAGAGGGAATGATAGGCTCTAATAGTGGCCAGCCCCTTCTCTTTCTCCAAACAATTAGCAATTATCTAATATGTCCCTACTTGTTAGTTATGGAGGGGATTAAGAAAGGGCTAAATTGGAAAGCTTCTAATCTAATTCAAATTAGTCTAATCCTTCTAATTAACTATGGAAATGGATCTAATTTGGGCCTAATCCATTGTTGGCTCAATCATTGTCAAGACAAGTCTATTTGGGTTCACTAGTGTCAAGTCTAACTAATTGGCTAGTCCACTAATTAATAAATAATAGCACAACCATAAATATCAATTATTAGCACAATAAAAATAATTATTAATCAAAAAAATACATGTAATTTTTTTAAAATACCCTATTTTAGAAATATGGTAGTGACAAGTCTACCCTCCTTAGAAAATTTTATCCTCAAAATTTAAGAAAGAAACTAACTACGATAAGCAATTACAGCAAGCAATAAAGAATCATACCTCATGGCTCAAAAAAATAAGGGTATTGCTCGCACATCTCAGCTTTCCTCTTCCAGGTAGACTCTCTTGGAGAGTGATGCCTCCACGCGACGTGTACCAAAGAAATCGTCTGGTTCCGCAGCACCTTGATCCTGCGATCAAGAATCTCTATTGGCTGCTCTGGATAACTAAGAGTGTCCCACCTGGATCTCCGAGTGATCCAATACTTAGTTGGGATCTACCACGTATTGTCTTAGTTACGACAGGTGGAATATGTTGTGCACTCTTTTTATTGCAGGCAAAAAGTCTAGTCTGTAGGCCATTGTACCGACCCTCTAAAGAACACTGAAGGGTCCAATATACCGTGGACTAAGCTTCCCACCTCCACCAAAGTAAATTGTACCCCGTGTGGGATAAATCCTCAAGAACACCAGATCGCCAACCTAACACAAAATACAACCTTAGCACTCCAACCAAATCAAAGAAATCACAAGCAATACATACAAATCCTATACCTCAAACTCTAATGGTCTCTGGTATCTTTTGGCCCAATGTCGCTATCTTTCCTACACCACCCGAAGTCTATCCCTGATAAGCTTTACCTTCTCAGCTGCATCCACGACCATCTCTGGTCCCAATAAGGCTCTCTCACCAACATCATCCTATGATAATAGAGTGCGGCATCTTCTTCCATATAATGCCTCAAAAGGTGATATCTCAATACTGACCTGGTTGCTGTTGTTATAAGCAAACTCTACCAGATGAAGGTAATCCTCCGAAGAGCCTCCAAAATCCAAAATGCAAGTATGTAGCATATCCTTAATAATATGGATAGTCCTCTTCGACTGTCTGTTTGCTGATGGTAATATGCAGTACTAAACTTGAGCTGGATGCCCAAGCTAGTCTGTAAACTCCTCCAGAAGTGGGATATGACTATCACGATCCGAGACTATACTCAAAGGAACTCCATGCAATCTAACTATCTGCTGCACATACATCCCTGCGAGTTTCTCTGTAGACATCCCCACTTTGAATAAAAAAAGTGGGCCAATTTGGTCAACTTGTCAGTGATGACCCAAATTGTGTCTTTAACTCCTGGAGAACGCAGAAGCCCTGATATAAAATCCATTATCACATGCTCCCACTTCTACTCCAGAATGGGTAAAGGCTGAAGCAATCCACCTGGCCTCTGTCTCCCCGCCTTTACCGATTGGCATACCAGACATCTGGATACAAAGCTCGCCACCTCCTGTTTTATACCATACCACCAAATATGTTCTCTCATGTCTCTATACATCTAGTTGACACATAGATGCATAGAGTACTGAGATTGATGCACCTCCTAAAGAACCTCCTCGCGCAACGCTCAACTCGGCACACATAATCGGGTACCGTACCATAATGATCCATCTTTTCTACAATACTGAAGTCCTCCACTAAACCCATTCGAACCTGTGCTCGAATGCTACTCAGAGACTCATCCTCGAATTGTAAAGCTCTAATCTGGTCCATCAACTCTGACTATACCTGAAGTCCCCATATCTGTGCCACGACTCCAGGAACTAGTACCTCTATACCCAAACTGTCAAGATCTGCCAATAAGTGCCCATCTTTCGTCAAGTACATAGGCACTGGATACCTACTCAAGGAATCAGCGACTATATTAGCTTTCCCTATATGATACTACAACGAGATATCGAAATCCTTTATCAACTCCAACCATCGTCGATGCCTCATGTTTAGCTCTTTATTTGTAAATACATACTTTAAGCTCTTGTGGTCGGTAAAAATATCCACACGCTCTTTGTACAATTAGTATTTTTACAGCTTTAGAGCAAAGATGACTACTACCAACTCTAAGTCATGGGTAAGGTAATTCTTCTCATGAGGACGTAATTGCCTGGAAGCATAGGAAATCACCTTCTCGTTCTTCTGTAACACACATCCAAAACCCTTACCCGAAGCATCACTATATATAAAAAATCCACATGACCCTGATAGAAACATCAATACTGGAGCCATAGTCAACCTCTTCTTCAGCTCCGCAAATACGGCCTAACACTCCTCTGTCCAAACGAACTCCACGTTCTTCCTGGTTAGCCTAGTCATTGACTCTGTAATCTTGGAAAATCCTAATCAAATCTACGATAATAGCCTGCCAATCTAAGAAAGCTCCTGATCTGTGCCACTGAACTCGAGGTAGACCATGACTGAATTGCTGATATCTTCTTCGGGTCTACTGAGATTCCATCTTCTATAATCATATACCCACATAATTCAACCTTATCAAAGAAGAACTCACACTTCGAAAGCTTGCCATACAGGTTTTCCTTCCTGAGGATCTCCAGAACTATCCTCAGATGTTTCTCGTGGTCGTCCGGGTTCAGCGAATAAGTTAATATATCATCAATGAATACCACCATAAACTGATCCAAGTACAGAGGAAACACCATATTTATCAGGTTCATGAATATCGTCGGGGCATTGGTTAACCCAAACAGCATCACCAAGAACTCTAACTACTCATACCGAGTCCTGAAAGCTATCTTTGGAATGTCTTCCTTCTTCACTTTCACCTGATGGTACCCAAACCTTAATTCTATCTTCGAGAATACCTTTGCTCCGATCAACTGATCAAACAAATCGATAATTTATGGCAACGGGTACTTATTTTTGATAGTAAGATTGTTGAGATCCCTGTAGTCGATACACAAACGTACCGACCCATCCTTCATCGGTACAAACAATATCGGAGTACCCTACGGTGATAAACAGGATATGATGAAGACTTTGTCCTGTAACTCATCCACCTGATTCTTCATCTCTGCCAGTTCACTATTGTTAACCCTATAGATATGCTATAAAATCGGTAATTTTTTAAATTTTTTGGGAATTTTTTGATTATTTTTAGCATTTATTTTGAGTTAATTATGAAAAACTAAATTTAAAACTATTTTTCTGAAAAAAACCATAAAAGTAATTATTCTGCCCAGTCAGCCAACAGGGGCCCACTCGTCAGCCTCCCGCAATAAATTGAATGTGGCCCGCCTATCAGCAACCGTAGGCGTAGTGAGGTACAACCGAGCCGATCGCGAGCCGAGCCGAGCCGCGTCCTAGTCTGACTCGGACTCATCTGAGCCAAGCCGCATTGAACCCTGGCCGTTCGATCTGAGTGGTCAGCAATGGATGGCTTCCACGTGGTCGACTCTGAGCCGCGGCTGCTCTCTCTCTCTCCAATATATATAGTATTTAGTTACAATTTCTAGGGTATTTCTTTAAGCCAATTTTGGATAATTGTCATCTAGGCTTTCCTTCATCTTCCAAAAGCCATTACTCATAGCTCTGGACTCCAAACGTTGCCTAGTTTCTTGCGTTAGAACAGTATTGTGGTTACTTTCCTAAATATATAAATTGTTTCATGAAATTCTGAATATTAAATTCTAGAAAATTTGTAGAGTACAACTTGTCTAAAAATAGACGGGTCTCGGTATTTTTGCGATTCCGGGACCAGAAATCAGAATCATGAACCATTTGAAGTTTCAAAAATATAATGTCAAGATCATTGACATATGTTTTTCTCAGAATTTAATTCAAAATATTTTTGTGATATTAATTCTATAGAACTTCTAGGTTAGCAATTAACCGCCGTTACACAATACAATTTTGTATGTGCAATAATTTTTAAACAAACTTGAATCTGGATGAGCAGTAAATTCTAGCATATTTGTGATGCTAAAATCTACATAAAACCATGCACGAAAGTCAAGTTTGCATCGGTTGACTTTTAGTTCAATAGAATGCCTCGTTTTGCGTGTTATGACTTTCGAGTTGATAAAATTCAGTTTCTTTGGACAGAATTTAGGAATTAATCTAAAAATTAGAATAATAAGATTAAAATAGGATTTTAGAGTAATTATTCCAGAATTAAATAAATTAAAATAAAATATCTTTTGACATGGTAAATTCGTAATAAATAGGCTATTTGCACTTTGACTTGGATTCCGACTCGTACCAGCTAAGGACCACAGACGAGTACATTTTCTGATAGTTTCTATTATTTGATATTTTCTATGATGCATATTTATAGTATAGTTTTACCTGATTCCTGACACAATGGATACACGGATTGGTATTGTATGGATTCATTTTCGTGAGATACAAATTTTAGGCCTATTGACTTTTTCCTGGACTAATGAATTACTGGACAAATGTATTTTCTGGCATGTTAACATCTTATGGACTATTAAGATTATTCGTGTGTGGACTTGGATCCATGAGTACTAGTCGAGCAGGAAAATACGTAGGAGATGTGTGAACATTTCCTTTCCATCCCATGGTTTTTCTGGAATAATAGCAGCTACACACGACACGTGTGGTTTGCCGGATATTACCCAATAGCTGTTCACATGTCAACTTGGTATTTCAAAATACTAGTTAGATGCAGTCATTCTGGATTAATCTATACTTGTTGATTGTACACTTGCATGACAGGTTTTCTAGTTCACATATATGTCTGTCTTTACATGCTTCTCTGTTCTTCTTTCTTGTCTTTCATTATTTCTTTATTTAATTATTCCTCTATGATGTATCCTATTACATTATTATATGATCATTATGTATTTTATAACTATTTACTTTTTATAGTACTTGTCAATTAACTGAAACTGCTATTGGGTTATACTCCTTCCATCCGGACTGGGTAAATATTTTAGGTGACTTGCTATCTTGCTCATTGGATTTGGTTGGAGATCGAGATGCTTGTGGAGGCCAATATTAAAATTTAGATAGTTTAGCAACTTCTTTGGATTTGATGTTTAGCGAGTTTGTTCCCGAGTTATAATTTAATTATAAATTAAGAATCTTGTAAAACTTTGTAAATATTGTGAATGAGTAATAGATTTGAATTTGTGATTAGATATTGTCTATTTGGATTGATGGACCATTGTTATTATTAATAGCATACTACCGTCGATGCTGCGCATAGGCTGGGCTTGGCCACGTACTCGTATCCGAAAAGCGGGTGCGGATCGTAAAAAGTTTTTATGGTGGCCCATTCAGGTCAGTCTTCGCAAGTTGTGCGATGTCATGGTTAGTAATTTAACTTAGTAGTACTAGCTGTCGGCCTGCGACTAGGATATGCTTATTCATAATTAGGATTGATTTGAATTTAGAATAATGGCTAGGACTAGGTATACAATTGGAAGGCCTTATTTTAATTTTATTGCTTGGGTAATTAAGGTGTTACATAGGCTAAGTGATTAAATAGATATACATATTAAACTTTTATGTAAACTCTAGTAGATAAATTTGAGAAAATTAAGTGTTATATATTATGGTATTTTGATAAGTAGAAGTAACCAAAGGTGGGGGTAGAATTCTCGATTGATGAATTATTTTTTTGGGATTAATCAATTGTTGAAGCTAAGAATTATTATTATTATTCTGTGCTCTGAGATTTAAATTTCTATCTAGTTTGATGATTATAATTTTTTTGCTAAAATAAGGTTAAATTTTTGTTTTAGAAAAAAAATATAGTTTACAACATAAATGAGGATAAAGATAAGAAGTTTAAGATTTATTGAATTTTAGATTTTTGAAGAGGATTAACATTAGAGATATTGGCATGCAAGATATGGATTTAAACTTTATATTTTGAAATTTTGAAATTAAATTTAAAGCTTTCAGAACTTTGAGTTGAGATTTAATAATTTGAAATTTTTTGAAGATTAAAGACCAATTCAAAAAAAATATAGTCAAGCTATAAAAAGATTGATTAAAATTTAATTTTATTAATTGAATTTTTTTATTTTTTTTGAAGGTATGATACATTTTTAAAAAAAATTCAAAAGTTAAAAAGATGATTTAATTTTAAGGATAAAATTATAAGGTGGGTAGAAGTTGTCATATTTGATTATTGAAAATATATTGAGAATAATCTTGAAAGTTTTGAGATATAATTCGAGGAATTCAAGGATAATATTGAGAATTTGAGTGTTAGAAGTTCAATATAATATTAAGATTTAATTTATGGGTGGAGTTAGACCAAAAGAATAACAATACAAAGATTGATTTTATAACTTGTTGAATTTGACTTTTAAGGACTTAATTTGAATTCAAAATTTAAATTTGTTCGAGAGATAAGATTGATAGAGTAAATTTGGAATTCAAATTTTGAGGATGAGACTTTAAATTTTTTTTAAATATTTCATAAAATATAAATTATTAGGATTTACTTTGAAGATTAGAATTAACTTTTAAATTTTTAGGATTGAATCATTAATCGATATTTACGCAGGCCAAGCTTCGCAAGTTGTGTGTATCGTGGTAGTGCGACGACTTGGTTGTACTACTGTGAGCCTGCGATAGGATATAGGACATAGGACACTAGGATGAGAGAGGGATACTCAATAACAAATTTTTGAGAGATTTCTGGGACGACCCTTGAGAATCTTATTATAAATTCTAATTCAAATATTTTTCCCTATTTTTGTCCGTTCTCACTTGTTGTTATTAATCTGATTCTTGGTGATCGGTTGTTAAATTTAAGTTTTGGTATCGTTGTTGAGTTTGATTTTATATCGAGATAAATTTTATGGACTAAATTACGGTATCATCTAATTACATATGTTGTTGAGGACAGTGATAAAGGTGAAATATCTGCTTTGGATATGGAGCCTAGAATTTATCGCAACCATATTAGCTATCATGGCAGAAATATAGTAACCTGACTTCGGATGTACATATCTTAGTTATGAAATTTAGAGTTTCTCATAGCCATACCGGTTGGCGTGGTGAGGATTCTAGATGACATGATTATAGAGTTGCATACCTTAGTTATGGAACCTATCGTTTAGTGCAGCTATGCTTACTAATGTGGCAATGATTCTGAGTGTCATGATTTCGGATAGACATGTATGATTATTAGGTTGTATCTTAAAGTGGTTCTTAAAATATCATCTCAATACTTATCTACTCATGTTACTATAGGATTTGTTCCATCATTCTTTAGCTTAAAAGTAGAGCCTTGATGTGAGTAGATATGAGTGTACCAGTATATGACTAGTTATAGGTATATCACCTGATATTCAGTGTCAATACCATATTTTCTAGAAAATGGTATTTTGG
Organism: Iris macrosiphon; assembly: GCA_036927795.1. Lineage (NCBI taxonomy): Eukaryota > Viridiplantae > Streptophyta > Magnoliopsida > Asparagales > Iridaceae > Iris > Iris macrosiphon. The sequence goes on along the minus strand of JAYESA010000012.1, from coordinate 103,708,123 downwards.
TTATTTCATAATTAATTAAATATTGTTCATGTTAAATATTTATTTATTGTATTATTTATTTATTATTAGCATGTTAGATTTATTTTTGGACTTGTGTTAGTGGACCTAACTAGTTTAGTTTAGACTTATGGACCAACATGTATTAATTGTTAGAATTGAGCCCAACTAGAAAGCCCATTAATTAGGAGGATGATTAAATTAATTAAACCATTGGACTAGAAGCTTCCCTCCTTAGTTAATTTTTTTATGAGAGGCCCCAAGGGATATTTTAGCCTTTACATAGTAGCTTGAGGGAGGGGGCAAGTGAGGCCTATATAAAGGGGATGAAAACTTTCTCTCTCTTTATTTTTTATTCCAAATCTAGATCTAGAATTTTCCTCAACCAAATTCCACCAAATCTCTACCAAATTTTTACCCAATTCCTTCTCAAATCAGCATTGTAGACTAGAAGAGCAAGGATCTAGAAGGAGGAAGCAAGGATCTACAAAGAGGAGCAAGGATCTACAAGTTGGAGGCCAATTTCACCAATTTTGGAAGTTTCATTGGAAATCCATCTCCCAATAGGTATAATTTAGTTTTTTCCCTTAAAATAGCTTCTAAATATAAGATTTAATCATGAATACTCAACCCATATGTATGTACTACCCATAGGATTTGGTTTTGTGTTCATAGGAGACCTATGGAGAAAGTTATGGTGCTTTTTGTGTCAATTTTGGGGGAATTCCGAAAATGACTTTTGTTGTATGTGTCAATTGATCCTATAGATCAATTTGGCATATGTTTATGTGTTTGGGGCTAGTTTTATGTCCATAATTGGGTACATGTAGGTCGTATCCTAATAATTTGGTGATACGTGTTGTTTTGGGATTTTTTTCCTCCGACACGAGATGAGAACAATGGCAAGAGATGAGAACAATATGGTGAGAAATACTAATGTAATAAACTAGAATAAAAAATAATATAATAAATGTGCTTTAAAATATTAGCAAAAATGTGATCGGTTTGGGCTTAACACGGACTATATATAAAAGGTGATCTAGCGTGACCACACTTGAGTTGGATGATCTGCTAGCTATCACGGGCTATACTATATCATGAGCAATAAGGTATGATCACATATTCACTAATACTTCTCCATCCCCCGACTAGTACACGAATCCAAATCATGATACATTATTATATATATATCACGATGCGCAGTCTATAATATCATGCATTATGATCACGGTCTATATAATTATGAAGATCTTACGGTAATCACTGAGTAATCATGAAGTACGATATAATAATAACTGAGTCATCCTAACAATAACATCTAATGACAAAGATCCACGTATACCAATCTGTGTGATCATCGTGTCAGAAATCCAATATCTTAATACTAAATACATAAAACATAGAGGCTGTCAAATAAGGAAACTATTAGAGAATGTACTCGTCTATGGTCCTGAGAAAAAGATGTCACTCGGTGTTCGAGCTGGTGTCACACACACCTAGATATGAATGGCATATCAAATCGGGTATAATAAAATAATAATGAGCTACAATGCATTAAACATGCTCTTCTAAGTTATTTTTAGGTTATTCTAGTTAAACTAGGCCAAACAAGGTCCTTACTAAGGTTTTAGTCTAATAATGGTCACTAATTAGCTAATACTAACTTATAATAACTATACTAGGTCATTACCTTAGTATATAGGTGATACCTTGGTCCTGAGCAAAAGATGTCACTCGGTGTCCGGGCTGGTGTCACACACACCTAGATAAGAATGATAAGTCAAATTGGCTGTAATAAAATAATAATGAGCTACAATGCATTGAATATGCTCTTCTAGGACATTTCTAGGTCATTCTAGTTAAACTATGCCAAACTAGGTCCTCACTAAGGTTTTAGGCTCATAATTATCACTAATTAGCTAATATATATATATATATATATATATATATATATATATATATATATATATATACCTCTCAAGTGTTAACTAATTTATAACACTAACTCTTATACCATATATGACTGATATACATAATGATAACTAACTAATATACAATACCATGTATCTTAATACCTTGCTCTAATATATATATTACTAGTACCTTAATTGACATCTAGCCTGAAGATCCCCTACAAACCAGCCTATACTGATACTCCCAAATATCTCACCTCACATACAACCACTTATCTTGGACACCTAAATACACCTATAAGCACTCACTAACACACACTGCTACCTGGGTGTATCAGATACACTTGACTGATCTACTGATACCTTATTAATCTCTTCGTATTCCTTGCATCCATACCCATATACTGATGTTGCCCGTACCCCAAGTCACAGTGCGCTGCCACTAGAGGGAACTATGTAGTGCTCATAGTTGCTGTCTGATTTCTTCCCTCATATTATCAGTCCACAACTCCATCACACCAACACTGTCACAACCACTTCACATAATTACTCAACCCATACAGCAATGCATCAAGTCTTGAACCCCACAGCTAACTTCTTCTTGCATTATTGCATCAGTTGCATCTATGTACTGCTGTAACAATGCAAGAACTGCATCTGATGATTCCTCCCCTATCTCTACATCTCACTTACACCTAAAGCTCATTGGAACACTCACTTGAAATTATTTCCCCCCAAATCTGAAAGTTACTGCTAATATTTTTTATACTTCATCCCCTCATTTTCACATCTACTGATATTGTAGTCATGCCTTAAACATATCCCCTGCCTCAACACATTTGTACAAGTGTGCATCACAACAATCTTCCACCTCTAATCAAATAACTGATCACTCAAGTTCCTGATATACTCAACTTCCTAAATACCTGCTGTGAACCCCTGCATACTCCATACCCATCAGTTCATAGTCCAACACCACTATAAACAACCAAAATGACTCCTCAGAATTCCACAGGTGAGGTTTTAGTTATGGTGCAACTTCTCGAGTGGTCTTGCAACACCCAACAGGCACAGTCGTACTATGACTGATCCTCACTCCACAAGTAAACCAATCACATACTAACTCAACCAACACTGTCACAGTCTATATATATATAGTATATCAATATACACATATAGATAAAATATACTAAAATAATGCATTAACCCAAACACTAGGTGTACAAATTAGGATATTCAAATATAACTCTATGATACTCAACCAATAGGAATACCAAAGCCTCAAATAATCCTTATTAATCATATAGACATATCAAATGTATAACAATATAACTAATTCAACTTGTTACAATGGAATTTAAATTGAATTACATAAAATTACCTAAAATTGAGCTATGTATCACACGGTATGGCAAAATACCATGATACAGCCTATACGTATCCATTTGTTGACATGTATCTAGTCTCACAATTCTGATCTAAGTCTAATTAAACTAAATTGGTCTCACGACACACACTTGATGTGTCAATCTCGTAATTTCTCCAAAATATATACAAAAACCTATGTAGAAGTCATAATACACCACCAAAAGGTCTAGAACTTTTTCCTATATGTAGCCCTATGCCATGGAAGGGTTCCTAATGGTCAAATATATTATTTAGAAGCTAGAATGAAGTTCATAATTATACCTATTGAGAGATGGATTCCTAATAAAATATAAAATAGACACGATCCGAACACAAGCTCCTTGTCAAAAGCTTTCTCTCCAATTACTCCTTCCAAATCCAAGCTCCAATGCTCCTTGAGTGATAAAAATAAGAGAGAATTTGAATGAATTAAGTGGGATTGATGGAGGAATTAAGTGAATTGGGGATCTAGGAATTTGGGGATCTATAAATGAATGCAAATAAAGAGGAGAGAGAGAATAAGAGGCTCTAATAGTGCCTCGGCTAACCCTGCTAGTACTTTGTTTTGATCTGAAGATTTTAATTTGTATAATATCTCTGGGATAACCCAGACTCCATCTAGTAAGCCATATAAATGATTGGTCGATTATGTAACTGATCTTGTTTATGTATTGTATTTGCTTTCAAATAGTCTAGGGATATGATCTATCGTGGTGCGATGGTCGAACCCTTATCCTTGTTTGGTTGTAGGGTTAGATTATTGTGTCACGATAGGCTATGCACCGAAACTATGAGACATAACTATATGTATATATATATATATATATATATATATATATATTTATAATCTGGTTTTATTCCTTCATTTGTGCTTTCTTTTCGGTACTTGCTATTTGGGGTCTAACCCCACTGGTTTTGCATGGCCAGGTTTAGAGCCAGCACCCGAGGATCAAGCATACTTCCCCCTGAACCATGGTGCGTACTAGGTGAATGGCTACTGAGGAAAATGGGTGGCTTTCTTGATCACTACTCATTATTGTGCATTTTAGTCTTTTAGGCATTTAGCTACCGGCACTAGTAAGTCGTAAATCTGGACATTTAGTTTCCTTTACATGATTGTAAATAATCAGATTATAGCCGATCATGGTCATATAATTTTGATACTCTGCCAACTTTCTTATTTTGCCTAGCTGGTTTCTAGAATATTATGGTAGGGCATTTGGGACGCCTTACTTTCTTGTCATATATGTTCAATATTTATTGTTCTTGCTTGACTAATTGAGACAATAGATGTGATGTGTGACCCTAAGTGACTTGCTTGAAGTATACACCCCCTTATCTAGTTACAGCCGTGACCGTCGTACGATATTCTATACCTTCTACGGAGGAGCTGGCCATGTCCGTCTCCGTATTCCCGTAATCGGGCGGGATAAGTGTCAGTAGGGAAGTGTAAGTGTGGAACTGACAGATTAGTTTTGTTTTTAAGTTGGTATTGGCAATTGTCATATGTAAAACTGTAGCTAGTATGGGTTTTGGCCTTGAGCATGAGGTATTGGTGAGTAGTAAGGATTTAAGTTGCCAAGGTATGTTGATAGCTTAAAGTTGGATACAGGTTTAGTGTAGTATTATAGTGCTATATAGTTAAATGCTACTGTGACATGAAGCATTGGCTTCAGTAGCAGTACACACAGTGATGTGCAGTATCATCAGTTTGGTTATTGAGTGTGTATATGGGGTATGAGAGTATGTGAAAGTATAGATAAGTAAGTATTAGTTGGAGTTCACCAGTGGTAGTAGTATCTAGATTATGGTAAGGATATTGAGGTAGTATATTATAATGAGATTGATATCATAGATACTTTGTCATGCCCCAGTCCCAAAATATGTAGGACTAGGAATATGTAAGCATGTCAGCCGTATGTATATGAAAACTCCAATATATGGAAACCATAACACATACGTACGCTGTATTTTGAATAATAATTCATAAGTGGTATATAATTATCACAAGTCACAAGGCAAAACTAAATTACATCCACAAAAATTATAAAGAAATAAATGATCAAATATGTCAATGAACCAAATATAAACTGTTCGAGAAGAACTAATAGTTGGATGGAGACAAATTCAGTACCAAACTAGAATATAAAAAGTAAATATAATAAGTACAACATCTAATGATCAAAGCGGCTCGAAGGAAAGACCTTCTCAAAAGAGGACGAAGTAGCAAGTCCTGATCCGTGCTCCTGCGAATAGTCATGATCGTCTACAACGGAAAAGGGACCAGGTCCTCGGAGCGATGTAACAAGATACATAGAAGCATGCCAATAAAGTACTAAAAATAAACATCCAAAGGGTCACCAAACTGTCTATGTGAATGCACATTTGAGAACAACTTTTTAATACGTGGGCTATCTAGCTAAAAATAGGATTGGCGTAACTCTCGCGGAGAATCAGGGGTCTAAAAAATATAATGTCTCTCGGACATCAGAGGTCGCCTGTAAATAATATAATTGTCATCTGACCACACATCTCCATCGGAGCATACGGGTTACATAAGAAAAAGTGCAAAGAAACCCAAATACCTTATTTGTTGGTCTCCCCACCCCATGCTCTATTCATGCCGTATCCATGACACGATGGTATCTCTAATAACTGTTAAGTCTTCTAGCATAAAAATTAATTAGCAGTTATTCCCTATCACACGTCCCACACATACAGGTGGCCAACCCATTACGCAAGTACGTGTCCTATATTAGACTCACACTCTTGTAACTGATGTGTCACGGCAAATAAAACATAATGATGCCTCCAAATTATGTGGTGGTCTCATAAAACTAAGTCGACATGCATAATATATAATAAAGATAAAATACGACGCTACCGTCATTGCACCCAAGTCATTCTTGGAAGCACAGTTTTTATAGTAGTTAAAATATATGAAATAAATAAAGAAATAAAATGCATGCACGATATAGAATGTAAATTACAGTACAATAGCAAGATATACTTGTTTGGCAGAAAAGCTGCGTAAGGTAAACTTCTAGGTGTCAAGTACAGAGTATCAGAACCCACTGCCTCTGGCTGATAGTCTCTGGATACTGAAATAAATATCACCATTTCTAGAATCAGCGAGATAGCAAAAAAATACTATTATTTCGTCTAATTTGGAACACAAGGGCAAAATAATAATTTTTGGTCAAAGCGGGGTCCATGTGTGGCCTTGTTTTCACCAAAATGCGAGCCAGTGGTAAAGTTCTCTAAATTGAAGAAATTATAGGTCAAACAAATCCAAAATGACGATACAAACTCAACGGTATGTCCAATTTTGGATTCTATTGAGCCGATCATAAATTCGTCCTTCAAATCAAACCGTGGGGTCTCAGAATTGTATAAAACTTGGATCACAAGAACGGCGTGATAACACGAATCTAATAGCATAATTTTTGTCGTATTCTGGCGAGCCTACACAAAGTAGGATGGTTGTTTGTAAAAGTCGTGATATGAAAACTTTTTACGGATACGGGTTGATTTCGACGCGCACACATGTGCGAATCAACTTTCGCAAAAGATCATAAATTAGGATATATCATACGCACATTTTGGTACAATTGGTATGCGACAAGGCAGTCCCGTTTGGCAGGGCATATTTCGTATCACAAAAATTTTGTCTTAAAATACCAAGTTTTTGGTCGTTTTGGAGGCCAAATAATTTAACAAATAAAACAAAGTAATAAAAAATAAAAGAACAGTAAAATTCATGGTTATATTGAGAAAAAATCTTTCAATTAGATTTTGAAAATATTAAACGATTTTCTAGCAAATTGGGCATGAACATGGGAGTTTGGGTCAAATTTTTGGACTGTTCTTGGACAGTTTTTTGGCCGACTTTCGGTTAATTTTTTGACCAATCCGGGACACGATAACTCGTTCCTTTTGGAGGGAATCCTAGAGGGTTAGGTTATGAACGTATACGAAGAAACCACTCAAGAAAAGGATGAGAAATGAGAGAGATATTGGACCTTTAAGTAGGGTTCGTTGTTGTTAGTGTGTCGTACGGGCGGGCGGCTGATCGGCGGCTACTACCGGCCTGGACGGCGGTCGCTGGCATCAGTGGTAGACGGCACTGGGGGATGGCCGCCGAGGACTGGGATAGGGGTAGGGTTTGTAGAACTTAGGTTTTGGGTTAGGGTTTGATGGTTTATGTGAATATATATATAGATAGAGAGGGACGATGAAAGGGTCAGGTCTGGTAGCTTAAGTGTTTAGGAAGTTTAGTATTAGGTTAGGATTAGTTTACTTCAGGGTTTGTATTTGTCATGACCCGCACCAGGTAAAGGAGAACGAATACGTGGGTACGTCCAGCCTACGCCATAATATCGACGGTAGAACGTTGTCTATGTTAACTATACTATCTAATTATCTCACAATAATGTATAATCTGTCAATAATATCTCAACTTCAAAAAGGAGGGCAATATACATAATGCAACACAATGCTTAATCACGAATCTATAGCACGATAAGATATCAAAGAAGCCTAACATAACTATGTAGTCTAAATATAACAACAATAAATAGAAACAATATCCAAGTCTCAAATATACGTTGAAAACAAATCCGGTATAAAAATGCTAAAGCAAACTAACTATGATAACTAGTGATTCTGGCTAGATCCTCCGGTAGTCACTCCAGAACTAGTACGTCCATGTCCGCACCATCTATAAGTCAAGTTTCGTAGTACGTCGGACACCAATCTTCCGGATCTTCTAAAAAATATTATCTAGTCAGAAATAGAGCAAAGTACAATCCAATAGAAGTTCCAATTAATTGACAAAAACTATAAAATAGTAAAATAAATATTGTTATATACGATGAGAATATAACTAATGGTCTAAGAACAATAAAGGAATAGGCAAAACTAGCAACAAAAATATAAATCAATGCATACAAGAATGAAGGAGATGAACTATAATGTCAGAAATAAAATAGGGTAATCTATAAACTGAATATGGAATCTATAATATACTATGTGTTTGAGATACTAACTAAATATATGATCATCTTGGGATATTCAATGATTACACTAAGGAGCTAACTAAACCATACGTGAAGCGTGTGATTAGTTAGTAGCCAATGATTACACTACTAGCTGATAATTCTTGATCACATATTTAATTAGTATTTTCTCCTCTCCGACTGATACAATGGATCTAATTATGACACGTTACTAGCCAATGTATCCAATATTTAACCTATAATATCTAATGTTATCCAATACCAACAAAGAATAGTATTCTATATATCTCGATAATCAGGGTAACATCTCTTGACTGATGATCCAATAACAATACCAATACGTGTACCAATGTGTCAAAGAATCATAAGTAATATTCTAAATACTTGAATTATAGTAGTAATCAAAAAATAAAAACTATCAAAGAATATACTCACCTGTGGTCCAGAGAAAATAATGCAAAACGGTATCTGAACTGGTGTCACACAAACCTATATAAGGAATTTTGCATTAATACAAGGTTTTGGAATAAAAATAAGTTAAACTAGTCAAATTCTAGGTCATAAAGTCATTTCTAAGTCAAAACAGTCAAACTAGGTCAACTCTAGGTCAAACTAGTCAAACTTGGTCAAACTAGCTATTTTTAGGTGGTATGAGTCCATCTCTAGGATATTGGGTCCATACACTCGTAACTAGGCTATACTAGCTATGTTAGGATAGTAGAGTATCGACACTAAACCGTATCATAAGATACGTAAGCTATTAGATATAAAAATATATAGTACTCCTAGCTAAACTAATGCTAAGTGGATACCTTGGCTTTGAACCAAATACGGTATCACACTACCTACACACCCATCTTGATACACAAATCCAATACCTTGAGTATACACTAATACCTTGATATTACCTTGGTATCACAAGGTAATCCAATATCTAAAATATAACTAACTACCCATACACCTCACTATACACTAATATGTATTTAAACTTATAAGAATACTATACTAAACTAATATACTAACATACCCCTTAATATTTCATACTCGTACCCAATATACCTCAACTCTCATTACCTTGGTGTAACTCAAGGTAATCTAGGAATAATACTAACCAATGTTAACTAGTGCTTATATATATATATATATATATATACTAACTTACATAACTTACTAACTTATCAATATAAACTAACTAGCTTATTAACTAGCTTACCCTAACTTATCCACAACTTAACTATAAGCACTCTAGCTACTGCAGCTTACTACATCTTATCGCTGCTTGCTACAGCTTACTGCAGCTTATTACCACTGCTGCTGCTTACTGCAGCTTCTCGCTGCTGCTTACTGCTGCAGCTTTTGCTGCTGCTTGTTGGCTGTTTTTTACTGCTTATTGACTGCTTTTTACTGCTTTCTTTTTCCCTCTAGCTCACATACACACATACACACACACACATACCCCTATACACACGTACACTCACTCACACACACACACACACACACACACACATATATATATATATATATATATATATATGCTACCACATACCCACACTAATAATGCACATGAACTCTCCTGCTCTCCAATGACCACCAACACATCATAAAAAATATAAAACATACACATAAAATATATATATACATATATATCATATAAAAATTATAATTATAATATTCTAATATTTATAACCAAGGTAAATTGAATTAAAATACAAGGAAACAAACACGTGGAGTTCACCGCACCCGTATCACACTAGATCTATGATATACTTGCGATACCAGTCCACCACACCACTAAACGTACCGCAAAGGACACAAGAAAGTCTAAAATTATAATTATGAATAATACAAAGAGTTAGCTACTCAACTACGTGCCTATGTCAAAATGTGACATGCTCAAACCCCTGTGTCGAAAGAAAACCCCCAAATCAATCTGTATCGTCAAATTGTCAGAATACGGCCTACATACGTCTAATTGTGGATACGATACTAGTCTCACACAACTAAACACATGTCAATTTGGTCTAATTGACTATTGACAAACACAAGATGTGCCAATCTCAGAATTCTCCCAAAATTGACACAAAATACCACATAACTTTCTCCATAGGCCTCCTATGAACCTAATTCCAATTCCTTTGGTTAGCCTTAGAACATGGGAGGGTTCCTAATTATTAAATTATATATTTAGAGTCTAATTAGAGAGGAAAAACTAAATTGTACATATTGGGAGATGGATTCCTAATGAAATATCCAAATTTAGTGTCAAGAGCCTTCAACTTGTAGATCCTTACTTCCTCCTTGTAGATCCTTGCTTCTCCTTATAGATTCTTATTTTTTCCTTATTCTAATAGCCTCCAATGATGAATAAAAAAGGAATTGGGAAGAATTTGGATAGGAAATGGTGTAGGGATAAAGTAATTTGGAAAGAAAAAAATTTTAGATCTAAATTTGGAATGAAGAAAAGAGAGGAGAGAGAGTCTCCACCCCCTTATGTAGTGGCCGGCCTTGCCCCCTCTCCCGGCACTATAAAATATTCATAATACTCCTTGGAGCTTGTCATAAAAAAATTAATTAAATGGGAAAGGCTCTAGTCTAATTGGTTTAACTAATTAATTTATCCTCCTAATGAATGTGCTTACTATTGGACTCAATTCTAACTAGAATTAAATGTTGGTCCATGGATCTAATCTAAACTAGTTTGGTCCACTAACACAAGTCCAAAATAAAATACTAATATCTAACAATAATTAAATAATATAATAAATAAATAATCAATATGCACAATATTTAATTAATTATAAAATAACCAAAATATCATTTCCTAAAAAATATGGTAGTGACAGTATTAGGATTAGGGTTAAGGTTATTCTTTTTCTTTTTTTTCTTTTCTTATATATATATATATATATATATATATATATATATATATATATATATATATATATATATATATATATATATATATATGAGGTTATATAAAATCAAAAAAAAAATTATAAAGAATAAATTCTAGAAAGTTTATAATAATTATATAAAAAATTTTAAATTATGACAATAGTTTTATGAATTAAATTTAAAATAATTATTTATATAAATAAAAATTTCAAAGAGTTTATTTCCTAATTAACCAAGAAAATAATCTAATAAATCAAATAAATAAATAAAATAAATACTTAAAATAAAATTTAAAATTTTAGGGGGTTTACATACTTTGAGCCCCAGGGTAATATTAGTTTAGTTAAGGTATTATCATATATTGATGATTATAAGTTATGATATAGGTTAGTATATGACATCTAGAGAATGAGGGTATTAAGGTAATACTATTGTATTCATATACCAAGATGTAATTAGATACTATGATTACTTATATAGTTAATAACCTAGAGATACGTTAGCATTATAACTAGTTTCATTGATACCAACTAGATATGACCTCGCATCAACTAGTATTTACTAGTATAGGCTAGTAATGAACCTTGAACCTAGATATGGACTATCAATTAAGGTAATGACCTAGTTTGGTCTAGTTTGACTAGTATGGCCTAGGAATGACTTAGAAAATCATATTTAGTACATTTATAGTTGTCATGATCCGCACCCGAAATAAGGGTACAAGTGGTGAATAACGCACAGCCAACGCCACAGCATCGACGGTAGAACGCTGTCTAGGTCAACATAACTATCTACACATCTCACACAATATATACATAAGGTACCTATCATGCTATCTCAACTCCAAATAGAGGACAATATGATAAAATGGTAATGGTAAACAATACTCAATCACAAAAAAATATCTAGAGAAAGAATGGCACGATATGGGATAGAAGTAAAAGAAATACAAGAGTCTCAATACATGTCCAAAATTAACACAAGTCATAAAATAATAATACATACTATGATGTCTACTAAAATCTGCTAGCTATCACGGGCTAAACTATATCACGAGCTATAAGGTATGATCACATATTTACTAATACTTCTCCATCCTCCGACTAGTACACGGATCCAAATCATGACATGTTATAACACGTATATCACTATAGATTTTAATTAATTTGCTAGTGCGACTCAGCCTACAATAATCCTAGACTCAAATAAATAAAATATTATATTTCTATAGACGCAATACAGACGATATGTAATAGCAGTATTGAGGCTTCAGATTACGATATATTAATACATAGTTTAGTTAACTATCAAAATTAAGTTGACTAAGACCAGATAGGCCAACAAAGATGTCACTCAGTGTCCAACCTTGTGTCCCACACACTTAAATATAAATGGTATGTCAAATTGGGTGTAATAAAATATTAATGAGCTGCAATGCATTGAACATGCTCTTCTAGGCCATTTCTAGGTTATTCTAGTTAAACTAGGCCAAACTAGGTCCTCACTAAGATTTTAGGCTCATAATGATAAATAATTAGCTAATCTAACTTATAATAACTATACTAGGTCATTACCTTAATGTATAGGTGATACCATGGCTAATACCTATACTAGTAGTATAACTACCAATAATCATAATATCTTAGCCTACAATATATATATATATATATATATATATATATATATATATATATATATATATATATATATACCTAAAAAGTGTTAACTAATTCATAACACTAACTCTCATACCATATATGACTGATATACATAATGATAACTAACTAATATACAATACCATGTATCTTAATACCTTGGTCTAATATATATATTTCTATTACCTCAATTGACATCTAGCCTGAAGATCCCCTATAAACCTGCCTATACTGATACTCCCAAATACATCACCTCACATACTGCCACTTATCTTAAACACATAAATACACCTATAAGCACTCACTAACACACACTATTACCTGGGTGTATCAGACAGACTTGACTGATCTACTGATACCTTATTGGTATCTTCTTATTCCTTATATCCATCCCCATATACTGATATTGCATGCACCCCAAGTCATAGTTCACTGCCACTAGGCAGAATTATGTAGTGCTCAAAGTTGCTGTCCGATTTTGCCCTCACCTTATCAGTCTACAACTCTATTACACCAATACTTCCATAACCACTTTACATAATTACTCAACCTAGACTACAATGCATCAAGTCTTAAACCCCACAACTATATTCTTTTTGTATTGCTGCATCAGTTGCATCTATGTACTGCTGTAATAATGCAAGAAATGCATCGGATGATTCCTCCCCTATCTCTACATCTCACTTACACCTCAATCTCATTGGAAACACTCACTTGAAATTACTTCCACAAAATATGAATGCCACTGCTACTATTTGTTACACTTCATCCCTATATTTTCATATCTTTTAATATTACAGTCATGCCTTGAACAAATCCCCTACCTCACACATTTGTACAAGTATGCATCACAATAATCTTCTACCTCTAATTAAATACTTGATCACTAAAGTTTCTGATATACTCAACTTCCCAAAGACCTATTGTGAACCCCTGCATCCTTCAGACCCATAAGTTCACAGTCCAACACCACTACACACGACCAAAATAATACGACAGAAGTCTACAGGTCAGGTTTTCAGTTGTGGTACAACTGCTCGAGTGATCTTACAACACCCAGCAGGCACAGTCACACTGTGATTAATCCTCACTCCACAAGTAAACCATTATAATAACAATATACACATATAGATAAAATATATTAAATAATGTATTAACCCAAATACTAGGTGTGCAAATTAGGATATTCAAATATAACTCTATGATACACAACCAATAAGGATACCAAAACCCCAAATACTCCTTGTTAATCATATAGACATATCAACTTGTTATATTAGAATTTAAAGTGAATTGCACAAAATCACCCAAAATTGAGCTCCGTATCATATGGTATCATAAAATACCATAATATAGCCTACACGTATCCATTTATGGACATGTATTTAGTCTCACAACTCCGATCCAAGTCTAATTAAACCAAATTGGTCTCATAATATACACTTAATGTGTCAATCTCATAATTATACTAAAATACATAGAAAAACTTACGTAGGAGTCACAATACACTACCAAAAAAACTAAAACTTCTTCTTATAGGTAGTCCCATTCCATCGAAGGGTTCCTAATGGTCAAATATATGATTTAGAAACTAGAATAAAGGTAAATTTAGAATTATACCTATTGTAAGATGGATTCCCAATAAAATGCACAATAGACACGATCAAGACACAAGCTCCTTGCCAAAAGCTCCCTCTCCAAGTGCTCCTTCCAAATTCAAGCTCCAATACTACTTGAGTGATAAAAATGAGAGAGAATATGAATGAATTAAAAGGGATTGATGGAGTTAATTAGGAATCTAGGAATTTGGAGATCTAGAAATGAATGCAAATAAAGAGAAGAGGGAATGATAGGCTCTAATAGTGGCCAGCCCCTTCTCTTTCTCCAAACAATTAGCAATTATCTAATATGCCCCTACTTGTTAGTTATGGAGAGGATTAAGAAAGGGCTAAATTGGAAAGCTTCTAATCTAATACAAATTAGTCTAATCCTTCTAATTAACTATGGAAATGGATCTAACTTGGGCCTAATCTATTGTTGGCTCAATCATTGTCATGACAAGTCTATTTTGGTTCACTAGTGTCAAGTCTAACTAATTGGCTAGTCCACTAATTAATAAATAATAGCACAACCATAAATATCAATTATTAGCACAATAAAAATAATTATTAATCAAAAAAATACATGCAATTTTTTTAAAATACCCTATTTTAGAAATATGGTAGTGACAAGTCTACCCTCCTTAGAAAATTTTATCCTCAAAATTTAAGAAAGAAACTAACTACGATAAGCAATTACAGAAAGCAATAAAGAATCATACCTCACGGCTCAAAAAAATAAGGGTATTGCTCGCACATCTCAGCTTTCCTCTTCCAGGTAGACTCCCTTGGAGAGTGATGCCTCCACGCGACGTATACCAAAGGAATCGTCTGGTTCCGCAGCACCTTGATCCTGCGATCAAGAGTCTCTATTGGCTGCTCTGGATAACTAAGAGTATCCCACCTGGATCTCCGAGTGATCCAATACTTAGTTGGGATCTACCACGTATTGTCTTAGTTACGACAGGTGGAATATGTTGTGCACTCTTTTTATTACAGGCAAAAAGTCTATTCTGTAGGCCATTGTACCGACCCTCTAAAGAACATTGAAGGGTCCGATGTACCGTGGACTAAGCTTCCCACCTCCACCAAAGTAAATTGTACCCCGTATGGGATAAATCCTCAAGAACACCAGATCGCCAACCTAACACAAAATACAACCTTAGCACTCCAACCAAATCAAAGAAATCACAAGCAATACATACAAATCCTATACCTCAAACTCTAATGGTCTCCGGTGTCTTTTGGCCCAATTTCGCTATCTTTCCTACACCACCCGAAGTCTATCCCTGATAAGCTTTACCTTCTCAGCTGTATCCACGACCATCTCTGGTCCCAATAAGGCTCTCTCACCAACATCATCCCATGATAATAGAGTGCGGCAAAAGGTTATATCTCAATACTGACCTGGTTGCTGTTGTTATAAGCAAACTCTACCAGGTGAAGGTAATCCTTCGAAGAGCCTCCAAAATCCAAAATGCAAGTATGTAGCATATCCTTAATAGTATGGATAGTCCTCTTCGACTGTCCGTTTGCTGAGGGTAATATGCAGTACTAAACGTGAGCTGGATGCCCAAGCTAGTCTGTAAACTCCTCCAGAAGTGGGATATAAAGTGACTATCTTGATCCGAGACTATACTCAAAGGAACTCCATGCAATCTAACTATCTGCTGCACATACATCCCCGCGAGTTTCTCTGTAGACATCCCCACTTTGAATAAAAAAAAGTGGGCCAATTTGGTCAACCTGTCAACGATGACCCAAATTGTGTCTTTAACTTCTGGAGAACGCGGAAGCCCTGATATAAAATCCATTATCACATGCTCCCACTTCTACTCCAGAATGGGTAAAGGCTGAAGCAATCCACCTGGCCTCTGTCTCCCCGCCTTTATCGATTGGCATACCAGATATCTGGATACAAAGCTCGCCACCTCCTATTTTATACCATACCACCAAATATGTTCTTTCATGTCTCTATACATCTATTTGACACATAGATGCATAGAGTACTGAGATTGATGCGCCTCCTGAAGAACCTCCTCGCGCAACACTCAACTCGGCACACATAATCGGGTACCGTACCATAATAATCCATCTTTTCTACAATACTGAAGTCCTCCACTAAACCCATTCGAACCTGTGCTCGGATGCTACTCAGCGACTCATCCTTGAATTGTAAAGCTCTAATCTGGTCCATCAACTCTGACTATACCTGAAGTCCCCATATCTGTGCCACGACTCCAGGAACTAGTACCTCTATACCCAAACTGTCAAGATCTGCCAATAAGTGCCTATCTTTCGTCAAGTACATAGGCACTGGATACCTACTCAAGGAATCAGCGACTATATTAGCTTTCCCTATATGATACTACAACGAGATATCGAAATCCTTTATCAACTCCAACCATCGTCGATGCCTCATGTTTAGCTCTTTATTTGTAAATACATACTTTAAGCTCTTGTGGTCGGTAAAAATATCCACACGCTCTATGTACAATTAGTATTTTTACAGCTTTAGAGCAAAGATGACTACTACCAACTCTAAGTCATGGGTAAGGTAATTCTTCTCATGAGGACGTAATTGCCTGGAAGCATAGGAAATTACCTTCTTGTTCTTCTGTAACACACATCCAAAACCCTTACCCGAAGCATCACTATATATAAAAAATCCACATGACCCTGATAGAAACATCAATACTGGAGCCATAGTCAACCTCTTCTTCAGCTCCGCAAATACGGCCTAACACTCCTCTGTCCAAACGAACTCCACGTTCTTCCTGGTCAGCCTAGTCATTGACTCTGCAATCTTGGAAAATCCTAATCAAATCTATGATAATAGCCTGCCAATCCAAGAAAGCTCCTGATCTTTGCCACTGAACTCGAGGTAGACCATGACTGAATTGCTGATATCTTCTTCGGGTCTACTGAGATTCCATCTTCTATAATCATATACCCACATAATTCAACCTTATCAAAGAAGAACTCACACTTCGAAAGCTTGCCATACAGGTTTTCCTTTCTGAGGATCTCCAGAACTATCCTCAGATGTTTCTCGTGGTCGTCCGGGTTCAGCGAATAAGTTAATATATCATCAATGAATACCACCATAAAATAATCCAGGTACTGATGAAACACCATATTTATCAGGTTCATGAATATCGTCGGGGCATTGGTTAACCCAAACAGCATCACCAAGAACTCTAACTACTCATACCGAGTCCTGAAAGCTATCTTTGGAATGTCTTCCTTCTTCACTTTCACCTGATGGTACCCCAACCTTAATTCTATCTTCGAGAATACCTTTGCTCCGATCAACTGATCAAACAAAATGATAATTTATGGCAACGGGTACTTATTTTTTATAGTAAGATTATTGAGGTCCCTGTAGTCGATACACATATGTACCGACCCATCCTTCATCGGTACAAACAATATCGGAGTACCCTACGGTGAAGAACTGGATATGATGAAGACTTTGTCCTGTAACTCATCCACCTGCTTCTTCATCTCTGCCAGTTCACTATTGTTAACCCAATAGATATGCTATGAAATCGGCTTTGCACTTGGTACCAAATTAATAGAGAACTCAATATCTCGATCTGGCAATAAACTCGACGACTCCTCCGAAAAGACATCAATAAATTCTGCAATCAAAGGATGTAGAGTCTCTTGCTTCTCCATCGAACCTCCATAAAAGACTCTCTCACTCTGCACCATTGTAACCTCCGTATCCTGAAATTCTTATTTAAATATTGTTATTAGGTTAATTTGGGGTTATTGGAATTTTTGCACAATTTTTGGTTAATTAAATACTAGTAACAGTAATATTTTAGGACTTTCAAGAATTTATTTTAGTGACAAATATAATTAAAAATATCCCAAACTTTTATTTAAGGTTCTAAATAATCAAATATATTTTTTAAATTTTTTGGGATTTTTTTGATTATTTTTAGCATTTATTTTGAGTTAATTATGAAAAACTAAATTAAAAACTATTTTTCTGAAAAAAACCATAAAAGTAATTATTCTGCCCAGTCAGCCAACAGGGGCCCACTCGTCAGCCTCCCGCAACAAATTGAATGTGGCCCGCCTGTCAGCAACCGTAGGCGTGGTGAGGCACAACCGAGCCGTTCGCGAGCCAAGCCGAGCCGCGTCCTAGTCTGACTCGGACTCATCTGAGCCAAGCCGCATTGAACCCTGGCCGTTCGATCTGAGTGGTCAGCAATGGATGGCTTCCATGTGGTCCTCTCTGAGCCGCGGCTGCTCTCTCTCTCCAATATATATAGTATTTAGTTACAATTTCTAGGATTTTTCTTTAAGCCGATTTTGGATAATTGTCATCTAGGCTTTCCTTCATCTTCCAAAAGCCATTACTCATAGCTCTGGACTCCAAACGTTGCCTAGTTTCTTGTGTTAGAACAGTATTGTGGTTACTTTCCTAAATATATAAATTGTTTCATGAAATTCTGAATATTAAATTCTAGAAAATTTGTAGAGTACAACTTGTCTAAAAATAGACGGGTCTCGGTATTTTTGCGATTCCGGGACCAGAAATCAGAATCATGAACCATTTGAAGTTTCAAAAATATAATGTCAAGATCATTGACATATGTTTTTCTCAGAATTTAATTCAAAATATTTTTATGATATTAATTCTATAGAACTTCTAGGTTAGCAATTAACCGCCGTTACACAATACAATTTTGTATGTGCAATAATTTTTAAACAAACTTGAATCTGAATGAGCAGTAAATTCTAGCATATTTGTGATGCTAAAATCTATATAAAACCATGCACGAAAGTCAAGTTTGCATCAGTTGACTTTTAGTTCAATAGAATGCCTCGTTTTGCGTGTCATGACTTTCGAGTTGATAAAATTTAGTTTCTTTGGACAGAATTTAGGAATTAATCTAAAAATTAGAATAATAAGATTAAAATAGGATTTTAGAGTAATTATTCTAGAATTAAATAAATTAAAATAAAATATCTTTTGACATGGTAAATTCGTAATAAATAGGCTATTTGCACTTTGACTTGGATTCCGACTCGTACCAGCTAAGGACCACAGACGAGTACATTCTCTGATAGTTTTCATTATTTGATATTTTCTATGATGCATATTTATAGTATTGTTTTACCTGATTCCTGACACAATGGATACACAGATTGGTATTGTATGGAATCATTTTCGTGAGATACAAATTTTAGGCCTATTGACTTTTTTCTGGACTAATGAATTACTAGACAAATGTATTTTCTGGCATGTTAACATCTTATGGACTATTAAGATTATTTGTGTGTGGACTTGGATCCATGAGTACTAGTCGAGCAGGAAAATACGTAGGAGATATGTGAACATTTTCTTTCCATCCCATGGTTTTTCTGGAATAATAGCAACTACACACGACACGTGTGGTTTGCCGGATATTACCCAATAGCTGTTCACATGTCAACTTGGTATTTCAAAAAAATAGTTAGATGCAGTCATTCTGGATTAATCTATACTTGTTGATTGTACACTTGCATGACAGGTTTTCTAGTTCACATATATGTCTGTCTTTATATGATTCTCTGTTCTTCTTTCTTGTCTTTCATTATTTCTTTATTTAATTATTCCTCTATGATGTATCCTATTACATTATTATATGATCATTATGTATTTTATAACTATTTACTTTTTATAGTACTTGTCAATTAACTGAAACTGCTATTGGGTTATACTCCTTCCATCCGGACTGGGTAAACATTTTAGGTGACTTGCTATCTTGCTCATTGGACTTGGTTGGAGATCGAGATGCTAGTGGAGGCCAACATTAAAATTTAGATAGTTTAGCAACTTCTTTGGATTTGATGTTTAGCGAGTTTGTTCCCGAGTTATAATTTAATTGTAAATTAAGAATCTTGTAAAACTATGTAAATATTGTGAATGAGTAATAGATTTGAATTTGTGATTAGATATTGTCTATTTGGATTGATGGACCATTGTTATCATTAATAGCATACTACCGTCGATGCAGTGGCATAGGCTGGGCTTGGCCACGTACTCGTATCCGAAAAGCGGGTGCGGGTCGTAAAAAGTTTTTATGGTGGCCCATTCAGGTCAGTCTTCGCAAGTTGTGCGATGTCATGGTTAGTAATTTAACTTAGTAGTACTAGCTGTCGGCCTGCGACTAGGATATGCTTATTCATAATTAGGATTGATTTGAATTTAGAATAATGGCTAGGACTAGGTATACAATTGGAAGGCCTTATTTTAATTTTATTGCTTGGGTAATTAAGGTGTTACATAGGCTAAGTGATTAAATAGATATACATATTGAACTTTTATGTAAACTCTAGTAGATAAATTTGAGAAAATTAAGTGTTATATATTATGGTATTTTGATAAGTAGAAGTAACCAAAGGTGGGGGTAGAATTCTCGATTGATGAATTATTTCTTTGGGATTAATCAATTGTTGAAGCTAAGAATTATTATTATTATTCTGTGCTCTGAGATTTAAATTTCTATCTAGTTTGATGATTATAATTTTTTTGCTAAAATAAGGTTAAATTTTTGTTTTAGAAAAAAAATATAGTTTACAACGTAAATGAGGATAAAGATAAGAAGTTGAAGATTTATTGAATTTTAGATTTTTGAAGAGGATTAACATTAGAGATATTGGCATGCAAGATATGGATTTAAACTTTATATTTTGAAATTTTGAAATTAAATTTAAAGCTTTCAGAACTTTGAGTTGAGATTTAATAATTTGAAATTTTTTGAAGATTAAAGACCAATTCAAAAAAAATATAGTCAAGCTATAAAAAGATTGATTAAAATTTAATTTTATTAATTGAATTTTTTTATTTTTTTTGAAGGTATGATACATTTTTAAAAAAATTCAAAAGTTAAAAAGATGATTTAATTTTAAGGATAAAATTATAAGGTGGGTAGAAGTTGTCGTATTTGATTATTGAAAAAACATTGAGAATAATCTTGAAAGTTTTGAGATATAATTCGAGGAATTCAAGGATAATATTGAGAATTTGAGTGTTAGGAGTTCAATATAATATTAAGATTTAATTTATGGGTGGAGTTAGACCAAAAGAATAACAATACAAAGATTGATTTTATAACTTGTTGAATTTGACTTTTAAGGACTTAATTTGAATTCAAAATTTAAATTTGTTCGAGAGATAAGATTGATGGAGTAAATTTGGAATTCAAATTTTGAGGATGAGACTTTAAATTTTTTTTAAAATTTCATAAAATATAAATTATTAGGATTTACTTTGAAGATTGGAATTAACTTTTAAATTTTTAGGATTGAATCATTAATTGATATTTACGCAGGCCAAGCTTCGCAAGTTGTGTGTATCGTGGTAGTACGACGACTTGGTTGTACTACTGTGAGCCTGCGATAGGATATAGGACATAGGACACTAGGATGAGAGAGGGATACTCAATCACAAATTTTTAAGAGATTTCTGGGACGACCCTTGAAAATCTTATTATAAATTCTAATTCAAATATTTTTCCCTATTTTCGTCCATTCTCACTTGTTGTTATTAATCTGATTCTTGGTGATCGGTTGTTAAATTTAAGTTTTGGTATCGTTGTTGAGTTTGATTTTATATCGAGATAAATTTTATGGACTAAATTACGGTATCATCTAATTACATATGTTGATGAGGACAGTGATAAAGGTGCAATATCTACTTTGGATATGGAGCTTAGAGTTTATCTTAACCATATTAGCTATCATGGCAGAAATATAGTAACCTGACTTCGGATGTACATATCTTAGTTATGAAATTTAGAGTTTCTCATAGCCTTACTGGTTGGCGTGGTGAGGATTCTAGATGACATGATTATAGAGTTGCATACCTTAGTTATGGAACCTATCATTTAGTGCAGCTATGCTTACTAACGTGGCGATGATTCTGAGTGTCATGATTTCGGATAGACATATATGATTATTAGGTTGTATCTTAAATTGGTTCTTAAAGTATCATCTCAATACTTATCTACTCATGTTACTGTAGGATTTGTTCCATCATTCTTTAGCTTAGAAGTAGAGCCTTGATGTGAGTAGATATGAGTGTACCAGTATATGACTAGTGATAGGTATATCACCTGATATTGAGTGTCACTACCGTATTTTTTAGAAAAGGGTATTTTGGTTATTTCATAATTAATTAAATATTGTGCATGTTAAATATTTATTTATTGTATTATTTATTTATTATTAGTATGTTAGATTTATTTTTGGACTTGTGTTAGTGGACCTAACTAGTTTAGTTTAGACTTATGGACCAACATGTATTAATTGTTAGAATTGAGCCCAACTAGAAAGTCCATTAATTAGGAGGATGATTAAATTAATTAAACCATTGGACTAGAAGCTTCCCTCCTTAGTTAATTTATTCATGAGAGGCCCCAAGGGATATTTTTAGACTTTACATAGTAGCTTGAGGGAGGGGGTAAGTGAGGCCTATATAAAGGGGATGAAAACTTTCTCTCTTTATTTTTTATTCCAAATCTAGATCTAGAATTTTCCTCAACCAAATTCTACCAAATCTCTACCAAATTTTTACCCAATTCCTTCTCAAATTATCATTGTAGACTAGAAGAGCAAGGATCTAGAAGGAGGAAGCAAGGATCTACAAAGAGGAGCAAGGATCTACAAGTTGGAGGCCAATTTCACCAATTTTGGAAGTTTCATTGGGAATCCATCTCCCAATAGGTATAATTCAGTTTTTTCCCTTAAAATAGCTTCTAAATCTGAGATTTAATCATGAATACTCAACCCATATGTATGTACTACCCATAGGATTTGGTTTTGTGTTCATAGGAGACCTATGGAGAAAGTTATGGTGCTTTTTTGTGTCAATTTTGGGGGAATTCTGAAAATAACTTTTGTTGTATGTGTCAATTGATCCTATAGATCAATTTGGCATATGTTTATGTGTTTGGGGCTAGTGTCGTATCCACAATTGGGTACATGTAGGTCGTATCCCAATAATTTGGTGATACGTGTTGTTTTGGGGTTTTTTTTCTCCGACACGGGACTTTGAGCATGTCGTATAATGACACGGATACGTAGATTTATTTTTGACTCTTCGTATTATTCATAAATAATATATATGACTTGTTCGTGTCCTTCGGGGTACGTTTGGATGTGTGGTGTACTCGTGTCGCATGCGTATCCTAGATCTAGTAGGATACGGGATGATACGGTCCATGTGGGTACAATTTAATTGTAGATTTAATTCTTTGTGTTCTTATTTCATGAAAAAGTATAATTATATTATATAATATTGTGTATATATATTTATGTAGTGTTGTGCCTTAGATCTATGTATCTATGTATATATTATATGTGTATATTTATTATGTAGTTATTTTTCTACATGTAGATATATATTTATAAGTGGTAGCATATGTATATATGATATAGTAAATATATTAATATGTGGTTATATATATAGTTATATTATATATTGTTATGTATTTATATTATTGTATGATTATATATATGTATACATAAATGTATAGTTATATATACATATTACTATGTGTGTGTGTGTATGTTACTATGTGGTATTTTATACAATTTACTATGTATAAGTGTATGTATAGTTATATATAGTTTTTTATATATATATTGTATAAATATATATTATGGGTTATATATATGTATTTATATATATATATATATATATATATATATATATATATATATATATATATATATACACATATATTTTCAGCGATAGTAGTCAGCGATAGTTGCAGAAAACTGTCGCTGAAACAACAGTGTATCAGCAGAGTATCAGAAGCTTCAGCGACAGTTTTTAGTGACAGTGCAGGAAACTGTCACAAAAACTACAGTGTATCTATATACACAGCAGCTTTCTGTGACAGTGGACAGGGTATTTAGCGACAGTTTGTCAATTTTTAATATATTAGATATTAATATATATATATATATATATATATATATATATATATATATATATATATATATATATATATATATGTATATATATATATATATATATATATATATATATATGTATATATATATATATATATATATATATATGTATATATATATATAGTAATTAATATATATATATAAATATGTTCATAATTGCTATTTGTATTATAGTATACTATATATGTATATATTTAGTTGTAGCATATAAATTTATTAGAATAGTTATTATATTTTAGTTATCAATTGTTATGAGTATCTTTTATATATTATATATTTGTAGGTATGTATGTACGTATATATGTATTAATAGTTAGTGTGTAGTTGGTAGTTAGTATTATTTTATTAGTACATACTAGAGTTATATTGGATTGATATATATAATTATTGATGGATAGTTAGTATATATATGAGATTTTGGCAATTACCTTGAGATACCAAGATAAGTATCAAGATATACCAAGGTATTAGTAGTAGGTATTGGCATAAGTAATAGGATAGTTGTAAACTAATTATGGGTTGGTATTAAGGTAACTAAAATAAGGTATATAGTATTATATAAATAATAAATGCATAGTAGTTTATAATTATTGTTGGGCAGTTAGTATAAATAAGGTTTTGAATTTACCTTGAGATGCCAAGGTAAGTATCAAGGTATTGAAATATAATCAAGGTATTGGGTTTGGACATCAAGATAGAGGTTTAGTATTGCGATACCAAGTTGGTTCGAAACCAAGGTATCCATTTGGCATTTGTAATTAGGATTTTATATATATAATATTGTTTGATATGTACATATGTGTTATATTTATCCCTTGTTTGCGTATCCTGAGATACGGTATCTTAGTATCCTAAGATGTAGCTTGTATGGCCTAGATTCATAGTGTGTGAGCCCAATATTTGAGTTAGACTCATGCAACCTAGAAATAGGTAGTTGACCATAATTTGACTATAGTTGACCATAGTTGACTTAGAGTTGACCTAGTTTGACTTTTGACTTAGAAATGACTTTATGACCTAGAAATTGACTAGTTTAATTTATTTCTCTTCCCCAAAATAAGTATTAATGTAATATTTCATATATAGGTCTGTGATACCAGTTCGGACATCATTTTTTATTATTTGCTCTGGACCACAGGCGAGTACATTCTCTGATAGTTTCTATTATTTGATTACCACTATAATTCAAGTATTTAGAAATATTACTTATGATTCTTGACACGATAGTACATGGATTGGTATTGTTATTGGATCGTCAGTCATGGGATGTTACCTTGATTATGGAGATGGTATCGGATACTGTCCTTGTTGGTATTGGATAATATTGAATATTATAGATTAAACATTGGATACATTCGCTAGTGACATTTCATGATTCGATCCATCATATTAGTCGGGGCGGGAGAAATACCAATTAAATTGTGATCAAGAAACTATCGGCTAGTAGTGTAATCATTGGCTACTAACTAACCATGCAATTCACGTATGGTTGAGTTAGCTCCTTAGTGTAATTATTGAATCTCCCAAGCCGATCACATATTTAGTTAGTATCTCAAATCATATAGTTATTATAGATTCCATTATTTAGTTCATTGATTACCTTGTTCTATTTTGACATTATAGTTTATTCCTTTATTCTTGTACGCATTGATTATATTCTGTTGTTAGTATTGCCTATTCTTTCATTGTTCTTGATTATTATATCCTCATCGTAGATAGCATCTTCTATTTTACTACTTTATAGTTTTTGTCAATTAATTGGAACTGCTATTGGGTTGTACTTTGCTCCATTCCTGACTGAAAAACATTTTTTAGAGGATCCGGGAGATTGGTGTCCGACATACTACGGACCTCAGCCTATAGATGGTGCAGACTTGGACCCACTAGTTCTGGAGTGACTGTCGAGAGATTTAGCCGGATTCATTAGTTAGCATAGTTAGTTTTCTTTAGCATTTTGGTACCGGATTTATTTCTGGCATATATTTGTGTTTGAATATTATTTCTATTTGTTGTTGTTATATTTTTTAACTGCTTAGTTATGTTAGACTTCTGTGATATCTTTTTGTGCCATAGTAATATGATTGAGTATTGTGTCGAACTAAGTTGATTATACTCTCATCTTGGAGTTGAGATATTATTGGAGGTTTATGCTTTATAGTGAGATAATTAGATAGTATAGTTGACCAAGACAGCGTTCTACCACCGATGCTGCGGCGTAGGCTGGGCGTTGTTCCCGACTTGCATCCCTACACCGGGTGCGGGTCGTGACATTGAGGGTAGTATGTGTTGGAAGCAATAGGTGAAAGAAGTGTCTAGAAATTGTGTGCAGGATGCACAGTGGGTGTTGAGTGTCAGTGTGGAAGTTCATGAAAGTGGAAGCCTGAGTATTAGAAATTCTAATAGAGTGTGATGGGTTGAGAAATATCAAGATTGGTCATGGAAGATATGTAGTGTATCACTGATTAGTGTATCAGTCTGTAAAAGGTTTAAAGGAAAATACGTATACATCAATCGAGATATGGAACCATATGCCTGCCTTTGAGAGTGAAGTAAAATATGTGTATTATAGAAAGTGCAAGTGATCATGAGTTCTAGTGAGTGTGGAGAGGTAATCTAATGATGAAGCTAGTGTCCTAGAATATTAAGGGCATATATTATATAGTGAGAAAGATAGTGTTACTATATCAAGAGTGCTAGTGTTTCTATATCAGGGATTAGTTGAGTAATATGCTATTAACAGTAAGTACCTTGTGTCATAATATTAGATTAGTGTATCAGTTAATATGGATAGAAAATTATTTGGAAGTAATAGTACAAGTAATCATAATAGTAGTGAGGACAAAATAAATTATGGCTATGGGGACAAATCAAATTATTGTGAGAAATAACTACAATATGATATTCTAATTTTTAAGGATGGAAGTAATTTTTTTTTAAACTTCAAGATTGGATTTAATTTTTAAGTTTGGATATGAGATTAAATTTGAAGGATTTAATTATTAAATTTTTGAAGATATTTATAAATGAGATTTAAATTTTAAGAAAATAATGTTAGATTGTATTTTAGAGTTATGACTTGTGAATCTGATTTAAGAGAGAAATGCTATTGGATTTTAAATTTTGAAGATCAATTCAAATATTGAATATTTACTTTAAAATTTTAAGTTGTGAGGATGAAGTTAATTTTTAAGGTCTTTGTTAAATAACAATAGTGGTTTTATTTCATGATTATAGTAGTGGTTTGACTTCATGATTATATTGCTTAAATTTTGATGGTAGCAGAGAAAAAAAATTATTAAGGATTTTAAATTTCAAGAACAAATATTAATTTAAATAAAGAGTTGAGAATTTAATATGGCAGAATTGGTAATTTTGTTAAAGTACAGATTTTTATGAAGATTATGATATGATTGAATTTGTCATTAATTTTTAAAAATTTAAGAAGATTATGATTAGATTTTTTTTGACTATAAGATATAAATTTAAAGTTTATATTTTGAATGTTGCATATGAAGATTTCGTAAGTATTATATTGTTTGAGTATTGTATGGAAAAAGAATCGAGGAGTAAGATCGTTAATGGATTAGTATTTGAATTCAAATTTTTGGGATTAGATTTTTAAATTTTATAAATATGCATTGATTGAATTTTAATTAGAGGATTGTATATTAATTTTTTGAGTATTTAGTTATTAACTTAAAATTTTGGGGAAGATTGTGATAATAATGGAATTTGATTTTTATTTTAAAGATTTTCAGGAATATAATATTTTTAGAATTTTGAATTTTTTTTGTAAAATTACAATATGGATTTACTTCATGATTATATGGTTTATTGAATTTAAATTTTGACGGTAAAAAAAAAAATTAAAGATTTTAAATTTCGAGGACAAAATTCTTGCTTAAATATTGGGTAGACTTGTAACCTCCGTATCCTAAAATTCTTGCTTAAATGTTGTTATTAGGTTAATTTGGGGCTATTGGAATTTTTTTATAATTTTTGGATAATTAAAAAGTAGTAACAGTAATTTTATAAGACTTTCAAGAATTTATTTTAGTGACAAATATAATTAAAAATGTTCGAAACTTTTATTTTAGGTTCTAAATAATCTAATATATATTCTAGAATTTTATGAGAATTTTTTGATTATTTTTATTATGAAAAACTGAATTAAAAACTATTTTTCTGAAAAAGAAAATTCATAAAAGTAATTATTCTGCCCAGGCAGCCAACAGGGACCCACTCGTCAGCCTCCCGCAGCAAACTGGGCGGGGCCCGCCAGTCAGCGACCGTAGGCCTGGGTGCGGGTGCAACCGAGCCGAGCCTCGTCCTCGTCCGACTCGAACTCAGCTGAGCCAAGCCGCGTTAAACCCTGATTGTTCGATCCGAGCGGGCAGCAGTGGATGGCTGCCACGTGGCGTACTCCGAGCCACGGCTTCTCTCTCTCCTTTATATATAGTATTTAGTTATAATTTCTAGGATTTTTCTTTAAGGCAATTTTGGAGAATTATTATTTAGGATTTCCTTCATTTTCCAGAAGTTATTACTCATAGCTCCGGACTCAAAACGTAGCCCAATTTCTTGCGTTAGAACCATATTGAGGTTAGTTTTCTAAATATGTAAATGGTTTCACAAAATTATAAATATTAAATTCTAGAAAATTTGTAGAGCACAACTTATCCAAAAATAGATGCGCTTTGGTGTTTTTACGATTTCGGGAGAATCAAGAATCAGAATGATGAACTGTTGAAGTTTCAGAAATATAATGTCTATATCATTGACATATATTTTTCCTAGAATTTAATTCGAATATTTCTATAATATTAATTCAATAGAACTTCTAGGTTAGAAATTAACCGCCATTGCATAATATAATTTTGTATGTGCAATAATTTCTAAACGAACTTGAATCTGGATGAGCCATAAATTCTAACATATTTGTGATGCTGAAATCTCAGAAAAATATGCACAAAAGTTGAGTTTACATCGGTGTCACTCTCCAGTCCCAAAATACGTAGGACTAGGACAAGTAAGCATACCAGCCGCATGTATATGGCAACTCCAATATGTGAAAACCATAACACATGCGTACGCTGTATCATGAACAATAATTCACAAGTGGTAAAACTATCACAAGTCACAGGGTATAAACTAATCTCATCCACAGAAATCATATATAAGAAAATAACAAATATCTATAAACTAGATCTCAATATAGAGTATCTCAAGATGACAGTCGGATGGAAATAAATCCACTACCAAACTAGAATATAGAATAAACAAGATAAATACGATATAAGCACAACCTCTAACAATCATGAGGTTCGAAGGGAAGAACTCCTCAAAATATAAGTAACCAGTCCGGAACTGCGCTCCTGCGAATACTCATGAACATCTAAACCTGGAAAGAGACCAGGTCCTCAGAGGGATATAACAAGATACATAGAAGCATGCCATAAAGTAAATACTGAATAAATAAAATAGTGCTCTAACCATCTAAGTGAAATGCAACTTGAAGACAACTTTGAGTGTATGGAAAAGTGTAGGCTAGACATATGCTGACGTAATTCACCAATCGTCATGACTGGCTAGTATATGCCATATTTTTCCCCAATACAAGGGCGCAATATAATATAATAACATCCTACCGCTCCGAATAACGGGGAATCTGTATAGTATATAACATCCATATCGCTCCGAAGAACGTAGAATCTGTATAGTATATAACGTCCATATCGCTCCGAAGAACGTGAAATCTGTATAGTATATAAGTCTATATCACTTCGTCGAGTATGGAATCTGCATAGAGGAAGTGGGTGTCCCATACGCCTACTAGTCGTCCTCCCCGCCCAATAAAGATATACAAGTCATGAACACGACGTGGACACCTCGTACTATAATGCAAGTCTCTATAGAAATAAACACTAAGCTAAATACCATTATATGTGTTGCTTACACCGATGGCCAGTCGAGTATGAGGCACGTGTCCCTACATGAACTCACTCTTTAACGTGTAATGATATGTGTCAAGGCCTGGGGAGTCATATCAATAACTCCAAAACTTTAGGTGGGTCTACTAGACTCTAGGTCAGACACAAGTCCTAACATCAACGCCTTCGTTGACTACACCCGAGTCTCTCTCGGACGTGTACAGTTATATAATATAAATATGCAACTAATAATACAAAATTTAAATAGTACAACAAGGCAAGGTATACTTGCCTGGCAAGAGAGCTGCAGAGTGTAAGATCCAGATGTCAAACACCAAGAGTCAGAAACTACGGCCTCAGAATGAACATCTCCGGATGCTAAAATAAACATCACCAATATTCCCATAATAAGAAAAATAGATAGAAAACACTCTCCTTTGGTCCAAATTTGGATACAGGGGCAAAATAGTAATTTTGGGTCAAAGCGGGCTCCACATATGGGCCACTTTGCACCGAAAAGCATGCCAGGGGTAATGGTCTCTAAATAGGACAAATTATAGGTCAAATAAACTCTAAATAATAGTATAAACTTAACGGTATATCCAAATGTGGATTCTGGTGAGCCTAACATAATTTTGCCCAAAAAGTCAACCGTAGGGCCCTCCAATAGGTGACTTGGTCAACTATCTCAGAATTGCGTGAAACTTGGGTCGCAGGACCAGCGCGACACCACTAGTCCAATGGAGCAAATTTTGTCACATTCTGACGAGCGTGCACTAAATGCGCAGGGCTTTTGCAAAAGTTATGATACGGAAGATTTTATGTGGATAGGGGCTGATTTCGACGCACACACGCGTCCAAATCAGTTTTTGCAAAATCTCACACGTCCGGGTATACTATGTGTACCTTTTGGTACACTTGGTACACGACGGGGCAGTCCCGTTTGGCAGGACGCACTCCGTATCATAATTTTTAGAAATCTAGAAAAAGTAGGTTTTTGGAATTTTCTAATTGATTTAATTCTACATACAACAGTTAATAATTTAATATAAATGACATAAATTAAACTAGGTTAGGTGGTCTTCGCATATCAAGAAGAAAAATCGAATTCGGATCTCTGTGGTGGGAGATACGAATCCGTGAACATGGATAGTTGTAAAAGATTTTTCTGAGATTAAAATATCGCAGTTTTTCCTCGACTTGGCATCAATTTTTTACCTAGGTTTGTGCACTGTTCGAGATAAACTAATGCACAAATATGGAAGGAGGATATGTGAGAATCATACCGGTGAAGAAGGGGTCGAGTTTGGTCCAACGAGGGCACGGGAAACGGGGCTTGAACACAGGTACTCTGCTGTTCAAAACTGTCATAGGATGCGGGGTTGTTCGCGGTCGTCGTGGTCACGGCAGCTCCTCCGGCGGCTCAGGGCTGGGGCGGCGAGCCTGGTGGTCCACGGCGACGCGGCTAGGTCGAGGGGTTGCCGACGAGTTTAGGGTTAGGGTTTTCTATAACTATATTATGTATAAATAAGGAGAGTGGGGGGGAAGGAAGAACCCGTGCATAATGGGCCGCTATTGCTACTACTTGGTTTCCTTTGAAAGCTGGTGGGGTGGTTAATGGGTAGTGGTCTCACGGGTTATTGGGTTTTAATACCCATTAGGATTTTATTTCTAATTCTTTCTTTTTTTTTCTTTTTTTTTAATTTCTGTTCTATTCAACTATATATATATATATATATATATATATATATATATATATATATATATAGAAAATTCTAGAATTTATATTAGTGCATACCATTAAGATAGCAACTGTCCAAAGGGTCTCCTACATGGAATAAATTTAGTAAAAATTATATTTGCTCTATAGATCATCTGAATGCACAATTACCTAAAAATAAAAAATCTAATAAATTTCTGTTTCTTCTAATCTAACTAATAATTACTAATATTTAATAAATAAATAAATAAAAATATAGTTATTACTATTTTTAGAATTAGGGGTTTTACATTCTATCCAACTTATAAAAATTTCGTCCTCGAAATTAAAACTAAGCCACGATAGAAGGTCAAGGATGGTATAAGATACAGATTTATAGCTTATTTTGTACCTTCCTCCATCCTACCCTCCGTGATTTATCAGTTGCCATGGGGACATCCGGAGGGCTATAATTTCTATTGTTTAAAATACAAGGCTAGGTTTAAATGAGGGGACGATATTGCGTTGCACATTCCAAAAATTCATGGAGAAGATTCATATGGAAGAGAATTAGGTTTCTTTATGTGTCATGTCCAATGGTGTGGATACCCCAATGCACCTTTGCATAAAAGTGTCCAACAATTAAAAAATTACACAAAGATGGAAATTGGGTTTATATTAATTAAAATTAATGCGCAAGGTGTTTTGAAATTAATTAGAAGTACATGGGACTAAAATTAGGTAGAATACAAGGGTCATAGGCATAGGAAACTCAGAATAGAATATTACTCTAATTTAGGTTGCCCAAAACGGTCAAGATTGTGTCTCCAATTTTAATTGGAACACACAAGGGTACAAAGTTGAAATTATATAATTAAATAGAAATATTCGCGATGAATATTTTGTGACTGAAATATAGCACAAGAGAGCATAATTATAAGTTACACCGAGGTCAGAATGGTAGGCTACATGTCTAGGACAAGGTTATGAAATTTACAGATAGGCAATGGCTAGTGTAGTGCTCCAATTATCGAAGCAATGATAAGGTGCTCTAAGTGATATAAATCACGTATAATTATAAAATGTCGTGTTCTATTTTTAATTGGATTCAAACTAGCCTTAGTCCAACTATCTAAGCCAAGTAGGCCTAATTTTTGGGTGTTTATAATATAACCAACTTATGAACAATTTCATCCTTGAAATTAAACTAAGGCATAATTTGTTAATTCCTTCATATTCGCATATAAGGCAAGTCGATCACAATCTCTTCCAAAATTTAGAATCTATTCAAATCTATCGCAATCACTTTCAAAACTAAGGTGACCTTTGTTTAATCAAAGTTTAACATATTGTAATCTCTTCTCGATTTTTAAATTTTCATCATCCAAATTTAAATTGAATCCATATAACATCTTCAATGTTTAATTAACCCCCATAAATTTTCACATCACGATCTCCAACTATCAAAATCTCCTCTAGAAAATAATTTTAGTCAAATGTTATTCAATATTTTTACTTATGAATTTTTGTATTCTTCAAATTTTTAAATTCAATTCACATCCTCAATATTTCAAATAGGTAATCCAACAATCGAATTTTAACTCTTAATTCAAATCATCAAATTATAAAAAAATTAAATTCGATCCACCAATGTTCAAGTCTAAGATTCTATATTTATCCTTAAAATTCAAATTAATGATTTACTTTCAATATTCAAAATTTAAATCATGTACTTAAAGTATAAATATTTGGTCCGTCATATCAAGTTTTCAAAATTCATTACATACTCATCATCTAACTCCTTCTTCTAAAATTCTCCACATTTAAAATAACTTAATCTCTCAATCTAATCCTACATGATCACAATATAAAAGAATTTAACCTCAAGTTGACAATGCAACTTCTACCCAACTTAGAATTTATTCATTTATTATATAAGGCTATACACTTAAGAAAAATATTTTTTAACTTATTTAGTCATGCTATTCGATCCTCAAAAGATTGAACACCAATATTTTGCCTATGATATGCCCTTAATTATGAAAACCATTATCAAGTAATGTGTCACGCCCCAGTCCCAAAGTATATGGGACCAGACCATGTGATAATAGCTAGCTGTCACGTCTCTGAGGATATCCTAATTTAATGGATCCTAATGAAGATGTGCTACGCTGTCCTAAAATACTAACATGTTCCATATAGATCAACAATAAGTAATCTAATCTCATCCACAATATAAACAGCAAGAATGTACTAATAATGAATGCTAAAATATAAATGCCAGTATCAAAATATCATAGTACAACCAAGAAATGTCTGGTGGGGACAAACCCACTACTATGACAAAATAAAATACGAAAATGATAGGTAAAAGATAATGACTAGGGCATCGGTTGACTAGATAATGATGCTTCTAATCCTAGGCATAAGGCCTACCAAGTGATCATGGAAACTCTAACGGTAACACGTCTAGCTCCTCTGCGGTAGCGAACCTCATCTTCTATCCTGGGTCGTACACTATGGGATAATATGCCTCATCCAAATCTGGAAAGGTACCAGGTCCTCAGAGGGACGTAACAAGATACATAAAAATATGCCAAATATAAATACTGAATAAAATAAATACAATAAGGGGTGTGCTAACCAATCTAAGTGAATGCAATGTGAGGACAATGCTGGTACGTATGGGTAGGTATAGGCATAATGTCCACACTCCGAAGAGAGTGGCATCAGTACAGTATAACGTCCATAACGCTCTGAAGAACGTGGCATCAGTATAGTATATCATCCATATCGCTCCAAAGAAAGTGGCATCAGTGTACAAAAGTCATTGGGTCCGTGGCTCCTCCAAAATTATGGCTCCAATGTGTGTACCCCATACGCCTACTAGTTGTCCTCCCCGCCCAACGTAAATACACAAGCCGAATACTCGACGTGCATACCATGCATCTATATGCCAAGTCTCTACTAATACAAATCCTAAATTATGTACTATCCGTGATGCATGTTACACGCACCGATAGCTAGTCGAGTACGCAAATCCGCATCCCAATATGAATTTGTCACTGTAAAACATGTCAGAGTGTCAGGTCTCGGAAGATATTAGAGTATCCTCCAATGGGGTTAGTCTGCTAATGACTAGGTCAAGTATACTAATTATCGATGCAACCGTCGACTGCACCCGAGTCAATCTCGGATTGTCACTACCACGTTCCAAAAATAGGGTTATTTTTGACTTTTTATACATATTTAATATTGTGTGTATTTAATTTAAATAATTGTATGAGATGTATATTTATAATATTATATATATACAGTGTTCATAATGTTTGAGCTGGTAGACTTGACCTAGAAGCCCACTAGATGAACACCTGACCGAATTGTAGGGTTATGGAATTAATTTGTATTATTTAGAACTTAATTATTTGAGGTTGTAATTATTACCGTAATTTTATTTAATTGTTGCGCCTTACCGTTGCTTCGATATTTGGAGCGCTACCCTAGCTTTTGTCTTCCAACAAATTTTACAACCTTGCCCTAGACGTACCCGCCTTCCATTCTGACCATTTTGTAACTCATAATTATGCTCTCTTGTGCTTCATTTTAGCCGCACAATATTCGTCGCGGATGTTTATTTAATTTCTAACTAAAATCTGACTTTGTATCATTGTGCGTTCCAATCAAAATTGGAGACAATCTCGACCCATTTTTGTGCAACCCAAATTAGGATAATATTCTATTCTGAGCCTTCTTCACTAATGATATTTGTGTCCCATCCTAATTTTGGTCCCATGTATTTCTAATTAAATTTTGAACACCGCTTGCATTTATTTCTAATTAAATTGGGAATACCATTTTGACTAATCCCGTTTAATCTTGACTTAATCCAAATACTCCAGTAATTAAGCCCATACTAAACACACAATACCCCCTCACCCTACAAAACACCAAACACCAATTCTCCAAAAAAAGTTCTATCATTTCATGTGTTTGTGCAATTATCCAAATTTAAGGGGGCTCATTACAAATATTTTATTAGGTGTTAATACCCCATTGGTTCAAACCAAATACAGAGCCCAAATATTTGACTAGTCAATAACCCTCATCCTTACATGAGTAAATCTCTCATGTCAAATCCTGACCACCCATTCAAAATGGGTGCATCATCACTACTCATTTTGCACTCACAATATCATATTTAATGTCTCCTCAAGGCACTCATCCCAACCATGACCTAATCCTCAAACCTAGGGAAGCCCCCATCTTCTCTCTCCTCCCTCCTCATAAGCCCATAACCATAGGTAAAAATTTTCCCAAAATTTTTCTTCTTCTCTTCTTCTTCTTTTTCTTCCCTTCTTCTTCTTCTTCTTCTCCTCTTTCTTTTAAAAGAAAGGAAATTAAAACCATTACCAACTGTTCACTCTTCTACTCCTCCGGCCAAGCTCCGGTCATCGTCCCCGACCTCCGGCCTCCCTTCATCATCTCTCCGACCTGCTGTCTTCCCGCCGACCGGAGATCTCTCCCCGATGGCCAACCCGAAGTAACACCACCACCATCTTCATCATACTCCACCACACGACACCTTCAGCCCGGCCCCCCACCGAGCACTGTCAACCCCGCTCCTCCATCTCCTCCATGCCGAGCCCTCTTCCAGAGCTCTCTTCTCCGGCGAGCTATTCCACCACCACCGCGAGCTATCGTCAGCTCCTCTACGACCCCGTTCCACCTTCGACTCCGACTCGACCACCCATCCGACTCACCACCATCAGTTCCGACCCCGCTCCTCCTACATCTCTCTAGTTAGCCTCACTCCACCACCCTCGACCCGCCTGAAGCTCCTCGACCCAGCGGCCAACTCCTTGCACTCAGGACCGGGCCAACCGATCCATCCACCACTATATCGAGCTATCACCACCACCATCATCAATTATCACCACCACCAGAACTCACCCAACGGCGAGCCCCCTACTTCAGTCATGACCCTGGCGATCCCCCTCGACTCCGACCCGTGAACAAGCCTCCACCACCAGGATCACCACCTCGTCATCATCGTCGACGTCTTCACCGTCGTCGTAGACGCGCACAGGTACGGCTTCCTTCCCTCGCGTACACGTACGCATATACGTACATATGTATAAATGTATGCATTTATGTACATAGATAGTATATGTATTGGTATGTGTATGATTCGTATGTATATACATATATATATATAAAGTATATTTTCAAATTAGTATATACGTATTAAATAAAATATGTTAGTATGTGTTTGTATTAATATATATATACATATATATATACAAGAATACAGTATATGTTAGTAAATACATATTTGGTATATATATATATATATACATATATGTAGCATGAGATACGTTAGTATGTTTGTATATGGTAAATGTATTTAAGTATATGTATATACAGTATAATTCTAAATTAACATATATTCATATGTATATATATCTTGTATAAAGTGTTTCCTAGTGTATATTTTTTATTGAACATACAGTATTAATTTTTATTTAAAGTATATATGTATACATATCTATTTTTTGTACCAAATGGATAGTAATGTATATGTTAGTTAGTTATGTGTATAATATATATAGTTACTAGAGGACCCAAGTGTAACCAACGGATACCCCATAGTTACATTGACCTGTAACCCTGTAAATGTTAGTTGTCTGCCATATGTACACTAACATACTGGCCAATCTCGTATCATTTTGACCGTCTGTCTTGCACAGCAATCACAGACGCGATGCCCGTACAACTGGACGCACACTGACCCTAGTTGACCAGTAGCATACCTAGCGTGGCCCTGAGTTCCGTGCAATTTTATTGAGTGCTAGTGTAATGTCTGATGCAATATTATATTTTATGATATATATATAGGACTGTTGGATCATCCAGACGATACTCTAGAATAGGACATTGGTATTACCAGCTAAGGACCCAAGACGAGTACATTCTCTGATAATTTCCAATTATTTGATAATATCTATAATTCCAGTATCTAGAAATATTATATCTGATTCTTGACACTGTGCTACATGGACTAGTATATAGATTGGATCTGCATTCATGAGATGTCATATTGATTATCGTATTGACATTGTACACGACAATGATATTTAGACCTTGTACATGATATATTGGTTATTGCTCGTGTATCATGACGTGTCGTGATTGAATCCACTGTACTAGTTGGGAGCAAGGAAATTATTAGTAGATTATGTGATCATACCCCACTCTAGATGCATCATAACTCACCCTACATCTCACGTCGGGTGCGGCCTGACCATTACATGTCTCATAGCTATTATATATGATTAGCTTGACCACTAATAGCATCATAGCTAACCAAATGGTTAGCCTGACCTTACATGAATCATAGCTAATCATATGTAACCAGCCTGATCTTGTCCCAAAGCCGATCACATGATAGACTGATATTTCAAACACTTAGAATAGTTATAGTTCTCTATTAAAGATCATATACTACATCACCCGTATATAATATTATATCTCGTTCTCTTCATTTTATATATGCACTGACTGTATCATATTGCCTGTCTCTTTATTATGCCATTGCACTTATTCATAGTCTTCTCTCAGTATACAGCATTATCTGTTTATTGTTTCATAGCCCTTATCAATTAAATGGAACTATTATTTGAGATGTACTTTGCTCCTTCCTAACTGGAAAATATTTTCTAGACTATGCCTTAGAGGACTAGTGTCTAACATTTTATGGACCACAGGGTGAGTAGCTGAGACTTGGACTTGGTAGTTCAGTTATGATTCTGGAAGGTCTAGCCAGAATTACTAATTATCTAGTTAGTTCTTTTAGCAGATTATTTTGGTACCGGATTTGTCTCTGGCATACTCTATGAGACTTGGATTATATTGTTGAGTTAGACTATTTCTATTTTAGACTTGTGTTGCATCTTACTTGTTTCTTTGAGATCTTATCGTGCTGTAGTTATGATTGAGTATGTTGTTCATATTATATTATTGTATTTGTGTCTCCTCATGGAGTCGGATGCTCGTGTGAGATTGTTTAGATAGCATCAAGACCAAGACAGCGTTCTACCGCCGATGCTGCGACGTAGGCTGGACGTACCCACGTACTCGTGCCCCAATTTTGGGTGCGGGTCGTAACACATTTTGAGTGGCGGCCCATACAGGTCAGACTTTACAAGTTGTGCGATATTGTGGTAGTGCAACGTATTAGTTGTACTACTGCGTGCCTGTTATAGAATATAGGACATAGGATACTAGTATGAGAGAGGATACTCAATCACAAATTATTTGAGAGATTCCTGGGATGACCCCTGAGAATCTCATTATGAATTCCAATTTAATTCCCTTCCCCCTTGTTACGTCTGTTCTTACTTATTGATATTGAGTTTGATTCTTGTTGACCAGTTGTTAACTTTAATTCTTGGTATCATTGTTGAGTTGATTTTATATCGAGATAAATTTTATGGGCAAAAATTTATGGTATCATCTGATGGCATATATTGATGAGGACAGTGAGAAAGGTAAAATATCTAGTTTGGTTATGGAACCTAGAGTTTATCGCAGCCATACTAGCTATCATGACGAGAATGTAGGAACCTGACTTGGATGTACATACTGTAGTTATGAAACTTAGAGTCTCTCGCAGCCATACCGGTTGGCGTGTCGAGGATTCTAAATGACATGATTATAGAGTTGTATTCCTTAGTCACGGAACCTGTCGTTTATCGCACCTGTGCTTACTGGCGTGGCGAGGATTCTGAGTGTCATGATTTCGGACAGACGTATATGATTATCAGGTTGTATCTTAAATTGTTTTTTAAAGTCTCATCTTAATACTTATTTTCCATTATTACAGGACTTATTTCATCGCTTCATTTCCTTTGCTAGCAGTAGAAATACCTTCAGTCCTAAATCCAGTTTCTTTTTGAGATTCTTTTCCTTGAGGATTCCTTGGTAAGTATGATAATTAGTGACTTATAATTATGTCTGTGTCTTGTATTAGTGTTGATTGAGTGTGTGTTTGTGGTGGAAAATGAAAGAATGAAAATGTATTCAAGATAGGATTTACACGAAACCCGCCTTCTTTGGTTTACAAACAAACTTGTACAATTTGATCCTATACGAGGATATGGGAGTATAATTTATTTAATCTGGATAAATATTGCTATAGGTGTCTGATCTGCAGTCGATCACTTTAGCCCTTGGACTACACGATGTTGAAGAAGTACCGTAGAAGACAGAAAGCAGCTTCGAAGGTTGCAGAAGAGGGTGGATGCACAATGCCAAAGTCGTCAATCCCTACTCTTTTGCCTGAGCTCCGGATTCTCTCTCTCTCTCTCTCTCTTGACCTCTGGTTCGATCTTTCTTGGAAGTTCGACCTTGCGATCCTTCGACCGTGGATCTGATATTGGTTTTCTTGACCAATTTTTCGACCTTCCAATTTGTCGACCCTGTTCTTCATTGATAGAGGTCTCTATTTATAGAGTTTTAGTAACAGTGACCACTCCGTCGGTGTAGAAACCGAGGAGTGGAAAGTACAGTACCCTTTTATACAACGGTTAAAATAACCAATGCCTGCGTATATATGATCTTTTGAATGAGCGTGTGACGTGGGTCCAACTAAGGGACAAAATGCGTATAATCGCTACGAAGATCACGGCGTAAAAGCCACGTAGGTAGGTATCCCTTGTGTAGAAGAGGTTGGCATAGAAGCCAATATTTGTCACCATGGCATAGAAGCCAAATAGTTATCAAACCGGCATAGAAGCCGAATAGGCGTAAAGTCGAGTGGTCATAGAGGCCGATTGGGCGTAGAAGCCGAGTGGTCGTAGAGGCCGAGTGGGCGTAGAAGCCAAATGGGCGTAGAAGCCGAGTGAGCACAGGAGCTGAATGGGCGTAGAAGCCGCTGCGTACCGTGCCAGAGTGCTGATGTGGACGTCTTAGCCGGAATTACGGCTTTTGAAGATATAATCAAATCTCTTGCATTAAACGCCGAGATTTGCCACCATCCTGTGCATTAAATACGGAGGCGTATTTTTGAAGGTCTGCAGCCCTTCTGTGCAT
Source organism: Iris macrosiphon (assembly GCA_036927795.1). NCBI lineage: Eukaryota > Viridiplantae > Streptophyta > Magnoliopsida > Asparagales > Iridaceae > Iris > Iris macrosiphon. Next base: position 103,666,940 of record JAYESA010000012.1, on the reverse strand, counting down.
CAGTCGCAGAGACATGCCTTGAGAAACTATCACCACTCTGTGCATTAGACGTAGAGACGTACCTCGAGAAACTGTCCTCGCTCTGTGCATTGGACGTAGAGACGTGCCTCGAGAAACTGTCATCGCTCTATGCATTGGATGTAGAGACGTGCCCCGAGCCCCGTATGAAGTACAGCTTTTGATGTGGTAGGCGGTTTGTCTACCGCGGAGCATAAACAGCTCATGTCTGCCTGTGTAAAACAAGGCAGCGTATCCCTTTGTGCACGTAAAAGCAGTTTACGCAAAGGAGATGGCGGTAAATGACAGCCTGGGTCACAATGCTGTGCCATTATTATAACCGTCGTCTGGGTAGCCGTGCAGTATCCCTCTGTCAGAAGTCCAGACATCAGGTTCATTGCAGGATCTGACAAGTTCATTTGCAGGATCTGACAGGTTCACTTTAGAGAATACGAAGCATCTCTCGTACACTTCAAAGAGGATGGGTTTTATGCCCAGGAGGCGATGAAGCACCCTATTTACCCTGAAGCGGTTTGGACGTACTGCCTTACATGGATGGTCCTTTGAGCTTTTAATATTTTCACGCTATGTTTAGCAGAAAAAGCTCTGTTGCACGCTTGATGGCTCTGAAGGCCTCTGTTTACGCTGCTCTGCATCAATATGCTGCGTAGAGCTTCCCGGCGTATTTTTCATGCTTCTACAAGACCCCCTTCAAAGCTTTCAAATTCCTCAGAATTTGGAATGCTTTGAATGAAGCATGAACCGCTCCTCGTAACTCGAAATATTTCTGAATGGAGCGTTGAAATGGTCGATGCTGACTTTATGACAGATTTATTGGGGACCGGTGTGATCTCTTTCGCCTATAAAAAGGCTGGGGGGTTAACCCGTTCTCCCCACATTCCCATCACCACGCAGAGATGATCGTCGGAGTTCGTCGGGTCGACCTGAGGAAGAAGGAGATTATGTTCTTCCAGCGTGTAGGGAGCCAAAAAAGACGGCATCTTCGAGCAAGTGTCCACTGCAACGATGGATCATGGAAGGATATCTTAGCCTCCCTTGCTCGGGATAACCAGCAACTTTGTATGGCAGTTTTCCCAGGAGAAGGGAAGGGTCGTATTAAACCACACAGCTTGCAAGTGGCACCTTCTTCCGTTATCGGTAGACGAGGGCAGGCAAAACTGGCTACTGTCCAGGATTGAGTTGGATGAATATATCAACTCAATCGGTCATGGCGCACGGAGCATGGGATCTGCATAATTTATGCAAGCCCTAACTCTGTATTCTCCCGCCGTTGATCATTGCCATGTCAGTCGGTTTGCAGCAACCGACTGATTGCTGGAAAAGATGGATGAAGAATTGAAGCCCACTGAGAACCTGTCAGAACAGCTTCTAGGCGATCTTCTGACGACGATGGGGAAATCCTTTATAGACGGGGTTTCCCTCAGATGTAATCATGAAAAAATAGAAAAAAAAACCTTGTAGATTGGATTTCCCTCATATGTAATCATGACTTTAATCTTTAATAAAATCGTCTTCTTCTTTACATATGATCATTTTTGCCATACGTTGCTGTGAAGTCTGAATGTGTATAGCTTCGACACGTCTGATTCTTTACGTCGACTCTGTTTAGAAAGAGTGCTAGGTCTTGTCCTTTTGCGCATAGCGAATAGTCCATAGAACGCTGTTGAGCATTTTGAACATTTAGAACTGTCCTGCTGCTGGGACTGAGGAACCGCGTAGAACTCTGAACTATTGTTTTTACTTCTGATGAACAGAATTTTTGTTCAGACTTCGTCTTCAAGAATGATTTCTCAAAAATCCCTTGGAACAGGGTCAAGAAATGGCTGTCAACTGAGTTGCCATCTAGATAGATGGGATATTCAGACTGGAGTCTGGATGAACTTCGAATCGACCCATGAAGAAGAGTAATTTTTCAATGTAAAAATCTGTATGCTTCGGGTACTTGGGATATCTTGAGGTCAAGAATGAGTATCTTCTGTGTGAACTCTTTGCAATTGACCGCCTTGAGGACCGTTCATATGTACGCGTAATCTGGCCGGCGTATCTTTCATATGTGCGGGAAGTCGTGGAGCATGAAATCATTAGTTTGTAGCCTCTGAGCATAAACTAAACACTATCGAGCATAAAATCATAGACTTGTGGTTCCTGAGCGTGAAGTCGTAGGTTTTTAGCCTCTCGAGCATAAAAGCTACTGAGCACAAAGGCATCTGGGCATAAAAAACCTGACTTGTAGCTGTCGAACGTAAAGCCGTAGATTCGTAGCTATCGAGCGTAGAAAGCTCCTAAGCGTAGAACTGTAGATTTGTAGCTTCTGAAAAAAAAAATTTCCGAGCGTGAAGTTGCGGATCTGTTGCTTCTGAGCGTAAACTAAATACCACCGAGCGTGAGATCATCGATTTGGTATCTGCTGAGCGTAAAGTCGTAGGTTTGTAGCCTCTCGAGCATAAAAACTACCGAGCACAAAGGCATCCGGGCGTAAAACCATAGACTTATAGCTTACGAGCATAAAAACCGTAGATCTGTTGCTGTCGAGCATAGAAAGCTCCTTAGCGTAGGACCGCTGACCTGCTTTGCGCGAAAAACTTTTCGAATTCGCTGACTGTCCGCCTTCTCTGAATAATAGGCTGACGTAGGACCCAATCATAACCAAATATTATTTAGGAGATTTGGTTCGGGTTTCGAGGAGTCCGTCCGAGGATTCGAGGAGTCGACCCGAACTCTATATATATCCCAAGCTTTTGAGAGAAAAACTTTCCATCCGTCTTCTGCGAAAGAGAGCCTTCGACTCTTCGAGTTTTTTTCTCTCGTTCTTTCTCCGAGCATTTTGAGCTTTCAGAAATGGCGCCGAAACAAATCCCCTCCGCTAAGGGAAAGAGTATAGGTTCTTATTCTCGTTCTTCTGCCCCAGCGAGAGAGTCTTCGGTCGGGCAAGGTGAACGTTCTTCTGAGCGAAGTATCCCGCCGACGAGTAGCGCACCCGGCCTTAGAGGTAGAGCCTTTGGGATGACAAAGAATGACGAAAAATCCTTCGCACACGTTGAACGTAACCATGCTAGGTCGTCTTCTGTGCTGATAGCCTCTTTGAGGAAGATGACACACGGAGACGTTTTCATCTTTTATGCCCATATTTCTAATGTGCCAGCGTAAAAACTCCATATTTTTGCAGTTTTGAGCGTAAAAGCTCTGACTGCCGAAAACTTGGTGTATACTATAAAATTTTAGATTTACGCTCGTGGATGGGACCTCCAGCGTAATAACTAGAATTTTGGCAGTCTGGCGTAAAGCACGGACTGTATACCGCCAATTACGCTTCTGGATGTGACTTCCGGCATAAAATGACAAAATTTTGTACAGTCTTGGCGTAAAGCACAGACTGTCGTTTCTTGGTCTTTATGTTGTAAGATTTGTAATGACGTATTTTCCTTGTACTTTTGCAGTTAATATGCATGAGTCTCCACTGGCCGAGGTGATGGGTTCTGCTGCCGGGATGCTGCACTCAAACTATCTGGAGGATCTGTCCCACGTGACATTTCCTATCTCCAGACCCCAGTATCCTGAAGGAAGGGAGATCTTGATATCGGCTCAGGGCGAGCGGATATTGCTCAACATGATTAACGGGGAGCCCCTGACGTATATAGATGGGGACCAGTACATCAAGCCGGCTTTTCTCTTTGGGGACATGATTGACAAACGGTCCCAAACGAAGCCCAAGAGAGAACCCTGGGTTTTCTCCGACGAGAGTGTGGTATTGTATCTGCCCACGATGCCGAGAGATTATCCCATCTCGGCTTTCTCCCATGCTACACATCCCAGGAGGATGTCGTGGACACTGACTCCCGATCTTCACGGCAAGCCGGGGAAGATCTTTCATTTGAAAGGAGCTGACCAGTGGTCGTTTGTCAGCCGCCCTTCCGGCGTTGTGACGGTGTTCAGGGGACTGTGCCCGGGCAGCATCCCGAGTGAAGACAGTTCTGTGATCCAGCCGGTCTAATTGCCGACTTTCTGTAACGACTTCATGGGGCAAGGGGGTGTATACCCCAAGGAGAATCCTTGGTGCAATGGGTGGATCACCCCAACAAACCTCCGATGGGCTTGCCTAGTTGACTGGGCCTTGAAGCATTTTCGGAGAGAGCTGGAGGGCATTGGACTGTATGTTGCTGTGAGTGCACCGAGTGTCGGGTTGCCTCCCAACCCTAACCTATTTCTGGCACTGATGGAGTGATATATTTCGCTCACCGGGACCTTCGCCACTCCACTGGAGGAGTTGGGGTTGGCCCTCTATGAGATGGCAGTGATCTCGAGACTGTCGATGGGGGATACCCCATATGAAGAGTATGTTCCCACCAACCGGGAGTTGGAGGACTCGGACCCTCGGGTTGTGGAGGTGTATCAGGAGCTGATGTGACACTACTTCACATGCACCGCTTTTTATGATGAGCCTTCTGATTTGGCTCACACCACTAAGTGGATGTCCTATCTCTTCTTCCACCGGGCCAGGGCCGCCATGTCGGAGAAAGTTTTGGGGGGCAAGAATGAGCCCGTGAACTGTTTGGGCATGCTCAGTGCCCAGGTCGTCGAGGATCTTATGGAGGATGCTAAAGCTCTAGATCAGATTCTCAATGACGGGGTAGGAAATTATCCTGAAGGCACTAAGGCCTACAGTTACTTGAGGCGCTGTCGCAGGCCTCTGTCTAAGGAAGCCCGGCTGGCTGGCTTTCTCTCTATATGGCTGCGTCGAGTCGTGGTGCCCGGCATCGCGTCTGCGGACCGCATTCACCGAAATATCCTGTGGCCTGCCGTGCGTCTGGTGTTCGGGGCAAGACTGGGCTTGCTTCCTGCCATGGTGTGCCGTATACAGGCTGGCCTGAGAGCCATGATTGATGGACTGCTCGTCGATGAAGCTCGGCGTGATAGCTTTCCCCGGGTAGAGTTACCATACCTGTACTTGATGGGATGGTTAATTCTCCACAACCCCCGGGTGATGTCTCTCGGCCCTGGTAGTAGCTCGGGGGTAGTTTCTTGCTGAACTACAAGGACTCTCCTTGGAACGTGAATACAGTTTTAGACTGTCGGCTGGTGCAGAACCTCAGTCACGGCTGGAAGCTCCTCTGCACTGTCCCCTCTGTACATCGCAATCAGTCGGGGATTAGGCTTGAGAATTTAGGTGGAGAGAAGACCAATCTTTCTCCGGAAGCTTTTAACTGGTTGGTCTGCATCCGAACCTCCCATTTGCTGTACAGGAGCGAAGATCATTGCTTCTTCGAGCCCTACTTACCTAGTCGGTTTGCTAGGCAGTTTGGGTACGATCAGCTGTACGTGGGCAATGCCGTCACCAGCTTCAGGTCCAGGGGCGGACTCATTGATGGAGCCAGAGGATGGCGGTATTTTATCATGGGTTGTACGGGAGCAATCTTTATCGTGCCGGTCGTCACACTCTCCACGGAACTGCGCATCCTCTATTCGTATGCCCAGTTCTACGTGGCGATCAACACCTTCCATCGCAATTTTGACATACGCGGAAGCTTTAGGGTGCCTTCTCCCAAGCCTGGGGGAAGAGTCGAAGTCCCCTCGGTTTTATCTGACGAGGGTGAGGGGTCCGTCACTCCGGATGAGCCTCTAGTGTCGGTGCCGAGGTGTGAAGTGCCTCCGCCTGCGGGGGCTTTGGCAGTCTCTGGGAAGCGAAGGGCTCCTGCTTCGAAGCAGACTTCCCCTCGCAAGAGGAAGAAGAAGACGGTTAATCGTTCTTTCTGGATTTCTGGTATTGAGGCTCCTAGAGAGGATCCTGCTGTCTCCCCTGTTGGGGATGTCTCTTTGATTGGAGGTTCCCCGTCTTTCGTAGAGGGACCCTCAGTTTCGGCTGACGGTGCCGGAGAACCCCTGCTTGAGTCTGCCATTGCTGCCACCGCCTCCGGTAGTGGAACGAAATTGCCTGCGTGGCCGAGGCAAATGAGAGAATCTTTTCCTAGACCAGCAAGGGATAAAACTCCTGCCGTGTCCGTGAGCATGCCTAGCGAGATTCCAGCTGACGAACCTCGATCGCGTCTTGGTGAAGGCTCGGTAGAGCACCTGGCGGTGTCGGTGGGCCCACCCCCTTCTCTAGGTATGACAGTTCGCATTGCGTCATTAAGGCGTGATTTAGCTACGTCGGCTGCAGATGCGACATATATACCGTTGGCTACGGGTAAATGTCATCTTTATGTCTCCTCTTAGAAATATTACCATCATATTGATATCAACTTTCTTGTCCTCTTCTCAAGGGACGGCGTCCACGGGGAGTATAGCGTTGAAGCGCCTTCTGGCTCTGCTCGGGCTCCTGGCAATGATACGGAGGGGCCCGACTTCGAGGAGGAAATATCTTCGGGGGCCAGTTCGCCCGGAGTGGTTTCGTCATCTCAAGAGGAGGACGAACCCGTTATCGTGACCTCGCCTCTCGCGAGTATGCCGATGACTTCGACCGTTATTGTCGTACCTCCTTCGGTCGTACCACCCGTCGAGGCGGCGGCTGTGGCCACCTTGTCTGCAATTATTCCTGGAGGGGGACTCACCAATATCGCGGCCACCCCTGGCGTCCAATCGGATCTAGTTGCGCTGACCGAGCAATATACTAGCCTCTTTTACACCAGTTTGAAAACGCTGATATCAATGGTGTTGGCGAAGAATCTAGACTTCGAGCGTCTGAAGAAGGCTTCTCAGTTTTCGGACGGGGCGGTCAGAGAGTTCGGCAATTCTGGGGTAGCTGACGCCCTGGAGGCGATGGTTAATGGTTTGGAGCAACCTATTAACGAATACTTGCAGCTGACTCGGGGCAACCTTGAAGCTGAGGTCCAGGCCAGATACGACCTCATGACTGCGCGGCTTACTAAACAGCTGGAAAGCCTAGATAACTCCATCAAAGCACATAAGCTGGAGATGGATGAAAGAAAAGTTGTCGTGGAGGAGGCTCTTGCTCTTCAGACGAAGTGCCAATCCGAGCATGAAGGGAACATAGCGAGGGCCCGCAAGTTGAAGGAAAAACTCGCTCTGGCAGAGGAGTGGGCTTCTCAGTCGTTGGCGGGTCTAGATGTAGCGACTGGTCGACTGAGCACAGCACGACAGGATCTGGAGCGTGCAGAAGCTGCCCGTGCTGGCTCTCTTCGGGCAAGGGCCGAGCTGTCCTTTATGAACAATCCTGAGGCACGGCTGGAGCGGGCCCGCGCTGATGCCTTGGTTTCCAGGAATGAGAGGATAGCTGCACTGGTGCAGGTGATTCGCGATCTGACCGCTCCCCCACAATGATGTACCCTTTCTTCTTTTTGCTTCCCAGATGTAATTCTGCTCTCTTTTTTCTTTGGGAATAAATAAAAGCGACTCTTTGCTGACTTTGTGGACCCATCATTTCGGAATGTAAATGACAGGTTTGGGCGAGAGTGATATCAGAGGTAATATGGACGTAATAGGTATCGCATTTTCCAAATTAGTTGAACATATCTATTCAGAGGTTATATGGACATGATAGAGTATGACCCAACTAGTTTCGTTTTGGAAGTAGTTTTGTCAGAATTGAGATTCTCGCTATATTCCACTTGAGCAGAGGAGGTTAAGCATAGTGCCTTTTCAGGAATTTACCGTTGATAGGAGCCATTAACAGGTCTCCATTAGGCTGGGCTAACCTGTAAGCGCCGTTTGAGAATGTTGTCTCGATCACATAAGGGCCTTCCCACTTGGGCTAGAATTTGTCTTTACTCCTGTGAGTAAGGATCATCGGCCTTCTTACGGCTAAAACTAGCTCGCCGACTTTGAACACTCTTTCCTTTACTTTATGATTGAAAGCTTTGGAAATGCGTGCTTGGTAGAGCGCGATGTGTTGTTGAGCTTGGAGGCATTTCTCGTCTAATCCTTCTAGCTCTTGAAGCCTTAACAGGTCATTCTTTTCTTGAGTCAGCTCATTAGTCACGGCTATCCTGAGTGACGGGATCTGGATTTCAATGGAGAGAACCGCTTCGCTCCCGTAGACCAGTAAAAATAGGGTACAACCTGTCGGTGTTCGTACCGTTGTGCGGTATGCCCAGAGACATTCGTCCAGCTTCTCATTCCAATCTCTTTTGTTTGAAGAGACAAACTTCTTCAAGAGTTTGATAATGGTTTTGTTGAAAGCTTCCGCCAAACCATTAGCAGCTGGATAATATGCCGTAGAGGCAATATTATGTATCCGATTTTTATCGTAAAATGGATGAAGCACTTGGCTGATGAACTGAGGCCCATTGTCATGGATTATCCTTCGGGGAATCCCAAAGCGATAAATGATATGATGCTTGATGAAGCTGATTATATTAGACGCCTTTACCTCAGCAAGAGGGATCGCCCCTGCCCATTTGGAGAAGTAATCTGTGATGGCCAGTATGAACCGGTGACCTCTGGAAGAAGACGGGTGAATAGGACCAATGATATCCATACCCCATGCTTCGAAAGGCCAGGATGCAACCGTAGGATATAGATATTCAGATGGTTGATGTATGAAGTCTGCATGAACCTGACAGGGTCTGCATTGTCTTGCATAGTTGATCGCATCTGCGATCATAGTGGGCCAGTAATAGCCCATTCTCCTGATACGATCCTGTAGCTTAGGACCGGGCTGATGTGCTCCGCATACGCTGTCGTGAGATTCCCGAATAATCTACTGTGCTTCATCGTCTGAGAGACATCTCAATAGCAGTCCATCGTAGGTCCGGCGATATAGGCTTTGTGAAGATGCATCGAAGTAGAAGCGTAATGATCATCTTTTGACGGATACTGCTTCTTTGGTGTCCTCCGACAAGATTCCGTATGCGATAAAATCTATGAAGGGACTTCTCCAGTCTCTTCTAGGAGGATTTGTGTTCACAGCGTAGCTGCGTTCTATGTGAAAGTTGTTCTTCATACAGAATAAATCTCTATTAAGAAGGATTACCGAATTCTGCCTTCTTATAGGAGTGGCTAAATCGGCAGCTAGACTGGCTAGGGCATCAGCTTCCAGATTCTGAGATCGAGGTACATGCTCTAAGAAGAACCCTTTGAATATCATGGCTATCTCGACCGTTGCTAGGTGATAGGGGATGAGGTCTGGATTTCGGACTTCATATATTCCCCTGACTTGATTGACTATAAGCAGAGAATCATCGAAAGCTTCCAGGGACTCGACCCCCAGCTCTTTGGCGACTTGGAGCCCGATTAGCAGAGCGTTGTACTCTACCACATTGTTGGAGCATGGCTCGCTAAGAGAATATGCTCGGTAGATGACGAGTTTATCAGGAGTGACCAGGACGATTCCTACCCCTGAAACCATGTTTCCCTTGGGACCAGTCCTGGAGGCACCGTCGAAGAACAGTTGTCATGCGTCACTTTCCATTGCGGAATTACATTCTGCAACTTCGTCGGGAATGTCCTCGTATAATTTGGAGGCCTCCGAGATCGGATGAGCAGCTAGGAAGTCGGCCAGCGCTTGGCCTTTGATGGACTTCTACGAGACGTATACCATGTCATATGGTGTTAACAGCATCGCCCAATTCGCGAGTCAGGAATTAAGAGCACTTGGCTTGCTCATCAGTACTCGAAGAGGGTTGATCCTGGAGATGATATGAATAGTCTGACCGGTGACATAGTGTCGCATTTTCTGGATAGCGAACATCAGAGCCAAGCATTCTTTCTCCACTGGGTTATACCGGTGTTCCGACCATCATCCTGCTAAGGTAGTAGATAGCCTGTTCGTGGCCCATATCGTTCTTTTGTGCAAGAAGAGCTCCCAGAGAATGATCCATCACTCGAACATACAGCAAGAATGGTCTTCCCATGACGGGAGGCACCAGAACTGGCGGACTTGTGAGATAGCGCTTGATATCTCCGAACGCTTGTTGACAGGTTTTGTCCCATACGAAACATACACCTTTCTTCATGAGATGCGAAAAGGGCTGACATCTCCCCGAGAGGTTAGATATGAATCTCCGGATATAAGCCAGACGGCCTTGAAATCCCCGGAGTTCCCTCAAATTATAGGGCGGTCGCATTTCTACGATGGCCTGGACTTTGTCAGGGTCCACTTGGATGTCTTTGGCGGTGATGACGAATCCCAGGAATTTGCCACTATATACACCCAGAAAGGACTTCGTAGGGTTCATCTTGAGTTGATGTTGGCGCATTAACTCAAATACCGTCCTCAAGTCTTGAATGTGATCATCTTTGAGGCGGCTCTTGATGGCTATGTCGTCCACGTAACATTCTACTATTTTGCATAAATGCTCATGGAATATGTTACTCATAGCCCGTTGGTATGTAGCCCCGGCGTTCTTCAATCCGAAGGGCATGACCGTATAGCAATATACCCCCAACGGGGTCCGGAAGGCAGTGTGCTTCTCGTGTTCAGGATGTATCTTGATCTGATTGTATCCTGAGAATCCGTCCATAAAAGACATGCGTTCAAAACTGCAGGTGTTGTCGATCATGATGTTCGTGATGGGAAGAGGGAACTCATCCTTGGGGCAGGCTGCATTCAGATCTCGGTAATCGATGCAGATACGTATTTTTCTATTTTTCTTCATGACTGGGACAACGTTGGCGACCCAGTCTCGATGTTGATCTTCCCGGATGAAACCGCAGGCTATCAACTTCTTGACTTCAGTTTCGATGGCGTCCATCATATCCGGGCGGAACCGGCGTTGGTGCTGCTTCACAGGTTTTGAATCGGTCAATATATTGAGTTTGTGAGTAGCCACCTTTGGGTCAAGGCCCGGCATATCCTCATAATCCCATGCAAAGACGTCGATATACTATTTTATCAGCTGGATAACTTCTTCCCTTTCAGCTGGGGAAAGATTGTTACTGATAAATATCGGCTTTGGCAAAAGTTTACCCCCAACATCAACCTGGATAACTTCATCTTTGGTGGGAGGTTCCCTTTGTTCGAAGCAGAATTCCCACTGTGTATCCATTTGTTGGGCCCAAGAGTCATTCTCAAACAGTTCAGATTCTTGTTCGTCTGATTCGAAGGAATCTGCCACTACCATATTCACTGATAATTTTTGTTCGAGAGCATCAGGTGAGTCAGAGGGCGACGAGCCATTCTGAGAAGAGGAGAAGATATCCTCGTCCGACTTAGAGGAGGTGGCATACCCCAACCCGAAATGAGTTCGTTGATAGTAGGGATCGCCGCGCAGCGGCGTTCGTCTGCCTCTTTCGTAGTTGAGGCCTGGCTTCCGCTCCAAGTCGTAGCCCATGTTTTACATGATCCTCAACGCTTACGGACTGTATCGGTGAACTTGCATTTTTCCAGCATCGTCATTGAAAGAATCTTCCTGCATAGCCGGTTGATTGCGCATGCGGTCGAAGACTATTGAACGCTGGCTGCTGCAGGTAGAAGGGACAATGAAGATAGAATCCTCATATGGTCCATACATCGTGACGACGTTGGATGATGATGCTACTTCCCAGACATACGGACAGTAGGAGTTCATAACTTCCAAGAATTTTTGTGCTATGGGTTCTACCTCGTCATGGGGAGTGGATTCCTGATTTGGAATTTGAGCATCAATATACTGGAAAAGAGGATGTTTATTATCATCTGGAACTCCGTTCCTGGTTGTATTTACATCGGTCGGCTGCCTGTTGCGCCGAAGGTTGATGACTAAGGGTGGAGGCTTCTGGTTCAAAGTGATCACTAGAGGATCACTCCCTTTTCCTGACCTGGTCTTGTTCAGGTGAATAGCCATAGGTTCCATGGCTTTTGGATGAGTGGTTCGTCCATTCACTCTGATTGACAGCGGTAGTGTGGCAGAGGGTTCTTCTGGCTCCCGGTGGGATTCCTTCTCTGCCTCGCCCGACACTTCTCCCGTGTGGTCTTGAGAGTACAACATAACATCGGAATAGTAGGATTCTACTCCTTTAAATGGGTTTAGGTCAGCAACCTCCATTTGTACTGTTCCTTGGGGGTCTACATATTTAAGACATTGATGTAGAGTTGAAGGAACGATGTTGTGGTCATGGATCCACGGTCTTTCCAGCAAAATATTGTAGGATACCTCTGAATCGATGACGTAACATGTGGCCACCGATCTGAGGTTGCCAATCTGGATCCTCAGGCAAATTTTTTCCAACGGCTTACTTCTTCCGACGTTGAAACCCACGATTGTAGGGGAGGTGTAAGCCAATTCGCTGGTAGGAATCCTCAGCGGTCTGAGCAAACTGTGAGGGATGATGCTGATCGATGATCCAGGATCTATGTGAATCCAATCGACCTCCATGGAACCGACGTACCCGGTATAATAGAGGGGCCTGTCATGCCTGTTATGTTTTAACAGCATGCCATCTTGAGTGAAAGTAATATTTGGGACCACTTCCATTATACTGTAGCATTGAGGACATGCCACCGGTTCTACGTCGGGGGACTTGAGGTCGGTCAAGCATGCCTTCGCCTGCATCAGTGCTTCACTCAGGACTAGACGAGTGTCTTGGGAGAGCCTGAGTAGCTCGAAGATGGACAGCCTGGCTGGTGTATTAGCCAGTTGGGCCAGTATGTCAAAGTTGTATGGCTTCTCTAAACCTTTATTTGGAATGTTTTTCACAGGTTTATCAAAGCGCACTTCTCTTTGCTTCCCCTAGTCCGCCGGAGTTGGTTTTGAAGGACCGGCATCTGGTACGATGGGGCCTGGTCCTGAAGGTTTGGCAGCTGAAGCGTCCGCCGGTGCATCTTCCTGACTTGCTTCATAGTCGTTGAGGTAGGCTTTCCCTGAACGGGTTGCAGCAAATACCTCATCTTCGTCTGATGGCGAAGAAGTTGCGACCATATGGCATGGTTTGCATTTGGAGCTCTTTCTAGACGTAGCCTTAGTAGCTTTAGTCTCCTCCTCGAGCTCTGACACCAAATCCGGATGAACCCACATAATCTCGCCTTGTCGGGTGGTTAGGGGTACCAGGTCATGATTTTGACCCCTAGTTGGAGGGAGATTGACGATGTTCATCGTGGTCCGAGAAATGGGTGTGACACCGTCCGAGACTTCTTGGGAAGGCAGATTGCCAAACCGTAGAGAGATCATATTGGCCGTGACCGTCTTCTCGGTGTTGTGCAGAGTGATGGCCTTAGCATCGATCAAACCCTGGATCTTCCTTTTCAGTATGTAATACGCCTTTGTCGGGTGGTGCAAGTATCTGTGGAAGATGCAGTATTTGGGGTCGTTAGTACTGCCGACTTCTTGGGGCCACCTCAGCTCCAGAAGGGTGATCTTGCCACTTTTGACGAGACACTCGAATAAACTTGGGATATCATTGTCGTCGAAAGAGTAGACTTCGATGGGCTTGGAAGTCCCGGGTTTTGCTTGTGCGGTTGCCGCAGTCTTTTGCCTGGCCGTATTGATCGCCAGAGCTTATTTTCCTTTGGAGCTGCAAGGATGGTCGCTGCTGGGAGATGACCTCTTGCCTCTGTCAGAGGCGGAGATCATGATGCCCTTGTCGCACGCCTTGCGACTGTTGTCTTCGGCGACTATTGCCGAGATGATGAACGAGGGCCAATCATGGAACTGATATGGTCCTGTAAACACCGAGACTACGGAAAGGAGGTTCTTCCTGCAAATGTCTACTAACGCAGAGTCTGGAACTCCTGGAGGCATCTGTAAGGTGGCCTGACAAAAACGTTCGACGAAGGTGCGAACGTCCTCCTTTTTCCTCTGCTTGAGTTCGATGAGAGAGGACATAGACAAGTCCATTCCTCCCTCGTAGAATCGCGTGAAGAATAAAGCCTTGAAGTCCTCGAAGGAAGTAATGCAGTTGTCCGCCAAGCTACGGTACCACTGATAGGCTACTCCTGAGAGGCAGCCTTTAAACACCCGAGTGAGGAGGGCGTCGTTCCCTTTTAGCAACACCGTCATCATACTAAAATAGTTCATGTACTGACTTGGTGATGTTTTTCCCTTGAATAGAGCCATAGTCTGAGGTTTGTACCTCGGAGGGAAAGGGATCTCTTCCCAGATAGCTGGGTAAGGCTGGTTGATTCCCAATTTCTTGAGCTGATCTTTGTGCTTCAAGGCGTCAAACTGGGCTTTCAACTCCCGTACTACCTGTATTGGATTTTCAGTTAAAAGCGGGACTACGGTGTAGTGCGGAGTTGGTTGTATCATGACTCCAATGGGAGGTAATATATTCTTCGAGTGAGGAAGCGGAGGAACTCCTGACTCTTGATCTAGAGCAGGCTCTTGGCTCGGGTTGGATGGTGGTAAGTCCACCCCCACACGTATCTGAGTTGGCGGGACCGATGCTTGAGCCATGGCAGTTGCGTGCTGAGTTAGCATTATCTGGTGCATGTTCTCCATTATGGATTACATTTGTTTCAGAGATGTCTCCAGTATGGTGATGCGTTGTTCCGCGTTTCCTGACGGCGAAGCTTCCTCGCGTTCATCTTCAACGGCATAAACTCCTATTTCCCTAGGCATCGTCGAAGGATGCGTATAGGTTGCTGCAGAAGTCGACTCTATACTCTCAGTATTTGATTCGGGAGAATGGCGACCCCCAGCATCGGAATCAGAGGAGTATAAAGTCAATTGTTGTGACCTTGAACGAGTGTTCTAGAATACCCCATCTTCATTGTCTTTGAGGAGCATGTTGGATCTCCTTTGGCTCGGAGTTCTAGAGGACGGACGTCTTGAGCCTGAGCTTCCTCCAGGTATATGCGAAGCCATGTTCACGGATGCATGCGCGAGCTCTTCTTCCTGGAAAGACAGAGAGTAGCTCAACCGGTCGAAAACCGACCATTTTACTTTAGAACAGCAGCAGTCAATCACAATCTTATGACTATTACAATATTGCTCGCTAGGGGGCATAATAGACATGTTGGAAGGTCCCCTTTCCTTACGCTTCTGGATTAGATATTTGCGCAAGTCAGAAGGAGTAGAAGAAGAAGACGATGGCTTGTTCCTTCTGTTCCCACCAGTGGGCATACGGAGATTGGGCACCATGGTTCTCCCTGTGCCACCTGTGCATAACAAATTGGCCATCTGGGTGGCGAATAATCCTCGGGGAAGGTGTCTTTCCGCAACCTGAGCTTGTTTTACGCCGTGGGACTTCGCCTGGCGTAATTTGGAGATTTGCTCAGACTGGCGTAAAGCTGAAGAGGTCCTCAGTCGGCCATCGGCTTCCCGCGTAATCCGGAGGGTAGGCAGATTGCTCCCTCGCTGGCGTAAAGGCCGAGAAGTTGAGTACTCTGCCGCTTGCTTTCCCTTACAGAGATCACAACGCTCATCTGGTTCCCCGTAGAGGTCAGATGTTGTCTTGCGCACGGAGCGTAATTTGTACTTCCGATTTGGTGCTGAGGCATCATCAGAAGTTTTGTCTGTACCGCGTGTAGCGGGAGACTGGCTTCTACGCCTAGAGCACAGTGGATACTTCTGGGTTAGCGCTGAGACTTTGCTCGAAGTTTTGTCTGTACCGCGCGTAGCGGGAGACTGGTTTCTACGCGTAGAGCGTAGTAGATACTTTTGGTTTAGCGCTGAGGCTTTGCCCGAAGTTTCGTCTGTACCGCGTGTAGCGGGAGACTGAATTTTACGTGCGAGGCACGGAGGGAGCAATGCTACAACCTCATTGGTCGGAGAGATCGGAGAGATCGGAGAGTCCACAGGAATGGTAGAGGATGTCTTGGGCATCCAGACCTTGCGCAGCTTCCTGTTGTCTTGGACGGAGAGAGGGTGAGAGCTACCCCCGGTTTGAAGCATGTCTTCGTAGGCAGACTGGTCGAATTGGACGACCAGTATCTTCTTCACGGTCCCTAAAGATACCATATCGTGTTGAGCAATTAGTTCCTCATCAGAAGAGAAAGATGTCCCCAGCAGGGTCGCCATCTTGTTTGTGGTGGAAAATAAAAGAATAAAAATGTATTCAAGATGGGGTTTACACGAAACCCGCCTTCTTTGGTTTACAAACAAACTTGTACAATTTGATCCTATACGAGGATATAGGAGTACAATTTATTTAATCTGGGTAAATATTGCTATAGGTGTCTGATATGTAGTCGATCACTTTAGCCCTTGGACCACACGATGTTGAAGAAGTGCCAAAGAAGACAGGAAGCAGCTTCGAAGGTTGCAGAAGAGGATGGATGCACGATGCCAAAGTCGTCGATCCCTACTCTTTTGCCTGAGCTCCGGATTCTCTCTCTCTCTCTCTCTCTCTTGACCTCTGGTTCGATCTTTCTTGGAAGTTCGACCTTGCGATCCTTCGACCGTGGATCTGATATTGGTTTTCTTGACCAATTTTTTGACCTTCCAATTTGTCGACCCTGTTCCTCATTGATAGAGGTCTCTATTTATAGAGTTTTAGTGACAGTGACCACTCCGTCGGCGTAGAAACCGAGGAGTGGAAAGTACAGCACCCTTTTACACAACGGTTAAAATAACCAATGCCTGCGTATAGATGATCCTTTGAATGAGCGTGTGACGCGGGTCCAACTAAGGGACAAAACACGTATAATCGCTACGAAGATCACGGCGTAAAAGCCACGTAGGTAGGTATCCCTTGTGTAGAAGAGGTTGGCATAGAAGCCAATATCTGTCACCATGGCATAGAAGCCAAATAGTTATCAAACCGGCATAGAAGCCGAATAGGCGTAGAAGCCGAGTGGTCATAGAGGCCGAGTGGGCGTAGAAGCCGAGTAGTCGTAGAGGCCGAGTGGGCGTAGAAGCCAAATGGGCGTAGAAGCCGAGTGAGCACAGGAGCTGAATGGGCGTAGAAGCCGCTGCGTACCGTGCCAGAGTTCTGATGTGGACGTCTTAGCTGGAATTATGGCTTTTGAAGATATAATCAAATCTCTTGCATTAAATGTCGAGATTTGCCACCATCCTGTGCATTAAATGTGGAGGCGTGTTTTTGAAGGTCTACAGCCCTTCTGTGCATCAGTCGCAGAGACGTGCCTTGAGAAACTGTTACCGCTCTGTGCATTAGACATAGAGACGTGCCTCGAGAAACTGTCATCGCTCTGTGCATTGGACGTAGAGACGTGCCTCGAGAAACTGTCATCGCTCTGTGTATTGGACGTAGAGACGTGCCTCGAGCCCCGTACAAAGTACAGCTTTTGATGTGGCAGGCAGTTTGTCTACCGCGAAGCATAAACAGCTCAGGTCTGCATGTGTAAAATAAGGCAGCGTATCCCTTTGTGCACGTAAAAGCAGTTTATGCAAAGGAGATGGCGGTAAATGACAGCCTGGGTCGCAGTGCTGTGCCATCATTATAGCCGTCGTCTGGGTAGCCGTGCAGTATCCCTCTGTCAGAAGTCCAGACGTCAAGTTCATTGTAGGATCTGACACGTTCATTTACAGGATCTGACAGGTTTACTTCGGAGAATATGAAGCGTCTCTCGTACACTTCAAAGAGGATGGGTTTTACGCCCAGGAGGCGATAAAGCACCCTGTTTACGCTGAAGCGGTTTGGACGTACTGCCTTACGCGGATGGTCCTTTGAGCTTTTAATATTTTTACGGTGTGTTTAGCGGAAAAAGCTCTGTTGCACGCTTGATGGCTCTGAAGGCCTCTGTTTACGCTGCTC
Source organism: Iris macrosiphon (assembly GCA_036927795.1). NCBI lineage: Eukaryota > Viridiplantae > Streptophyta > Magnoliopsida > Asparagales > Iridaceae > Iris > Iris macrosiphon. The sequence goes on along the minus strand of JAYESA010000012.1, from coordinate 103,649,393 downwards.
TACATCAATACACTGCGTAGAGCTTCCCGGCGTATTTTTTATGCTTCTACAGTGTGACATATTCGTTGTAAGTGTTTCTTAGTTGGATATGTGAGCAGTAGGCATTAATCTAGAGTTAACCCATAGCGTAGTGCCTTGTAGCAATGGTTCTATGTTAATGTGCCATTATTATTAGTATTGGTACTATAGATAGAAGGAGAAAAGAGTATCAGTGATGATTCCAAGAGTTACTATCAGAGCCAGCATACCCGTATTGGATAATCATGATTATGTAATTGTATAATCTATGTAAACAATTAAGTATCAAGGAATTGTGTTAAGGATTAATGGAGTATGATGTTCAATTTGATGATTGATACCGGGTGTGTTAAAAATAAAAAAATGTATACGCATAAAGAGTTATAATGAGATGTCATGAGTAGAGAAATATCAGGATTGGTAATGAAAGTTGTGAAGCGTATCACAGATTAGTTTAACAAGCTGTAAAATATTAAAGGAAAATATATATACATCAATCGAGATGAGGAACCATATACTTGCCCATGAGAGTAAAGTGAAACATGGGTGTTATAGAAGGTGCAAGTAATCATTGGAGAAAATACGTATGATGATAACTTTGATCATTTGGAAGTAATAGTGCAAATAATTCGGGCAGTACAAATTTTTGTACACAGTTGAGGTTGTAAATAATTGGTGTATTAGTGTGCACCTTGAGTATTAGGGACTGTGAGTATTTATATGTATACTTGTGGATTTAATTTTATCGTTTGAAGAGTGAAAATGAATTGCAATTTTTAAGAATTTTAAGGAGTTGAGATTTTATGTTATTAAACTGTTTGAGGATTCAATTTGATTCAATAAACATAGTCAAAGCTATAAAGATTTTAGAAGTGATTAAAATTTTATTTCGCTATTGAGTATTTGACTTTTGAGGAGGTATATGCATTTTATTCTAAATCATTCGAGAAGTAAAATTTTGATGATTTTATTTGGAGGATTAAATTTTTATTGTGGATAAGAAATATATATTAGTATATGAGTGGATGAAGTGCATACGTAAGGATCTATTGACTTGGGCATGATTGAGATAGCAATGCAAACAGACTTAGGTGTCCATCTAGAGTTGTATTAGAGAGAGTAGTACTTAGTATGGTGTGTTGCACTTGGTGTGCACTTGAGTGATAAGAACAACTAGTATAAGCAGTTGCGGTAGGTAAGAGAGTTAGTAGTGGGTGTGCTAGCAATAGAAACTGTGGTACCTAAAGGGATAGAGATATCAAACCTTGGATGCATCATTGACCTATGCAATCACAACTAGGAATATTTCCAATCTATTTATCTTGTTATCCTTATTCCTTCTGAATGTTGCTTCTTTAGAACTTTACTGTCCTTCCTTGATAATATTGCATTTATTGCCTTAATTAATTCTTTTGGATCTATCTTCAGGATGTCTCCGACGACACGATCTATGAGAGTGGAAGCACCAGCTTTAGAGGGGTCTGCCACCTCTCCACCTGATGGACAGACATCTGTAGTTCTGCCTACATCTCCGATGTATGTGGGAGTATCTACACTTTTTGGGGTCCTCCTCCCCCACATGTTCAGAGGATTGCCGTAGTTGTAACGTACAACCTTCCTCCTTCACCGACTCTAATTTTTGAAGGTGTACCCATTGATGGGGCACAGGTGTTTACTTTGATCCAGGGCTTGGTAGATGCCCAGAGAGTGAAGGCAGATGCTCAGCGAGTTCAAGCTGAGGCTCTGAGATTGCAGGCAGAGGCACACCTAGTGCAGACTGAACTGATGAGAAAGAGCATGGAGAATGCTCACCAGATGGTGCTACAGGCAGTTGAGAGAGTTGCCCAGCAGTATCCTGGCCAGCAGCAGCCAAGGACTTTTCAGCATAACCACCAGCAATATCTAGGCCAGCAGCAGCTGAGGATGTTTTAGTATAACCTCCAGCAGTACCAGGCATCGGTTCGTGTTCAGCAGGATCAGCAGACTTGTCATTATTGTAAGAAGCCAGGTCATCTTAGGAAGAGCTGTAGAGCAAGGCTAGGACTTTGTTTGCACTGTGGTACTGCGGGACATAGAGTGAGGGATTGTCTTCGAGCTCCTTATCTTCTCGGCCAGCGTGCAGCTCCAAATTATAGAGATCCAGTTAGGCCACCTGTGGAACTGCAGATTGCTCAGCACCACGGAGGGAGCCACTCCAGCAGGGCAAAGCATTTGCAATGACGGTCGAGGAGACCGATACTGCAGGTGACGTGTTAGCATATTTTGTTCTTTTCTTTCCTTTTGTCCTCTCTATTTGATTGATTGATTCCCTTAGTACCGTAGTTGTATTCGTGATTTCCTTGTTAGAATGTAGTTAGTAGTACACCCTGACAAAGACTGCAATACCATAACAAAATAGACCATAACCATGCATGTTTTTTCTAGATTGTATGTTATATTGCATGTTATATGACTATAGGTAGGATTCTCTTAAACTTTGATTATTGAGGATTGACTGTAGTAAAGAATCAACGAAGGGGATGTGATTTGACAGAAAGAGACAATATATATATATATATAAAGTATATTTTCAAATTAGTATATACGTATTAAATAAAATATGTTAGTATGTGTATGTATTAATATATATATACATATATATATACAGGAATATAGTATATATTAGTAAATACATATTTGGTATATATAAATATATACATATATGTAGCATGATATACGTTAGTATGTTTGTATATGGTAAATATATTTTAGTATATGTATATATAGTATAATTATAAATTAACATATATTCATATGTACATATATCTTGTATAAAGTATTTCCTAGTGTATATTTTTTATTGAATATACAATATTAATTTTTATTTAAAGTATATATATACATATCTATTTATCGTACCAAATGGATAGTAATGTATATGTTAGTTAGTGAAGTTTATAATATATATAGGTACTAGATGACCCAAGTGTAACCAATGGATACCCCGTAGTTACATTGACCTGTAACCCTGTAAATGTTACTTGTCTGCCACATGTACACTAACGTACTAGCCAGCCCCGTATTATTTTGACCTTCTGTCTTGTACAGCAATCACAGACGCGACGCCCGTGCAACTTGACGCACACTGACCCTAGTTGACAAGTGTCATACCTAGCGTGGCCCTGAGTTCCATGTATTTTATTGAGTACTAGTGTAATGTCTGATGCAATATTATATTTTATGATATGTCTATAGGACTGTTGGATCATCCAGACGATACTCTGGAACAGGATATTAGTATTACTAGCTAAAGACCCAAGGCGAGTACATTCTCTAATAATTTCTAATTATTTGATAATATCTATAATTTCAGTATCTAAAAATGTTACATCTAATTTTTGACACTATGCTATATGGACTAGTATATAGATTGGATCTACAGTCAAGTGATGTCACATTGATTATCGTATTGACATTGTACACGACATTGATATTTAGACCTTGTACATGATATATTGGATATTGTTCGTGTATCGTGACGTATCGTGATTGGATCCTCTGTACTAATTGGGGGCAGGGAAAATATTAGTAGATTATGTGATCATACCCCACTCTACATGGATCATAGATCACCCCATATCTCACGTCGGATGCGGTATGACCATTACATGCCTCATAGCTGTTATATATGATTAGCCTGACCACTACTAGCATCATAGCTAACCAAATGGTTAGCCTGACCTTACATGAATCATAGCTAATCATATATAACCAGCCTGATCTTGTCCCAAGCTGATCACATGATAGACTGATATTTTAAACACTTAGAATAGTTATAGTTCTCTATTAAAGATCATATACTACATCACCTGTATATGATACTGTATCTCGTTCTCTTTATTTCATATATGCACTGACTGTATCATATTGCCTGTCTCTTTATTATGCTATTGCACTTATTCATAGTCTTCTCTCAGTATATAGCATCATCTGTTTATTGTTTCATAGCCCTTATCAAATAAATGGAACTGTTATTTGAGATGTACTTTGCTCCTTCCTGACTGGAAAATATTTTTCAGACTATGCCTTAGAGGACTGGTGTCCGACATTTTATGGACCACAGGGTGAGTAGCTGCAGACTTGGACTTGGTAGTTCAGTTGTGATTTCGGGAGGTCTAGCCAGAATTACTAGTTATCTAGTTAGTTCTTTTAGCAGATTATTTTGGTACCAGATTTATCACCGGCATACTCTATGAAACTTGGATTATATTATTGAGTTAGACTATTTCTATTTTAGACTTGTGTTGCATCTTACTTGTTTCTTCGAGATCTTATCGTACTGTAGTTATGATTGAGTATGTTGTTCATATTATATTGTGGTATTTGTGTCTCCTTATGGAGTCGGATGTTGGTGTGAGATTGTTTAGAAAGCATCAAGACCTAGACAGCATTCTATTGTCGATGCTACGACGTAGGCTGGACGTACCCACGTACTCGTGCCCCAATTCCGGGTGTGGGTCATGACACGGACGCGCACAGTCATATGAAATAAAGCAGCAAGAATCATACAACATATGCATAATTTAAATTAGACAGTAAATATGGAAAGGTATCTTGCCTGAGTCCTCAAGCTGTGAATGCCAGAAGCCGGTTCCTGCAGTGTCTCCTGGCTGGTCCAGTGACCCTAAACACATAATACAATATAGAATCTAGCATCAGATACTAGTGTAGCAAGTACACAACTAGGTCGCTGCTCTTAGGTATTGACGTAAGTTCACGGTTGATCGACTATAGGGTCGTGTGTGCACGTAGCTATGATACAGGCGTGCCCTGTCCTCTGTCACCGTGTACCTTACGTCAATAAATTACTAAATTATGGTTTACGAAACTATACTACGACTTGTTCAATTACACTTTATTATTTCCCATGCATAAGTGTACTAAGTCTATGTCTACGCTTTTAGGGGAAATACAAGTTTCTTGTACAAGTTATATGGTCAGAATAATTATTAACTATTAATTTATATTTAATCTAATGAAGCATACATACTTATATACATATGGTTTACTGTGACTTAGTTGTGTCGTCACCCGACACGATGATACGATTGATACGATTGATACGATTAGTCAAATATACATCGAAGGAAGGGGTGTTTACCAAGTTCGTGGTCAAGAGGGGTGCTGTCCAGTCGACATTAGTCCTCCAGTGTGGCGGGACTCTGGCGTCGTGCGGCAACTCCGGCAGCACCGACAGCGGCAGCAACAGTAACTACAGTGGCCGCAGCAACGGCTACAGCGGCTTGGTCGACGGAGAACGGTGCCTGGGTGGCGGTCAGGCCAAGGGGGAGGTTGGGGTTGTCCAGACAATGGTGGTTGGAGGTGCTGGAGGCGGTTGGGGGCAGTCAGGATCAGTAGGGTTCGGGTTAGGCGGTGTGGATGCTGGCAATGGAAACGGTAATGGTACGTTGGTGATGGTGGTGCTGGGGTGGTAGACTTCTGGCAGCGATCGTGGTAGTGGGAGTGGCGACTTGAGGTAGTGGTAAGGGTGTTTGTGAAGTCGGAGGTGGTGGGTGTCCGGTCGAGAAAGAGAGGGCTCGGGTTAGATGTTCGGCTAGGGTTTATGGGGGTGATGGTGATGGTGCGGGTATCCGATGGTTGCAGGCGGACTGGCAGGGTGGTCCTGCATTGAGGGGCAGTGCCGGTGGTGTCAGGCGACGTTGGAGGCGATGGTTTGGTGATCGGGAAAGGATGAGCCTCGGCAAGGGGAAGGAGGGGGTCGGCTAAGGTTTCCCTATGGTGGTAAAAAGAATGCGTTTTAGGGTTTTAATGGTAGAAAATGTGTATTTATATATAGGGGAGTTTTAGGCTGGCCTCGAGGTTTGGACCGGCCAGGACTCATGGGAGTGGGGGCTGGTCCACATGAAAGGGAGTACGCGGCTTAGTTGGGTCTTGTTTAAGGTAAAATTGCCTCAAATTCAATTAAATTAATGCAGTACCCTAGACGTTCTTTTACTCGAATATCGTGTAGCTACAATGAGACACAATAATGAGTATCTAAGGTTACACTAAGAGCATATGGGTTTTCTTGCATGTCTGAGAGATGTTTGTGACCTTGGGTAAAAGGTAACTACTGGTGTGGTGCTCCCACCTCGAAGCAACAACGAGGTATATTAAGACATATAATTGTCGCACATTAATTCAAATTGAATCCAAGTTAATCCTAGTCTCTCATTTTATTTCAAATTAAACCCTAAATTGGTCGAGGGGGTTTATAATCTACCCTCCTTAGAGCATTTTATCCTCAAATTTTAAACATACGTATGGTAAGAACTACCGACTAAATTTAAAATGCTATTACGTACCTAGTCCTTCGAAGAGATGGGGGTAGCGTTGTCGAATATTCTCCTCGAGTTCCCAGGTCGACTTGCCTGGTGCATGATGTCTCCATGCGACACGGACTAGGGGGATAGTTTGACCCCGCAATACCTTCTCACTTTTGTCTAGAATCTCCACAGGCTCCTCTTGGTATGATAAGCTCGGGCCGATTGTGATCTTTGAATGTCAAGTACTTGACTCAGATCTGGCATGTACCTCCGCAACTGGGATACATGGAAGACGTCATGTACTCCCTCCAAGGTCTGTGGCAAGGCTAACCTATAAGCAACCTCTCTGACGCATTCTAACACATCGAATGGTCCGATGTACCTCGAACTCAGGTTTCCTCTACCTCCAAATCTGATAAGTCCCTCGAGTAGGTGAGATCTTTAGAAATACATAATCTCCAACCTGAAACTCTAGGGGTCGTCGGTGTGCATTTGACCAATATTTCTGTCTGTCCTGTGCGGCTCGTAGGTGCCCTTGGATCTTCTTTACCTTCTCCACTGTATGAACAACCAACTCTAGCCCAAGAATCTGTCTCTCTCCTATACGCTCTAACATACTGGGGAACGATACTTTCTTCTATACAACGCTTCATAGGGAGCCATCTGGATGCTTGCTTGAAAGCTGTTGTTATAGAAAAATTTGACCAAGTATAAATGGTCCTCCTATAATCCTCCAAAATCGAGCATGCACGCTCTTAACATATCTTCCAATGTCTGAATGGTGTGCTCGGACTGGCCATCTGTCTGTGGATGATACGATATGCTAAACTTCAGGTGGGTACAGAGACTCTCTTGCATACTCCGCTAAAAGTAAGATATAAACCTCGTATCCCTGTCAGATATGATGCTAACTGGTACTCCATGCAGTCATACAATCTCTCTCATATTTATATCTGCTAAGACCTCTGTGGATTGCCCAACTCTAAAGGGTAAAAAGTGTGCGGACTTGGTGAGTCTATCTATAATTACCTATACTGCATTGCGACCATTAGGACTCCTCGGAAAGCCCGTAACCAAGTCCATATTGATATGCTCCCATTTCTACTCCGGTATAGAGATTGAGTTCACTATAGAGTTGACTCCAAGAGCCGAGCCAGTTACTTCCTCCATTTACAAACTAGCACCGAAGGAGTTGGTTGAGTTGAAAGTCCAAGTTGATGATCTCTTAGATAAGGGTTTCATACAGGCTAGTGTATCTCCATAGGGAGCACCCATTTTATTTGTACTGAAGAAGGACGGGATGGTATGCTTGTGTATCGATTGCAGGACGTTAAATGCTGTAAAGATAAAGAACAAGTATCCACTGCAACGCATCAATAATTTATTTGATCAACTTAGTGGTGCATGTGTATTCTCCAAGATCGATCTCAGATTCGATTATTATCAGATCAAGGTACGGAGAGAGGACATCCTATAGATGGCTTTTCGGATAAAGTATGGGCACTATGAGTTTTTAGTTATGCCGTTTGGTTTAACCAACACGCCAGTAGTATTTATGAGCTTGATAAATAGTGTTTTCCACCAGTACCTAGATAAGTTCATGGTGGTATTTATCGACGACATCTTGGTGTATTCCAAGAGCCAGGAGGAGCATGAGAGACATCTCAGGATTTTGTTGGAGACGCTAAGACAGGAGAGGCTATACACCAAGCTCAGCAAATGTGAGTTATGTTTGGATAGAGTACCATTTCTGGGACACATAATCACCGGAGATGGACTATCTGTTGACCCAGAGAAGATAGCTGCAGTAGAGACATGGCCAACCCCTACATCAGTTACAGAGGTTAGGAGTTTTCTTGAACTTGTCGAATATTATCGGAGGTTCATAGAAAACTTCTCGAGGATCGCTGTGCCTATGACGTGACTAATGCATAAAGGCAAGGAGTTTATCTGGACCAACGAGTGTCAGATGGCTTTCTATGAGCTGAAGAAGCGTCTGACATCAGCACCGATTTTGACACTACCTTCAGGATCAGGAGGATTTGTAGTGTACAGTAATGCATCTTGGAGCGGATTAGGTTGTGTACTGATGCAACACGGCAAAGTAATAGCCTACACATCGAGATAGTTGAGAGTTCATGAGAAGAACTATCCAACGCATGATCTAGAGCTAGCTGCAGTGATATTTGCACTAAAGCTATGGCGACACTACCTTTATGGTGAGCGTGTTAAGATTTACACAGATCATAAAAGTCTGAAGTATGTCTATACACAGAAGAAGTTTAATATGAGACAGAGGCGCTGGCTAGAGTTGATGATAGATTATGATATTGAGTTACAGTACCACCCTGGCAAGGCGAATATAGTAGCAGATGCCTTAAGCAGGAAGCCCATGGCCTACTTTTTGATAACTCAACGGCAATTGTTAGAGGATCTCCAGGAGCTTGGGATAGAGATTGTATTGCCAGGCATGGATGGACAGATGGCCAGTCTCGAGGTTCAGTCTACATTGATTGAGAGGATCAAGGCAGTCCTACCTACAGATGCGAGATTTTGACATCTATGAGAGAGGACAGAGGCCGACATGCAGACAGAACTCATGACTCATGAAGATAGAATATTGAGGTATGGAGATCGTCTATACGTTCTAAGTGGTGAGCTATGCCAGGAGTTGATGACCGAGGCTCATAGCTCGATTAATTCTCTTCATCCCGAGGATACGAAGATGTACCGAGATTTGAGGCAACATTTTTGGTGGCATGGGATGAAGAAAGAGATTGCAAGATTCATGGCGAGATGTTTAGTCTATCAGCAAGTCAAGGCTGAACATCAGAGGACTGTAGAACTATAGCAATCGCTTCCTATTCCCGAGTGGAAGTGGAAATACTTTACCATGGACTTCGTCACAGGATTCCCACGGAGCCCTAGCGGGATGGATGCAGTTTGGATTGTCGTAGACAAACTCACCAAGTCTGCACATTTCTTAGCCTTTAGAGTTGGGCATTCCACGAAGATATTAGCTGACATATATATGAGGCAGATAGTACGACTATATGGAGTTCCTGTCAGTATTATATCGGATCGTGATTCCAGATTCAAATCATATTTTTGGCGGAGTATGTAGGAGAGTCTAGGAACTCGTCTCAAGTTCAGTACTGCATATCATCCACAGACTGATGGCCAGTCAGAGCGCACGATACAGATATTAGAGGATATATTGAGAGCATGCATGATCAATTTGGAAGGATCTTGCGAGGACCATCTACACTTAGTAGAATTCTCCTACAATAACAGCTACCAGCATCTTATGAGGTACTGTACGGCGAGAAATATAGGTTACCAGTATATTGGAGTGACATGTGAGAGCGTCAGATACTTGGTCCAGAATTGGTGACACGAACAATGGAGAAAGTCAAGCAGATTCAGAGCCACCTGCGTGCAGTACAGGACAGACAGAAATATTGGACAGATGTGCACCGTAGACCTTTGGAGTTCAAGGAAGGTGACCATATATTTTTAAAGATATTGCCTACTCGTGGTACCATCAGATTTGGAGGCAGAGACAAGCTGAGTCCGAGGTACATCGGACCTTTTGACATCTTGGAACGAGTTGGCAAAGTGACATATCGTCTTGCATTGCCTCCACTATTAGAAAGAGTGCATGACATATTTTATGTATCACAGTTGAGGAGATACGTGGCAGACCCTAGCCACGTGCTTGATCATTTGGAGATTACAGTCGAGCCTAATTTATCTTACGTAGAGCAGCAAGTGGAGATACTCGATCACAGTGAAAAGACTTTGAGAGGTCAGACTATTCGACTGGTCAGAGTTGCATGAAGCATCATTCGCCAGGCGAGTCAACCTGAGAGTGCGAGGATTCCATTCGACTGCATTTTCCATATTTATTTGAGGACCAAGGTATGAATTTATGTACCGTATTTGATTACTAGTTGTTTTTAAATTCTCTTAGCTATTATCGTGCTTTATTTTTAATTTCGAGAACGAATTTTTTCTAAGTTAGGAAGAATGTAAACTCCCCTCAATTATTTCTATAAATAGTCTGGTATGGGATGAAAAATTTTGGTATAGCAGCAATTGATTGAGGTTTAGGGTAAGGTTACAGCTGTCTATTTTTAAATTAAACCCTTGGCGCACACTACCGTTGTTGAAATATTCGGAGCCCAACATCAGCCTATAAATTCTAATAAGTTATTGCATTCTTGATGACACGCCAATTTAGGTACTGGACTTTTCCGTCCCTCAAAATTAAATCATTTGTGCCTAAATTAATTGCACAATTTCCCGTATCCAAAATCCTATATTTAATCCCGTGTCGCGCACCTGTGTCATTGCCATCTAATTTTAGACACCAGCTCAACCCATTGAGCCGGACCAATGAAAGGGTCCAAGACTGACACTAAGCCTACACCATTCATGACCTTTGTGTCACTCTCAATTGAGGTCCCATATGCCCCCATTTAATTTAAGAGCACATGACCATTTTTATTCTAATTAAATTGGGGATACCAACTTTGACTAATCCTATTTTAATCCCTATTTGATTCTAATGCCCATTTTATTAAGCCCATGCCAAACACAAAACACCCTCTCACCCTACAAAATACCAAACAACAATTCTTCCATAATTTTTCCATCATTTTATGTATTTGTGCTAATACCGAAACTTAAGGGGCTAAATTATAAATATTGTGACATGTGGCATACCCTCATTGGTCAAGGCCAAATGGAGAAGACACTCCACTCTCTGACCGGTCAAGCCTCCCTCCCTCTCTCATTTGCATGAAAAAATTATTTTTTTCATGTGAAATCTCTACCACCCAATTGAATTGGGCCAATCCTCACCATCCAATCCTTACACCACTCCCTATATAATGTCTCAATCACTATACACAACCCATGCCAGCCCTAATCCCCAAAACCTACGGAATACAACCCCCTCTCTCTCTCATCCCTCTTCTCCATACTAAACTGAATCCTCCCATTCTCTTCTTCTTCTTCCTTTCTTCTTTTCCTTCTTCCTTTCTTCTCCTTCCTTGGAGAAATGACCTCCGGCCGAGATTCTTGCTCCTCCACCGGCTACTGACGACGCCGGCGTTCCAATGAGCCAGCCACTCCACGAGTTGACGACACTGGCGTTCCCACGAGTCGTCTCCTACGAGCCCATACCGCTGTCCACACTTCAGCCATCCACAGCTCAACCAACCGATTGCTGCTATTAGCTCCGGCCAGCAGTTCCTCCCCTGCACCTCCAGTCTTCTTCGGCCACTCGAACCCCCATTCTACTACCGCCTCCACCAGCTATGTCAGCTCTACCATATTCTCCGGCAAGATCCCTCTCTGGCCGCACCTCTTTATTGCCACCATAGCCACAACCTCCACCTCCATAGTACATCCCCCGCACCTCCAGCTTTACGCCATTACCGCCACCTTGACTGCCATTCTCCGGCCGAGCACTTCCTCCACCACCACAAACCATTGCACCACCACCTCCACCTCCTTAGATCACCACTAGCACCACCCCACGACCACCCTCCACCACCAGTACCACCACTTCACTCCGGCCAGCAACCCCCCACGCCGTCGAGGTATACCCCTCACCCTCTACCTATATGCTTTAGTATTTTTATTTTTATTTAGTTAAATTAGCTTTAGGGGTATAGTGTGCATGTGAAAATCATAGGGTTTTTAATATGCAAATGGAAGTGAATGATTTTAGATTTAGTTTAGGGTTTAAATATGCTTTATTGAGTTTGAGGTTTGAATGCATCGAGATTTAGTGTTTATTACATTGTTTTTACATGTATGTTAATTATCCTTGATGAGAAGGTAATTGATGGTGAAGGGGTGGTGATATCATTAAGATGTTCATTATTTTAAGGATTTGATTACTAGTGACAAAATTGATTGAGGAATACAAATATGTAATTATGAACCATACATAAGATAAAGAGTTAATTGAAGAGTAGTTTATAAGGTGAAATAATAATAAAGGTTATAAAGGAAGGCCTAATAATTAATGAGTAATTATTTTGAAGAAAACATATGTTTAGCAATGGGTCCTGCTCCTGGATATCGTGATTGAGGTTGGATTTGATGATATTGTACAGGGGATTAGTTGAGTAGATGTAACGTACTCTGAGTCAACCTTAGTCAACCCTCTAGGGTCGTATCCCTGTGAGTTGTAGCTGAGTCTGAGCATATGTTTAGACATGTGTCACATCCCTGTTTAGCACATAATAGTTTATTGATTGAGTTGTATCTCGTCTCTAGGTACTACGGGACCTGCGGACTTGGACGTGGTACCAGATCCCCATCTTCAGCAGTCGGATGCAGTCAAGTGTACCTTGCCACCCTGTATTTTAGTTACAGATATTTTATTGCTTTATTATATACATTATGTACGTATTTGTTTACGATCGATACTTCACGTCCGGATCACAACCGGGTGCAGATGTTCGTCGCAACGTATTATAATAAATACTAGATATTCATAACACCTCGATGTACGTACCTGAGTACATCGTCACCCCAGGACATATTTATACACTGTTATCATGCCAAATTTTTGGTATCCTGATACTTCCATCATGACCAGAGACTGGAACGACTTTAGGGTCGCATTTGTTGATAGTATTTCTGTGCGAAGAGACTGCTAGATAGAGGTTCAGGTTCAGCGCACAATCGTTGAACGCTTGGGAAGGGAAAGACAGTTACTAGACGTTTGGGCTCCTATGCACGCGCTTATATATGTATATGTACTATTTCTATAGTGATCATGTATCTAGTATAGCTGTATCACCCGTGTGACTCTTTGCCTGGAGCTGCGGTGCGTCCCGTATGTTTTTGTGTCCGAAGCTACGATTTTATTTTGGATAGCCCACGCGTTGAACATTGTCTTTAAACTATATCTCACTTGTTTGGTTATGATAGATTACCCTGTCATTGCACTTGTACTTTCTGTTATACTTGGTATGCTGTATTTTTGTACCTTGCTATGTCCCTCTGAGGACCTGGTTCCCTTTCAGGTTTAGGCGAGGAGAATTATCCAGAGGAGTACGGTCCGGGTACGTATCCAGCAGCAGGACCCATTGCCGAGGACGAGGTTATCCCCGAGGACTTTGCCTGATCACTGGTAGTGACTCTTTTCTTGGAACGGTATTACTATCTAGCTATCTGATGTCGTTCCAAGTTATCTTATTGCTTGATTTTATTCCAGTATTTTATACTAGCAGGTTTGTTCCCGTGTGACTACTCTAGTTTTTGTACTATGATACAGTATCTCATGATATTTCTTTTTTGCACATTAGTTGTTATAATTACCTCTACATGATCTTATATCTGTTGTTTTTGGATGAGATTTATATTGACTATTTATGTGTTATGTGTTGGGTTATTCATTATATTTTACCGCTTAGGTGCACTCCGACGGGCCCATTAGATTGGAATGCCCGCCGAAGTATGCTGCTGGCCTTTGCCACGTGACTCGGTTCCTTATCTTTGGAACGGGGGCGTGACATTTATAGTATTGTTTTACCTGATTCTAGATACAATGGATACATATATTGGTATTGTATGGATTTATTTTTGTGAGATACAAATTTTAGGCCTATTGACTCTTTTTTTGGACTAATGAATTACTGGACTAATATATTTTTTGGCCTGTTGACATCTTCTGGACATTTGAGATTAGTCGTGTCTGGACTTAGATCTATAAGTACTAGTCGGGCGGAGAAATACCTAGAAGACGTGTGAACATTTCCTTTGATCCCATGGTCTTTCTGGAATAATAGCAGCTACACACGACACATGTGGTTTGCCGGATATTATCCCCTAGCCGTTCACATGTTAACTTAGGATTTCAAAATACTAGTTAGATGCAATCATTCTGGATTAATCTATACTTGCTGATTGTATACTTGCATGACAGGTTTTCTAGTTCACATATATGTCTGTCTTTACATGCTTCTCTGTTCTTCTTTCTTGTCTTTCATTATTTCTTTATTTAACTGTTGCTTTATAATGTACCCTATTATATTATTATATGCTTATCAAGTATTTTATAACTATTTAATGTTTATAGTACTTGTCAATTAACTGGAACTGTTATTAGGTTGTACTCGTTCTATCCTGACTGGGTAAACATTTTAGGTAACTTGCTATCTTGCTCATTGGATTTGGTTGGTGATCGAGATGCTTGTGGAGGCTAATATTAGAATTTATATATTTTAGCAACTTCTTTGGATTTGATGTTTAGCGGGTTTATTCTCGAGTTATGATTTAATTGTAAATTAAGAATCTTGTAAAATTATGTAAATATTGTAAATGAGCAATAGATTTGAATTTGTATTGTCTATTTGGATTGATGGACCATTATTATAATAGCCAGCGTACTACCATCGATGTTGCAGCATAGGCTGGGCTTGGCTACGTACCCATATCTAAAAAGTAGGTGCGGGTCATGACAACTGCTGCTCCTCAAGCGAACTTAAACTCTGGCTCTCCTGGCGGCTGAAAAAAAACTCTGCCTCCATAATAATCGATACTAGCATGGTGCCTACTTAACCAATCCATCCTGAGTACTATGTCGTAGCTCGAAAGTGGTATTACGAGTAGACAGGTGCTCAACTCTCAGCCTCCCAGAGAAACCCTTTGATCCTTGCAAACATCACTCACCAGGATAATGTCACCCCCGATCATGATCTTGCAAGTCCTCACTAATGCTTCAGTCTCAAAATGATGCTTCAAAGCAAAAGATACAGATACAAAGCTATGCGAAGCACCATAATCAAATAAAGCATGAGCGAGAAGAGAATCAAGTAAGGATGAACCTGAGATAACATCTTAGACTGGCTCCTCCTCCTCGACCGTTATGGCAAAAGTTTGCCTATGACGTTGAGTACCTCTCTGCTACTACTGGTGCTGAGCAAACCGCTGCTGCCGTGGCAGTAATGGAGGTCCCCTCTGTTATTCCGCTGGTGGTCTCGCTGGTGCACTCTGTGCTTGGATTCCGCTCTGACCTGTTCGAACGGGAGCTAGAACACAATCTTGCAACTTATGGCCTGCCTCCCCAAAATAGAGAGACACCCCAAGCCTCTTCCTATAGATCTCATGTGTATGTCCAATCGTTCCACAGTGAGTGCACTGTGGGGCATGCTGGGCTGGGCTTGGGTCCTGATGTACCTGATGTACCGGTGCTCAGAATGGTGCCTGAAACTGTTGTCTCAATTGCTGCTGAAAGTGCCTCTGTTGCTACTGATAAAAGTGAGGCCGCTTTGATGGGCCCGCACTACTACTAGCCCCTGAATGATCTCTCATCCTCTTGTAGCCGAGCTCTAAATCATCCTCTTCCTGTTGTGCCTCCTCTAGAATCTCCTCAAATGTAGCAATACGGTGTCTGCTAGTATAAGATTTAATCTCCCTGCTCAGACCTTTTCTAAAATTTTGGGCCTTTCCCCAGGGTTTCTGCCCCTCCATGAAGTGAACCAATCTGCAGTACTCCACTGCATACTCATCCACCATCATAATTCCCTAGACGATGTACTAAAACTGGTTCTCTAGAGATGTCAGAGCCATATCTTGGAAGAACTTTTCCTTGAAAAGCTCCTTAAAATCTTCCCAAGTAAGTCTTGGCACTGAGATCCTGGGGTCCGTCATGAACCAAATCAATCCGATGTCAAAAATCATGCTTTCTACGGCCTCTACCTGCAACCTCTCTGGAATCTGCACCAGCCGCAAGTTCCTCTCAATATCTTCTATCCAATCATCAGCATAAATAATCCCCTAAGTGCCTTTAAAGTCCTTCGGCCCCATCCTCTTGAAGTCTATGATAGTCCCGGGCCTCGGTTGCTGCAGGGTGAACTAAGGTGGAGCTACTTGTGGCTGGACCAAGGCAACCCTCTCGACTACGGCAAGTGCTAGCCGGTTGGCATTCTCAATGCCCTACCTCATAACCTCTGACTGGCAGTGCTGGGCCTCTATCATCTGTTGAAAGAGCGCAAACACCTACTTCTGATCAACTGTGGGTGGTGGAGGTGGAAGCTCCTCCGAGACTGTTAGCACTGTCCTCTGTACTTGAGGAGGAGCACCTATGAAAGCTGCTACAAAATGCCTACCTGGACCAGTGAATCAACCTCTGAACTGAAGTTGCTAGAACAGTATATGCTGGTGCTGCCCTCAGAGGCGATAAAGTGATCGACCTCGCTGACACAGAGCCTAAGCGTTGGGAACGTATCTTCGACGGCATCCTAAAGATAGATTGAAATAAAAGAATCAATATTAAGTAAGATATGGTATCATCATGAAAGGACAAAATTATTAAAAATAAAGCAAGCATTCAAATCGATAAGGATAGCAAAATAGATATTTGGAAATATTCCCTAGTTGTGATTGAGTATACTCTCAGCCTATATCCTATATCAGAAATCAGGCTCGTAGCAGTATCTCAGACTTAGAGTACTACTACAATATCGTACTACTTGCAATCTCTTGAAGTCCTACATGGGCCTCCACTAAAAATGTGCCACAATCTGCACCCTGAATAAGGGCACAATTGGTGAACAACATCCAGCCTACGATGCACCATCGTCATTAGAACGATGTCTGGGTCAACATAACTATCTACACATCTCACACAATATATACATAAGGTACCTGTCATGCTATCTCAACTCTAAATGGAGGGTTATATGATAAAATGGTAATGGTAAACAAAACTCAATCACAAAAAAAAATAGAGGAAGAATGGCACAATATGGGATAGAAGTAAAAGAAATGCAAGAGTCTCAATACAAGTCCAAACTCAACATAAGTCTCAAAATAATAATAATACATGCTATGAAATTTTCTGAAGTTTTTCGTGATCAGGACAACTTTCTCATCTTGAGACTCATTGTCGTCAGAGTTATAGTTGGTAACCTTTTTATGATGTGCCTTAAGATCAATCGTCTTCTCCTTGAGAATGAGTTCTTTAAATTCCTTGAGATCTAGCTCGTGAGTCATCAACTTGCCCATGAGCATCTCGAGGGTCATCATGGTGAGATCATTTCCTTCTATATTTGTAGTGGCCTTGGGAATCCAGTTCTTGGTGAGTCCGCTATGTACTTTATGAATCTTTTCATGATTACTGTACTCCTTGCCAAGAGATAATAGAGGGTTGACGAAGTCGAGGAATCTCATAAACATTGGAGTGATCGTCTCATTTTGCTTCATCTTGAATGCTTCATACTCTTGTGTTAGATGAATTATTTTTGATTCCTTCACTTGAGAGGTTCCTTCATAAATGACCTTAAGAAGTTTCTATACTTCGTGCGATATTCCGAAAGTGGAGACCCTGTTAAATTTAATTCTGTCTACAGCACAAAATAGAGCATTAATAGCTTTAGCATCAAGACTAACTTTTTTTGGTGTTTGTGTATTTATCATAAGATTTCTTTACAAGGTTACCATCTATAACTATTCTAGATGGCTTCTTGTATCCTTCTACTACTACAGCCCAAAGGTCAAAATCAAGTGACTTTAGGTAGAAGCTCTTCCAGTATGTATAGTTAGTACCATCAAATAAGGGTGGTCTATTTGTGGGTTGGCCTTCACCATTATTGGTGTGGATAGATCTAACAGTTTCCATAAGTATCTTAGAATGTTAAGCCAAATATCAAGAGAAATAGCTCTAATACCAATTAAAGGAACAATTAGGATCAGAAACTAAATAAGAGACTACCTGGTCTGATACCAATTGAAGAATCGTAAGTAACTCTAGGGTGGTGAATAGAGTATAGTAGAATAATCTATCCAATTAAAGATTATTAGAATGAAGGCAGCTGCTAACTAACAGTATATATAAAGACAGTAAAGCAAAGCAGTAAAGTAGAGAGAGAAAGCAAATATAAATACCAAGATGTATATTGATTTCTCTCTGAGAGGACTAGTCCAGTCCCGTGAACTCAAGCTCAAAGTTTTATTCACTATAATCACCAATAGTGAATCACAAACTTTGATCTGAAGGCTTGCCACTTTTTTATACCATGAGGTTTGATCCGAAGTCTCGCAACTTCACAGCAAGAGAGAGAGAGAGAGAGAGAGAGAGAGTAACTGGTGGAACAATCTCTTCACAACTCTATAGACTTCTAGACCGAGATCGCACTTGGCACTAGGAAGGCTAGGGAGTTGCTCTTGGAGATAGAAAAGTTAAGGCTTAGATGTTTTCTTATAATAGGATAGAAGATATAAGATTAGTTGAGTGAGTAGGAATGTAGAAATCCAATCCAATTTATATTATGTTGGCAATTAAAATTCGGCTAGAATTTGGATGGGTTTAACTCAAATTTCTAATCGTTGGGCCAGGAAATCAGGAACTTATTGAACTGGTTGATTTTATACCAAAAGGGTAACTAAGTTCAGTCCGAGTTCGACATGAATTCGGCCCGAGTTCGATTCCTACGTATGGTAGACTTTGTTAATAAATTTGGCCTTATTTGTTGGATAGGTTCTTTGGTTTATTTGAGTAGACTAGGTATCTGGGTATAGTTACTTTGATTTGCCAGTGCAACTCAGCATAAATTAATCCTAGACTCAAATAAATAAAATATTATATTTGAATAGATGCAATACAGACGATAAGTAATAGCAAAGTTGATGCTTCAGATTATTACATATCAATACGTGGTTTAGTTAACTATCAAAATCAAGTTAACTGAGACCAGATAGGCCAACAAAGATGTTACTCAATATCCGAGCTTGCGTCACATACACCTAGATATGAATGGTATATCAAATTCTGTGTAATAAAATGTTAATGAGCTACAATACATTGAACATGCTCTTCTAGGCCATTTCTAGGTCATTCTAGTTAAACTAGGCCAAACTAGATCCTCACTAAGGTTTTAGGCTCATAATAATCATTAATTAGCTAATCTAACTTATAATAACTATACTAGATCATTACCTTAGTGTATAGGTGATACCATGGCTAATATCTATACTAATAGTATAACTACCAATAATCACAATATCTTAGCCTACAACACACACACACACACACACACACACACACACATATATATATATATATATATATATATATATATATATATATATATATATATATATATATATATATATATATATATACCTCAAAAGTGTTAACTAATTGATAACACTAACTCTCATACCATATATAACTGATATACATAATGATAACTAACTAATATATAATACCATGTATCTAATACCTTGCTCTAATATATATATTACTAGTACCTCAATTGACATCTAGCCTGCAGATCCCCTACAAACCTGCCTATCCTAATAGTCCCAAATACCTCATCTCACCTACTGCCACTTATCTTAGACATATAAATACACCTATAAGCACTCACTAACACACACTGCTACCTGGGTGTATCAGACAAACTTGACTGATCTACTGATACCTCATTATTCTATTCTTATTCTTTACATCCATCCCTATATATTGATGTTGCCCGTACCCCATGTCACAGTGTACTGCCACTAGATGGAACTATGTAGTGCTCACAGTTTCTGTCCGATTTTCCCCCTTATATTATCAGTTCCGAACTCCGTCACACCAATACTTCCACGACCACTTCCAGACCCTCCCTGTTCCTCGGCTACTTTAAGGCAACAAAAGGGGACAGGCTCGCAAGAACCAAAGGGAACTAGCTGCTCGCAGGCCTGGTCACATAATTACTCAACCCAGACTGTAATGCATAAAGTCTTGAACCCCACAGCAAACTTTTTCTTGCATTGTTATATCAGTTGCATCTATATACTGCTGCAATAATACAAGAAATTCATCGGATGATTCCTTTCCTATCTCTATATCTCACTTACACCTCAAGCTCATTGGAAACACTCACTTGAAATTACTTTCCCCCAAATTTGAATGCTACTGCTGCTATTTCTTACACTTTATCCCCTTATTTTCATATCTACGGATATTGTAGTCATGCCTTAAACAGATACCCTACCTTAACACATATGTATAAGTGTGCATCACAACAATCTTCCACCTCTAATCAAATACATGATCACTAATGTTCCTGATGCATTCAACTTCCTAAAGATTTGTTGTGAACCACTGTATCCTTTAAACCCATCAGTTCACAGTCCAACACCACTACACATAACCAAAATGACACCACAGAAGTCTACAGGTGTGGTTTTCAGTTGCTCGAGTGGGCTTGCAATACCCAGTAGGCACAGTCGCACTGTAACTGATCCTCACTCCACAAGTAAACCAATCACATACTAACTCAACCAACACTGTCATAGTATATATATATATATATATATATATATATATATATATATCAACCAAAAGTATAGCAATATACACATATAGATAAAATATACTAAAATAATGCATTAACCCAAACACTAGGTGTGCAAATTAGGATATTCAAATATAAATCTATGATACTCAACCAATAGGAATACCAAAACCCTAAATACTCCTTGTTAATCATATAGACATATAAAATGCATAAAAATATAACTAATACAACTTGTTACGTGGATTTAAAGTGAATTGCACAAAATTACCCAAAATTGAGCTATGTATCACACGGTATCACAAAATACCATGATACGGCCTATACGTATCCATTTATGGATACATATCTAGTCCACAACTCCGATCTAAGTCTAATTAAACCAAATTGGTCTCATAACACACACTTGATATGTCAATATCGTAATTCCCCCAAAATACATATAAAAATCTATATAGAAGTCACAATACACCACCAAAAAGCCTAGAACTTCTTCTTATAGGTAGCCATATACCATGGGAAGGTTCCTAATGGTCAAATGGATGATTTAGAAGCTAGAATAAAGGTAAATTTAGAATTATACCTATTAGAAAATGGATTCCCAAAAAATACATAATGGACACGATCCGGACACAAGCTCCTTGTCAAAAGCTTCCTCTCCAAGTGCCCCTTCCAAATCCAAGATCCAATGCTCCTTGAGTGATAAAAATGGGAGAGAATATGAATGAATTAAGAGAGATTTATGGAGGAATGGAGTGAATTGAGGATCTAGAAAAGAATACAAATAAAAAGGAAAGAGAGAATGAAAGGCCCTAATAGTGGCTGGCCACTTCTTCCCTTCTCCAACCAACTAGTAATTGTCTAATATGCCCCTACTTATTAGTTATGGAGAGGATTAGGGAAGGGCTAAATTGAAAAGCTTCTAATCTAATATAAATTAGTCTAATCCTTCTAACTAACTATGGAAATGGATCTAACTTGGGCCTAGTCCAATGTTGACTCAATTATTGTCATGACAAGTCTAATTGGGTTCACAAGTGTCAAGTATAACTAATAGGCTAGGCCACTAATTAATGAATAATAGCACAACCATAAATATTAATTAGTAGTGCAATAGAAATAATTATTAATTATTAAAAAATAATTATATGTAAATTTTCTAAAATACCCTCATATAGAAATATGGTAGTTACAAAAGCTCATTTATCATTATTTACACCGATTGACATGATATTCATATCTAGGTGAGTGTGACACCAGCTCAGATACTGATATATACTATTTTCTCAGGACCATAGGCGAGTACATTCTCTAATAGTTTTCTTATTTGATAGTCTATATGTTTTATGTATTTAGTATTGAGATTTTTCTGACACGATGGTTACACGGATTGGTAAACATGAATCTTGGTCATGAGATATTATTATTGTGATGACTTAGTGATTGGTGTGTCATAATTTTTGATTACTCAATAATTACCGTGATATCTTAGTGATTATATAGACCGTGATCATAGTGCAAGATATTATAGACCATGCAGTATGGAATACGGGTTATAACGTGTCATAATTTGGATCTGTGTACTAGTCAGGGGTTGAAGAAGTTTTAGTGGATATGTGATCATACCATATAGCCTGTGATTTAGTATAGTCTGTGATAGTTAGCAGATCATGCAACTCATGTGTGATCACGCTAGCTCTCCTTTTATTTATAGCCCGTGTCAGGCCCAAGCCGATCACATTATCTTACGAATATTTTAAGGCATATTTTTTATATTATTTTCTTTATTTCAGTTCATTACATTAATGTTTCTAACAATATTATTCTCATATTATTGCCATTATTTACCATGATACTCTTTCTCATGATATTTGCTAGTTCAGTTACTTACATCACTTATTTTTATTGCTATTATTATTTCATAGTTTATTTCAATTACTGAAACTGCTATTGGGTTCTACTTTACTCCAATCCTGACTGAATATATTTTTCAAATAATTTATAAGAGGGATGGTGTCCTATTTACTATGGGCCACAGGATGGTGAGCCACTTGAGTTAGCACCCGTAGAGCCTATTGAGATAGTACCATCAGTCGATGAAACTTAGCTAGTTCATTTATGATTTTGTATATGTCAGTTAGATACTTTTGGCATGTATTATATTTGAGATCATTGAGTTATGATTAGACTATTGGACTTGTGATGTATTATGACTTTGTATTTTTTCCTTCTCTACCATATCGTGACATATCTTCCTCTAGTTTATTATTGTGATTAAGTATTATTTACCATTATCATATTGTTCTCAATTTGGGAGGTGAGATATCTCGACAGGTTTATTATATATATTGTGTAAGATATTTAGATAGTATTATTGACCTAGACAGTATTCTACCGTCGATTCTGCGACATAGGCTAGACTTACCTACGTACTCGTGCCCGTACACCAGGTGTAGGTCGTGACATATTTTTGTGGTAGCCCATGGAGATCTTATTAGTAGTATTTAGACTTAGAGTATTACTACAAGTCTGCTGGAGGATATAGAATATAGATGAGACGATACTCAATCACTACTAGGAACATTTCCAATATAATTGAATATGTTATCTTTATCATTAAGAATAATGGCTTTCTTTAAAATATTACTGTCCTTTCTTGATGCTATCATATCTTGCTCAATATTGATTCCTTTATCTAAATCTATCTTCAGGATATTACCGAAGACCCGATTGCAGCTCTCTATAGCAGTTTCGGCGAGGTCAGTTACTTCATCACATCAGATAGAGACAACAGCTACTATTCTGTCTTCTTTCGCTCAGAGAGTCGTCTCAATGGTCCAGGTAAAGATTTTAGCAACAGCTTTTAGGCGTGCTCCACCACCAATTTCATGGGCTGTTCCAGCAGTCACGGAGGACCTTCTACCCCCGCCACTCATGCCAGCATACGGGACACAAATATTTGCATTTTCTAGGAGATGATGGAAGTGCAGCAGAGGCAGACAGATATTCGATGTCAGAGCATCGAGAGTGCTCACCATTTAGCATTATCAGTTGTGGAGAAGGTAGAGCTTATTTAGCTAAATATTGTACCATCTTTTTCTATCCTAGACTAGCCAAGACCGGGTACCATTATAGATTTTAAGAGGATGGGTCCCAATGACTTTAAGGGCATGGAAGAAATCTTGTACGCCGATGATTGGATCGAGGATGAAGAGAGGACCCTACGGCTAGCACAAATTCCAGAGTGTCTACAATTGGAGGCAGCTGGAAGCCAGATATTCGATATTGATCTGACATGGTTTCATACAGACCCGAGGATCGCAGTGCCAAGACTGACTTGGAAAGCTTTTAAAGAGCTTTTCAAGGAGAAGTTCTTTTCGGACGTGGCTCTGAGCAATCTAGAGAGCCAGTTCCTAGACCTCGTCCAGGGAAGCATAACGGTGGACGAGTACGCAGCGGAGTTCTACAGATTTGGCAGATTTATAGAGGGGCAAAATCCTCTACGAAAGACCAGGAAGTTTTGAAAGGGTTTGATCAGGAAGGTCAAATCTCTCACTAGGGGACACCGTACAGTAACATTCAAGAAGATCCTGATAGATTCACAGAGGGCTGAGGATGACTTGGAGCTCAAATCCAAGAGGATAAAAGGCATATCATGTGGAGCTAGCAGTAGTGCAATCCAGCTAAATGACCCTATTTCTCGCAGCAAAGGACCTTACAGCCGCAGCGACAATATTTTTATGCACTATTTTGAGCACCAGTACAGCTGACATACCAGGTACCGAGATAGACAAAACAAACCCCATAGTGTATATACTGTGGGAAGATTTGACATAAACAAAAGGTTTGTAAGAAGAGGCTTGGAGTATACCTCTATTGTGGAGAGCAAGGCCACCAGTTGAGGGAGTGTCTAGTAGCTCCAGTTCGAGTAGGCCAGGGAGCAGCACCGGCAAAGAGAGCACTAGTGAGGCCACCTGCGGGACAGCAGAGGGGACCTCCTTTACCGATTCAGTAGCAGCAGTTTATCCAGCACCAGCAGCAATAGAGAGGTACACCGCAAAGGCGAGCTTTTGCTATAAAAGTTGAGGAGGAGGAGGAGGAGACAGCTGGAGATATGATATCAGGTTCAATTCTTCTTAATTCTATTCCAGCTTATGCTTTATTTGATTCTAGTGCTTTTTATTCTTTTATATTTGTATCTTTTGCTCTTAAGAATCGACTAGAGTTTGAACATTTGGCTAGGACTTACAAGATAATGACTGGGGGTGGCATCATCCTTGTCAGTAATATTTGAAAGGATCAAAGAGTTGTACTGTGAGGCCAAGAATTGAGCACGTGCTTATTGGTAATGCCTCTTCTGAGCTACGAAATTGTACTCGGGATGGATTGGTTGAGTAGGTACTATGCTAGTATAGATTATCGTGGAGGTAGAGTTTTATTTCGACCGCCAGGAGAGCCAGAGTTTGAGATTGCCAAAGGAGCAATGGAGCAGAGCGAGGATGCCGTCTGTGGAGCTTTGATGGAAGAAAAGGAGTTGTCATATCCGTTGATAGCAGAGTTCATGAATAATTTTTTGGAGGATTTATCGGGTTTATCGCCAGACTGAGATGTTGAGTTCTATATATATTTGGTGTCAGACGCAGAGCCGATATCTTAGTACGTCTATAGAGTCAACAATAACGAACTGGTAGATTTAAAGAAGCAGGTGTATGAGTTGTTGGACAAAGGCTTCGTTCGATCCAGTTTATCACAATGGGGTGCTCCCGTACTGTTTGTATCAAAGAAGGATGGGTCAGTACGCATGTGTATCAACTCTAGGGCTTTAAACAACCTCACTATCAAGAACAAATATTTGCTACTGAGGATTGATGATCTCTTCGATCAGTTGAGCAGAGCGAAAGTATTTTCGAAGATAGACTAGAAGTCAAGTTACCACCAGGTAAAAGTGAAGAAAGAAGATATTCTGAAGACAGCTTTTCGGACTCGGTATGGCCAGTTTGATTTTATAGTGATGCCGTTTGGGTTGACCAATTCCCCGGTTGTATTCATGAATCTGATGAATAAGGCATTCCACCAGTATCTCGATAAGTTTGTGGTAGTATTTATTGAAGATATTCTACTGTATTCAAAGACCCCGGAGGAGCATGAGGAGCACCTAAGGATAGTTCTGGAGACTCTCAGGAAGGAGAAGCTTTATGGCAAGCTTTTGAAGTATGATTTATTTCTTGAAAAGATTGAATTCCTTGGTCATGTGATTAAAGGTGATCGAATCTCAGTGGACCCAAAGAAGATTTCAGTAGTGCAGTCTTGGGCTACTCTAAGTTCAGTAGCAAAATTAGGATTTTTTTGGGCTAGCAGGATATTATCGAAGGTTTGTATAGGACTTCTCCAGGATTGCATAGCCGATGATTAGGCTGACCATGAATGATGTGGAGTTTGTCTGGACAGAGGAGGGTCGTACCGCTTTTGAGGAGCTAAAAAAGAGATTGATGACAGCTCTAGTGTTGACGTTTCTATCAGGATTAGGTGGTTTCACTAATTATAGTGATGCTTCATGGAAGGGTTTAGGTTGTGTCTTGTAGTAGAACGGGAAGGTAATTGTCTATGCTTCCAGGTAATTACGTCCTCATAAGAAGAATTACCCTACCCATGATTTGGAGTTGGCAGGTCATCTTTTCTCTAAAGATGTAGAAATACTATATGTATGGAGTGCGTGTGGAGATCTTCACATACCTCAAGAGCTTAAAGTACGTTTTTACACAAAAAGAGTTAAATATGAGACAGCGGTGGTGATTGAAGTTGATGAAGGACTTTGACATATCATTACAGTACCATCCAGGGAAGGCCAATGTAGTCGTTGATGCCTTGAGCAAGTATCCAGTGGCTATGTACTTGACTACGGACATGAATGAATTAGCCAATCTTGAGAGCTTGGGTATTAAGGTGTTGGTACGTGGTGTCGAGATATAGATGTGGGAATTACAGATACAGTCAGAGCTGATGGACAAGATTTGAGCTACGTTGTATGACGATGAGTCTCTGAGGAGTATCAGAGCACAGGTTCAGATAGGATTATCTGAGGACTTCACTATTGCTGAGGATGGATCATTGCGGTACAGTATTAGGTTGTGTGTGCCAAGTGGGACATTGTACGAGAAGATTCTTCAAGAGACACATCAATCACAGTACTCTATACATCCAGTGCCAATAAGATGTATAGAGATCTGTCACGACCCGCACCCGGTTTAGGGGCACGAGAGCGTGGGTACGTCCAGCCTACGCCGCAGCATCGGCGGTAGAACGCTGTCTAGGTCAAGTACTATATAAACAATCTCACGCTAGTATCCAACTCCATAAGGAGACGTGGATATCATAAAATAAATCTAGAAATACTCAATCACAACTACAGCACGATAGGAAATGAAGAAATAAAAGAATACAGCACAAGCCTAATGATAACATACATACCTGCAATCCTTACTTCCAATCCCCAAGTGTCAGAAACCAGTCTACTAATGTCACAGTCTGGAAAAATATTTTCCAGTCAGGAAGGAGCAAAGTACATCTCTAAATAGCAGTTCTATATAAATGACATAAACTATGTAGCAGTTCTAGATGGAAACATACCAGATGCATGTATAAGTACGAGGAATGTACAATGAGAGAACTACTGGAAATACTGTAAGTAAATGCAGGAAAAGAAACAATATGTCCATGAGTAAGAATTCTATGACTAAGTGTGTGAGTACTAGCTTTAATATGTGATCGGCTTGGGAACTTGATCAGGCTGGTTACATGTGATTAGCTATGATTCACGAAGGCCAGGCTAACCGTTGGTTAGCTATGATGCATGTAGAGGTCAGGCTAATCACACGTAACAGCTATGAGGCACTGAGATGGTCAGGCCGCACCCGACGTGAGATGTGGGGTGAGCTATGATGCATGGAAAGTTGGGTATGATCACATATCTACACTAAAATACTCCCCAAACCCCCGACTGGTATAGTAGATCCAATCATGGTACGCTATGGCACAGGATTCCCTAGGAAGGTAGCAAATCTCCCCGGGAATTAGTGTCTGTACATGCACAAGATATCAAGGAAACAAGTCTCGTACAAGCTACACCATGAATAAGGAATAACATCTCATGACGAGATCCGTGTATACCAATCCGTGTAACCATCGTGTCAAGATCATGGATATTTACACTAGATACAGTGAACATAGGAGATATCATAAATTAGAAACTAATCAGAGAATGTACTCGCCTTGGGTCCTTAGCTGGTAAAACCAATGTCCTGTTCCAGAGTATCCCCTGGGTAAACCAACAGTCCTATAAACATAACACAAGCAAACCACATTCGCATCAGATGCTACACTAACACAGTCAAAAAATACTGGTCTCAGGGCCATGTCAGGCAGGGCACTAGTCAACTAGGGTCATCTAGTAGGGACACGTATATAATATACATTACACTTATTATACTTACAATATTATACATGCACCAATTTAAATGTATTTACAATATATATATATATATATATATCTTTTAAATACATATTTGATTTATACTAGTTGAACATTATATATGTATACTCATACATATGCAAAAATACCTTTTTAAAATATATATATATATAAATACTAAATTGATTACATATACTAGAAATACGTATTTACGTATATAAATCATTTCGAACTTATTTTGAACAATAATTTCAAATAAAAGTTTATTTATAAAAACTAGAATTTATGTAAAAGCTAATATTTTTCATTTATGGTAAAATCGGTCACCGATCCAAATAAACTAAATTTGAACTAATTTAGATTATTGAAACTATATTTTTTTAATTTAATAATGTAACCAAAAATTATTATTATTTTTACATATCAAAACCCTTTTAATTTGTTACATAAAAATAAGCTAATTACATAAACTAGCTAATTACATATTAATATAACCAAATTATATAAAATAACCAAATTATATGTACCAATTACATTAATTAAATTAATTATATAAAATAACTAATTATATATATTTACAGATTATATAATTTAATTAACTAAATTATAATTTAACTATTACAATACATTAACTATTTATTGAACTTAAACTAATTCTATAAATTAATTCAACTAATTATAAATTAATTAAACAAATTATAAATTAATTAAATTGATTATTAATTAACTAAACTAATTAAATAACTAATTACATATGTTAACTTAACTAATATACCAAAATATTAACTTAACTAATTATCTTTACATATACTGATTTCAGAACAGAGAAAAGAAAAGGGGAAGAAGAGGCTCACTGCGGGGTTTCAGGCTGGGGTTTTCCGGCGAGGTCGGCCGGCCAGGGCGTCGGCGCGGCGGTTCGACGTGGAGCTCGAGGCAGCGGGCTCGGCGCTCGAGGGCAGCGGGCTCGAGCTCGAGGGGGCGGCTCGGCGCTCGAGGGCAGCGGCTTCGAGGAGACGTCGGCGCGGGATCTCGACGACGGCGGCGTCTGGTCGAGGAGGCGGGCTCGATGGTGAGGTGGTCCGAGGTGGCTCCAGCGGTGGTGGCAGCGAAGCTCGGTCGACGGATCCCAGGCGGTTCAACCCAGGGCAGCGACAGGGCGGCGACGGCGGCTTCGTTCCAGCGGCGGGCCACCGGCTTCAGCGGCGACGACGACGACGACGACGACTCCGGGCGGCGGCTTCGAGTCTAGGGTTAGGGTTCTGGGTTTTGTGTCGGGGTTGGGTTTGTGGATCGTGTCCGGGGCAGGACACGATGGGTGCTTTACTGTGGACGTGTCCGGGTTTGCCGGACACGGAGAAGCTGTGTACAGTGGTGGATGTGGAGGTGGTGTCCGGGTGTGTCGGATACGGAAAAGCTGGTTGTAAACTGTAAATCTGGACACAGGAAAAGAAATGGATATGGTGGGACACCCGGGGTCGGACCCGAGGCCATCACGGCTGACACGGTGATGCTGGACACACGGACACGAGCATACAAGAAAATGGTGGTGATGGCTTGTTGGCTTGGGAATTGTGGAGGCTAGTTAATAATTAGGAGATTAGGGTTTCTAGGGAAATGTGAGAATGAGAACCTAAATAGGGAGAAGGGTGTGGGATAAAGGGTTGCGGGTTGGCCCAATGAGGAATGGCCCAGAATTAAATATAAAGGGCTTTTCATGTGGGAAGAATGGGGGCGTGAATGGGAGACGGAAAACGATAAATTAAATAGAAAAGAAATTTAAGAAAAAATGTTTTTAAGAGGCTTTCGATTAGCTACTAATTAAACTCATTTTTCAAAATATTAAGAAGTATGTAATTCATTTATTTACTACCCCAATTAATTATAAAATTTATTATGAAGAAACACTAGTCTTTTAATTAATTTTATCAAATAACTAACTTTATGATTTCAAGCCAATAGACATTTGAAACTAGGGAATATATATACATTATTATTTATTTATTTTTGTAATACATCGTCAATTAGGAAAAATGATTTTTATAAAAATTTTTAAATTACCTTCTAAAATCAAACATCGTTCAAATCAAATAAAAATTTTCAAGGAGAATTATTTTATAAAACTTGATATTTTAAAATAAATAAAAATCTAATTATTGTGGAAATTGGAAATCGGAGGTTACAAGTCTATCCACCTTAGAAAAATTTCGTCCTCGAAATTTTAGGAATGACTAGGATAGAAAAATTTTGTTGTTCATAATGATGAATATATCATTGAAGAAAATATTTCTATGAGGAAATATTTACCAAACAGAAGGAAACATGAAGAAAAGAAAATATGGTTTAAGACAGGAATAATTTGGAGGAATCATGGCTCGGCTTTGAATCCTCTAGAAGGTTTAGGTTTTGGGAAGTAGACACGATCACTAAAAACAGATAATTTGAATAATGCACGTTATCTTTTCAAGTAACTAAACCAAGGAAGACCCAGTATATGAATGATATAGACATGAAAGTTTATAGCTAATTCGAAAGATACGGTCGACAATTTGATTTAAGAAACTTAAATACATCCTTCAGAATGTAACCAAGAGACATCTAATCGCCTTTCTTAATTTCTAGGAAAAGTAGTCTTACTACCATCTGAAAATCCTTCCTTTTATCCTTGTTCATTTTACTTTTCTCAACCTTGTGATTCATCATTAACTACTTTCTATAAAAGTTTCAAATTCCACAAACTTATTAGATTAGATCCTAGAATTTCTGAATCAAAAGCCTCATCATCAAATTCGAGTTTGTTTATCTTAGCATCAACTATACCTCGATTATTTCTTCGATTTCAAATGTTACTGTCATGGTCAAGATTTCAATTTAAATCACAACCTCAATATACCATGATCTTACTTTACGACCTTCAATTATATGATCCCATAATCAATTATATTAAAATCTTCTTTACCATGAGCTTCATTTCATTCCATATTTCTTTACCCGTATGTATAATGTCTCCGAATTTTGAACTAATATATATATATTTTTTTTTTTTCATCCTCTGAATTTATTATCCCAATGTAAAAAATTTTACTACTCAAATCCTCAATATTTTAATTGAATTCCAGTCGCATCATAACCTCCTCAAATTTTGAGTAAATAACTAAATACAAAATTTACTATCCAATCCCTCAATTGAAACCCAATCAATGCATATTTATAAAACTTAAAAACCTGCATCCCAAAATTTAACTTTAAAACTCATCAATCATCTAACTCAAATTCAATTGATGCTTATTCCAATCTAACTCCTCATCCCAAGAATTTAATTCGACACTATTCCATTTACGATATTTATTTTCTGATTTTCGTTTTCCTCAAATATGCACGATGCGATGCTTCCAGAATCTTCAATGCAACATTCGTAACATATAAAATTTCTATCTTGCAATCAAATAGATAAAATGATAATCTCTCGAATTTCTCAAATTTTAAATAATCAATTCAATCATATCAAGACCTCCTTAAAATTAATAAATCCTCAAATTTTTGGCTCTGTCAATTTCTTAATTCTCCCTTTAAGTAATTGTTTGCCCTCGAATTTCAATCATACCTTGATTATCATAAAATCAATGATCCATCAACTCCGTTATAACAACCCCTAATTTCTTTATTTAATTTAATGGTCATCCACAAATTTAATCCTCTTGTCTCTTTTCGTCAGTCATAACCTCGTCATAGATCTTTGCTATGGTCAAAACCCAATGATCATGGTTTAAGAAAACTCTTCCTACAGCCATGCAATTTAAAAAAATATAGGTCATGTGTCTTTTGTCATGGTATTTCAGTCTCTGTTAGGGGGTACTACTAGTTATGTTCTAACAAAAAATCATGAATATAAACCACGTTACTAGGGAATCAATCAAT
Source organism: Iris macrosiphon (assembly GCA_036927795.1). Classification (NCBI taxonomy): domain Eukaryota; kingdom Viridiplantae; phylum Streptophyta; class Magnoliopsida; order Asparagales; family Iridaceae; genus Iris; species Iris macrosiphon. The sequence goes on along the minus strand of JAYESA010000012.1, from coordinate 103,617,375 downwards.
CAAAAGACGAAAAAGAACATTAGGAAGGAAAAGAAAGAACCTGCTAACATATTACTTGTAGTGTCTACTATCTCTAACAACACTTAACTCTAGCACATTCACTAACTAATTCCTATTAATGTACACTGGTACCCATATCAACTAATCATATATTAATATTCATATCTCTCATCTACCAAAAATTAACTCTTAAAATAATCGTCAAGGTTTAACTTCCCGATCAACTTAAAAAATGCATATACTTCCTCAAAATTAGATACTCCACATCGAAATAAAATTTAATCACTTCTAAAATCTTTGTAGCCTTAACTATGTTTAGTGAATCAAATTTGAATCCTCAATAATTTAACAACATAAAATCTCAACTCCTTAAAAATTCTGAAAATTTAAAATTCATTTCCACCTTTTATTTTATAACTCCTCAATGTACATATTAGTGCTCACGGTCTCTGATACTCAAGGTGCACTCAATACCTCTATTGTCTAGAACTGTGTACTAAATTTGTACTGCCCGAATCACTTGCACTATTACCTCCAATGATCAAAGTTATCATCAACTGTGTTTTTCCTTCATGATTTCAATTATGTCAATTGGTATATCATCTAATTATCAACACACAGAGTGCTTACTGTTATTAACGTCATCCTTGACTAATCCGCGATATAGAATCATTAGCACTTCTTGGTATTCTATCACTAGCTGCATTAATGGATTATCTCGTCAAGCTCATTAGACTCATGATCACCTGTATCCTCTATAACACTCATGTTTCTTTACTCTCATGGGTATGTGTATGGTTCCTTATCTCGATGGTTGTATATGTATTTCCTTCAATCCCTTAAAGCCTATTAAACTAATCCGTGATACGCTTCACAACTTCCATTACTAATCCTGATATTCCTCTACTTATGATATCTCATTAAACCCTTTATACATATACCTTTCTTTACCTTTAACCTTTCCGATATCAATCATCAAATTGGACATCATGCTCCATAAATCCTTAACACAATTCCCGGATGCTTAATCGTTTACATAGATCACTCAATTACATAATCATGATTATCCAGGACGGGTAATTGGCTCTGATACTAACTCTGAGAACTATCACTGATACTCTATACTCTCCTTAACTCTCAGTCTCTAATGACACTACTCCTAGAATCATTGGTACAAGGTACTATGCTAAGGGCTAACTCTAGATTAAAGCCTACTGCTCACATGTCCAACTAAGAAACACTGACAACTCACTAGCAACACAGTCAATACTAATACAAGACACAACAAAATTACAAGCCACTAATTATCATACTTAACAAGAAATCCTCAAGGAATAGGAGCTCAAAGACTGAATTGAGGACAGAAGGTATCTTTACTGCTAGTAAAGAAAGAAGTGGTGGAACAAAGTCCGGGAATAACAGAAATAGATAAGTCTTGAGATGATATTTTTAAGAACCAATTTAGGATACAACCTGATAATCATACACGTCTGTCTGAAATCATGACACTCAGAATCCTCGCCACGCCAGTAAGCATAGACGCGATAAACGACAGGTTCCATAACTAAGGTATGCAACTCTATAATCATGTCATCTAGAATCTTCGCCACGCCAACCGGTATGGCTGCGAAAGACCCTAAGCTTCATAACTATAGTATGTACACCCAAGTCAGGTCCCTACGTTCTCGTCACCACAGCTAATATGGCTGCGATAAATTCTAGGTTCCATAACCAAAGTAGACGTTTTACCTTCCTCACTGTCCTCATCAATATATGTCATCAGATGATACCATAAATCCTAGTCCGTAAAAATTCATCTCAATTTAAAATCAACTCAACAACGATACCAGGAATTAAAGTTAACAACTGGTCAACAAGAATCAAACTCAACAATGATACCGAGATTTTAAATTTTAAAACTGCTCAACAAGAATCAAGTTCAGTAACAACAAGCGAGAGCGGACGGAAACAAGGAAAGATTTAAATTGAAAATAAGATTCTCATGGGGTCATCCCAGGAAATCTTTCAAGAATTTGTGATTGAGTATCCTCTCTCATCCTAGTATCCTATGTCCTATATTCAATAGCAGGTACGCAGTAGTATAACAAGGACGCCACACTACTACGATATCGCACATCTCGCGAAGTCAGACCTGCATGGGCCACCACTAAAAACGTGTCACGACCCGCACCCGGTTTAGGGGCACGAGAGCGTGGGTATGTCCAGCCTACGCCGCAGCATCGGCGGTAGAACGCTGTCTAGGTCAAGTACTATCTAAACAATCTCACGCTAGTATCCAACTCCATAAGGAGACGTGGATATCATAAAATAAATCTAGAAATACTCAATCACAACTACAGCACGATAGGAAATGAAGAAATAAAAGAATACAGCACAAGCCTAATGATAACATACATACCTGCAATCCTTACTTCCAATCCCCAAGTGTCAGAAACCAGTCTACTAATGTCACAGTCTGGAAAAATATTTTCCAGTCAGGAAGGAGCAAAGTACATCTCTAAATAGCAGTTCTATATAAATGACATAAACTATGTAGCAGTTCTAGATGGAAACATACCAGATGCATGTATAAGTACGAGGAATATACAATGAGAGAAGTACTGGAAATACTGTAAGTAAATGCAGGAAAAGAAATAATATGTCCATGAGTAAGAATTCTATGACTAAGTGTGTGAGTACTAGCTTTAATATGTGATCGGCTTGGGAACTTGATCAGGCTGGTTACATGTGATTAGCTATGATTCACGAAGGTCAGGCTAACCGTTGGTTAGCTATGATGCATGTAGAGGTCAGGCTAATCACACGTAACAGCTATGAGGCACTGAGATGGTCAGGCCGCACCCGACGTGAGATGTGGGGTGAGCTATGATGCATGGAAAGTTGGGTATGATCACATATCTACACTAAAATACTCCCCAAACCCCCGACTGGTATAGTAGATCCAATCATGGTACGCTATGGCACAGGATTCCCTAGGAAGGTAGCAAATCTCCCCGGGAATTAGTGTCTGTACATGCACAAGATATCAAGGAAACAAGTCTCGTACAAGCTACACCATGAATAAGGAATAACATCTCATGACGAGATCCGTGTATACCAATCCGTGTAACCATCGTGTCAAGATCATGGATATTTACACTAGATACAGTGAACATAGGAGATATCATAAATTAGAAACTAATCAGAGAATGTACTCGCCTTGGGTCCTTAGCTGGTAAAACCAATGTCCTGTTCCAGAGTATCCCCTGGGTAAACCAACAGTCCTATAAACATAACACAAGCAAACCACATTCGCATCAGATGCTACACTAACACAGTCAAAAAATACTGGTCTCAGGGCCATGTCAGGCAGGGCACTAGTCAACTAGGGTCATCTAGTAGGGACACGTATATAATATACATTACACTTATTATACTTACAATATTTATACATGCACCAATTTAAATGTATTTACAATATATATATATATATATATCTTTTAAATACATATTTGATTTATACTAGTTGAACATTATATATGTATACTCATACATATGCAAAAATACCTTTTTAAAATATATATATATATAAATACTAAATTGATTACATATACTAGAAATACGTATTTACGTATATAAATCATTTCGAACTTATTTTGAACAATAATTTCAAATAAAAGTTTATTTATAAAAACTAGAATTTATGTAAAAGCTAATATTTTTCATTTATGGTAAAATCGGTCACCGATCCAAATAAACTAAATTTGAACTAATTTAGATTATTGAAACTATATTTTTTTAATTTAATAATGTAACCAAAAATTATTATTATTTTTACATATCAAAACCCTTTTAATTTGTTACATAAAAATAAGCTAATTACATAAACTAGCTAATTACATATTAATATAACCAAATTATATAAAATAACCAAATTATATGTACCAATTACATTAATTAAATTAATTATATAAAATAACTAATTATATATATTTACAGATTATATAATTTAATTAACTAAATTATAATTTAACTATTACAATACATTAACTATTTATTGAACTTAAACTAATTCTATAAATTAATTCAACTAATTATAAATTAATTAAACAAATTATAAATTAATTAAATTGATTATTAATTAACTAAACTAATTAAATAACTAATTACATATGTTAACTTAACTAATATACCAAAATATTAACTTAACTAATTATCTTTACATATACTGATTTCAGAATAGAGAAAAGAAAAGGGGAAGAAGAGGCTCACTGCGGGGTTTCAGGCTGGGGTTTTCCGGCGAGGTCGGCCGGCCAGGGCGTCGGCGCGGCGGTTCGACGTGGAGCTCGAGGCAGCGGGCTCGGCGCTCGAGGGTAGCGGGCTCGAGCTCGAGGGGGCGGCTCGGCGCTCGAGGGCAGCGGCTTCGAGGAGACGTCGGCGCGGGATCTCGACGACGGCGGCGTCTGGTCGAGGAGGCGGGCTCGATGGTGAGGTGGTCCGAGGCGGCTCCAGCGGTGGTGGCAGCGAAGCTCGGTCGACGGATCCCAGGCGGTTCAACCCAGGGCAGCGACAGGGCGGCGACGGCGGCTTCGTTCCAGCGGCGGGCCACCGGCTTCAGCGGCGACGACGACGACGACGACGACTCCGGGCGGCGGCTTCGAGTCTAGGGTTAGGGTTCTGGGTTTTGTGTCGGGGTTGGGTCTGTGGATCGTGTCCGGGGCAGGACACGATGGGTGCTTTACTGTGGACGTGTCCGGGTTTGCCGGACACGGAGAAGCTGTGTACAGTGGTGGATGTGGAGGTGGTGTCCGGGTGTGTCGGATACGGAAAAGCTGGTTGTAAACTGTAAATCTGGACACAGGAAAAGAAATGGATATGGTGGGACACCCGGGGTCGGACCCGAGGCCATCACGGCTGACACGGTGATGCTGGACACACGGACACGAGCACACAAGAAAATGGTGGTGATGGCTTGTTGGCTTGGGAATTGTGGAGGCTAGTTAATAATTAGGAGATTAGGGTTTCTAGGGAAATGTGAGAATGAGAACCTAAATAGGGAGAAGGGTGTGGGATAAAGGGTTGCGGGTTGGCCCAATGAGGAATGGCCCAGAATTAAATATAAAGGGCTTTTCATGTGGGAAGAATGGGGGCGTGAATGGGAGACGGAAAACGATAAATTAAATAGAAAAGAAATTTAAGAAAAAATGTTTTTAAGAGGCTTTCGATTAGCTACTAATTAAACTCATTTTTCAAAATATTAGGAAGTATGTAATTCATTTATTTACTACCCCAATTAATTATAAAATTTATTATGAAGAAACACTAGTCTTTTAATTAATTTTATCAAATAACTAACTTTATGATTTCAAGCCAATAGACATTTGAAACTAGGGAATATATATACATTATTATTTATTTATTTTTGTAATACATCGTCAATTAGGAAAAATGATTTTTATAAAGATTTTTAAATTACCTTCTAAAATCAAACATCGTTCAAATCAAATAAAAATTTTCAAGGAGAATTATTTTATAAAACTTGATATTTTAAAATAAATAAAAATCTAATTATTGTGGAAATTGGAAATCGGAGGTTACAAGATCTGAAGGAGCATGTGTGGTGGTATGGTATTAAGTGGGAGGTAGCGCACTTCGTATCCAGATGTTTAGTGAGTGAGCAGGTAAAACCATAGAGGCAAAGGCCAGGTGGTTTAGTTCAGCCTTTACCATTCCCGAGTAGAAATGGGAGCATGTTACTATAATTTTTTTTGGGGCTTCTGCATTCTCCAGAAGGTAAAGACGCAATTTGGGTCATCATAGACAAGTTGACCAAATCAGCTCACTTCTTGTCATTCAAAGTAGGTACATCTATGGAGAAGTTAGCGGAGATGTATGTGCGATAGATTTTTAGATTGCACGATTTTTTTGTTAGAATTATCTCGGATCAGGATAGTAGCTTCATATCCCACTTATGGAGGAGTTTACAGGCTAGCTTGGTCATCCAGCTCAAGTTTAGTACCTCATATCACCCCAGACGGATGGACAGTCGAAGAGGACTATTCAAATCTCTAGGATATGCAATACTAGAAAAAGCGGGATTAGCGACGCATTTTAGCGACTCCATATAAAAACGTCGCTAAATTAGCGACTCCATAAAAATGTCGCTAGACGTCGCTGAATGGCGATATTTAACGACATTTAGCGGCTTTTATTAAGATTTAAAAAGATTAGTCGTTATAAGTTTGATTAAGGTCGCTAAACGTCGCTAATATGTATAATTTAGCAACGTTTAGCATCGTAATTAGCGACGTATATATTAAAAATATTTAGCAACGTATTTAGCGATGTATTTAACGTCGCTAAATTTTAATTTAGCGACATTTTTATTTGACGTCGCTAAACGTCGCTAAATTTTGGTTAATTAGGGCTCAATTTTCTTTTCTCCTATCTGCAAAAATTTTGAAAGTTTTTAAAACCTTTTGATTTCCCCCACCCCACCCCTCTCCGGCGACCGGCTCTCCACGGCTAAGGCTACTCTGGCATCCCCCTCCTCCTCCCCGAGCTCTAGGTAAAACTTCTCTCTCTCTCTCTCTCTCTCTCTCACATGTGACACTGACACAACACACACTTGACAGACATGACACACACACACAGACATTGACAGATACACACGACATACACACACAGACGCAGACACATACACACATACACACACACACACACACACTGACAGACACACACGACACCTAGGGTTAGGGTTAGGTTTTTTTACCTAGGGTTAGGGTTAGGGTTAGGGTTAGGGTTAGGTTTAGGGTTTTTGATCAGGGGTTAGGGTTAGGGTTAGGGTTAGGGTTAGTTTTTTTGACCTGGGGTTAGGGTTAGGGTTAGGCTTAGGGTTTTTGATCAGGATTGATTCCTATACATTCATAAACCAAACATTATCAATTTTTACTGTTCAATATCAATTTCTTAATACTTCCCTATTTTAATTTTTAAGTATTAGAAATTGCAGCACATGCTAGAAATTTTTGTCTAGGTTGATTGAACGATTAACATCTTTAAAATATGTTTAGTTGTCATATTCACTTATATGTAGCATATGTATATTGGTTAATTTTACTATTTAGCGGTTAGGTGTTATTGTTAGAACTGTATGTTTCTAACTTTTACATCTTATTGGTTTAAAATGATTCGTATATAAGGCTCATAATATTTACTAAGGCATAGTAGCTGAGCTAAGAAGAAAGGTCTTTGACCCAAGTAAATTCTATTGAGAATTACTCCAGGTCAATTTTATAGTTGTGCTTGGAGCTCGAAATACCAAGGAAACTCTACCAAAAATTCTAAGAATTTTAATAAATAACCTATTTTCGAAACCCAACATTATAGTATCGTATTAAACCCTAACCTATATAGTTGCATAGCAACGAGAGACAAACTCTTGATAGCCTAAAAATATTTAGAGGTCAAATTATGTAAGTCTTGGACTCTTAAGACAGAGACACGTAAAGCACGCAAGAAAAATAATATTATACAATTTTTGTTATCATGTCTTATCCTACTGAATGATATTATCTTGTTGAATAGTACTTTCGTACTTGGGTGATACTTATGATACAAAAACTATGATATTTCATACTTATCTTATTTTTATGGATATCAAGACCCAACTTTTGGATAAAGATTGCATACTAGCCTTTAGAGAAAGATTATGAGTTGTTAAGGCTAACTCTCCTCTAGTTCTGCTAACCTTCTCATGAACTCCATCCATAAATTAAAGGCTGGGGCTAGGCACTGGTGGAGAGGGTGTCCTCATGCCCTCAAAAGGTATCCTCGTATGAGGCTTCAGGAACTGAACTCAAGTTTTAAAAAGTATGTCACTACTGAAAAAATTCTGCAAAAAAATTATGATTTTCAAAGTATCTGTTATTAGTGAGTGTATCCTTATACTCGAGTTTTAAAAAGTATGGGTGTAATTGTTAGAAATGAGAGGAGGAGGGTAGTCAGTTGGCAGCAGGTTATGTATCTTGGAATATTAGCTAGGTGATATGTATAATTTTGATGTTGGTATCAATTAGGAATCATGGTATACAATATAATATGTATTCCAGGAGGAGGGTAGTCAGTTGTCAGTTGGCAGCAGGTTATGTTGGTATCAATTAGGAATCATGGTATATAATTTTGATGTTGATTGTATGTGTATTGGATGGAGTTTCGGATAATTTCAGTGGGGTAACGATAACCGGGATATTTTGCACTGCGGCAGCGGCTAACAGCTACAAGCAGTGAGCTGCAAGTACAACAGAGGATAGCAATTGTCTTGACAGCAAGTGACTTGGTTGCAGTAGCAAGAGTTGGGCAACAATGGTAGCACTGATGTTGAGGGGTAGTATGTGTATAATTCTAAGGTATTGAGGGTTGATTTGATATGTGTCTGAGAGGGCACTGCAAATATGAGTGCAGATGTCCATGTGTTGTGTGAGTTCAGGTGTGTGCAAGTGAATGAGGATAGTACTAGAGAGGTAAGTAACAGTTAAGTGTTGAGTGCCAAGGTAGATAGGTAATTGGTTAAGATAGGTTAGATAAAAAGATATTGGTTAAGAGAAGTTGGTATTAGTTACTTACTTGCAAATGATGTTACAAGTATCAATTGGGGAGATATCAGTTAGAATAGCAATGTGGAGTAGTGTTATCAATTGGGCTAATAAAATAGAAGACTTGACAAAATCCTAATAATCATCATCATTCGTATTATCATCTCCATCATCAACACTACCAATAGATTTGTATCCGTTGGTTGACTAGATACATCTTATAGTATTTTTATTGTTGGGACAAAATGTTGAGCAATAGATATTATGGTATCATTATTATACTACAACAAACAACTAATTCTTTGTAAGTCATCTAATTCTTCTATTCCGCATTATTAAGGATATGTCTTAAGTAATATATGTTATCAATTATATTCTTTGTTTTCATCTATCTTACTAGATGGCACCCAAGAGAGCGACACCTCCTACTGTTAAGGAGAAAGTGATGCCTCCTACTGTTAAGGAGGAAGTGATGCCTCCTACTGTTAAAGAGGAAGAGATACCACCTGTTGTATCTTAGACGGGGAGTTCCAGTCACCCAGCACCTATAGCGGCTGTATCTCAGACGGGGAGTTCCAGTCACCCAGCACCCATAGCGGAGATTGATAAATAAATATTATTTATGTGTAGTATTTGAGGGACTGGTATCTGCCCCAGCGTATTGGATATCCTCAAAATTGATACTGTGATGTTTCATATACTTATATATTATGTATTTTGTGTGACTATGATACTGTGATACTTATATATTATGCATTTTATGACGCTATTTATGCCCATTTTGTGTGACTGTGATACTGTGATACTTATATATTATGTATTGTGTGACTGTGATATTTATGTGTATTAATTGTATGACTGTGATACTTTTATTGTCTGTCTATAATATTTGTGTGTATTAATTGTATGACTGTGATACTTTTATTCATATTAAATATTGTTAATCCAGTGTTGAGTGTTCCACCGAAGGGGTCGACGAACCCAGAGAATTCAATGGAGGGTTGCTCCAGGTCTATTTTTAATTAGAAATTTATAAATTACAGGAATAATAGTTTGGAACAATTTATTTTTATTTTTATTTTATTATAAAATTAGCGACGTATTTAGGGACGTCTAGCGACGTTTTTCTACGTCGCTAAATAAGTCGCTACTTAGCGACATCAATAGTCGTCGCTAATGACGTCGCTAGACGTCGCTAAATACGTCGATGTACATCACAAATTGCTGACATTTGGCAGTACTGCCAGGTCATTAAGGATGTCGCTGTTACGTCGCTATATAAGTCGCTAATTAGCGACGTTTAGCGATATTTAATTACGTCACTAATTAGTGACTCTGAGTCGCTAAACGTCGCTAAGTTAGCGACACATCTAAGTCACTAAAAAATGTCGGTATAGCGATGTTTAGTGACATTTTTCCTTTCAGCGACGTGATTATTACCGACTTCGGTAAAACGTCGCTAATTACGTCGCTAAACGTGATTAGAGATATTTTTTTGTCATTTAGCGATATTTTTGGGCGTCGCTAATTTGACTTTTTCTAGTAATGATGCTTCACACTGGTATTTTATATTTTATATTTTAGAGGCTCGTGGTAGGATCATCTTTACCTATAGAGTTTGCTTACTACAACAGTTACCACGCCAGTATTGAGATGTCATAATTCGAGACTTCATATGGACGGAGATGTCACACTCCTTTATCTTGGGATGATGTTGGTGAGAGAGCCTTGTTGGGACAGGAGATGATTGTGGATCCAGCTAAGAAGGTAAAATTCATCAGAGATAAACTTCGGTTGGTGCAGGATAAACAACGACATTGGGCCGATAGCCACTGAAGACCTTTGGAGTTTGAGGTATATATTTTGTTTGTATTGCTTATGATTGCTTTGTTATATGTTGAGTGTTAAGGCTGTGTTTTGATCTAGGCTGGCAATCTGGTATTCTTGTAGATTTTTTTGATATGGATCACGATTCACTTTGGTGGAGGCAGAAAGCTTAGTCCACAA